>JAPZDY010000011.1:20302346-20314187 GCA_029783645.1 Ctenochaetus hawaiiensis
GAATTTAACATTTATATAGTGATTTACAGGAGAAATCAAAAAATCGAGATATATATCATGTATCGCGATATAGCCTATCGAGATATTGGTTTTAGGCCATATCGTGCAGCCCTACTTTGGTTTATAAGAGGGTACTTGCAAAAGTAAAAGTCAGGTCAGCTGTACTGTTAAGTGCTTGTTAGCCAACGTCAGCACACTTTCATGTGAAAGTAAGACGGTGAACATGTTAAACATTATATCTGCTCAGCTGACATGGAAACATTTTTTGTCGTGGGTACTTAAACATGTTTGTGTCAGGAATTCACTTAAAGCATCTATGTGCTCGACTACAGCCTCACAAAGCTGCAAGCACAGCTGTAGACTGTTTTACTTGTTAAGTAGGAGTCATTGTTGCTGAAGTGTTTTTGTTCCAGCAGTGGCAGACATCCCTCAGATTGTCTTGTTGTAATCATAACTGCCCTTTTTGTTTATAGCTACAGTAGTAAATGCTTGCAAATGTTCTATGGTTTGTGCCTGAGCCACATGGGCTGTAGTGCAGTGTGTTCTACATGTAAAACACATGAAGTCTTAAATTAAAGTGTGCCACAGTGTAGCCTATTTACTTGGTTCCACACACATTTTCCCGTTCTTTAGGGCCCACTTTCAGCCCAGGTCCCAGGGGTTTTTTGAAGCTGAGGAAAAGATGTGATTTAATGTACAGTGACAGATTTTATGAGTTTATCCCCAGATTGTAAGTAGACCCTCTTCAGCACATACTTGAACTCTTTTCAAACATGTATATTATTCCTGTTTTGTGTTTTAAGATCTTGAAGTACGGACACTTGTTGTCATTGTGTTTGGTTGCTTTGTTTACATGATGTGACTAACCTGCAATGAAAAGTGACAAATCTGCTTAGCTCTACTGTGTTGTTAGCTTAGTAAGGATCTATTGTTTTACTTCATTAACTTGACTCTTTGGTGTTCCTTCTTCCTGTCAGTTCATAAAAACAAGGCCAGAACTGAGATTTCTGACTGGAAATGGGTAGTTAGTTATTTGTGTATTGATCTGTTTGTAAGAATACAGGTCAGAACACATTGTCTGATCTTCTCAGCTTTCCCACTTTTCTTCATCCTATGTGAAGATACATTGATTATCTTTGAGTATGGGACTGTGAATGATGCAAAACAAGTTATTTTAAAACGTGCCTTTGGACATTTGGACATTTAGTAGTTTGATAGACCAGATTTATCAGCATATAAAAATAAACATCACATGCTTTTTTTGAATTATCCTACTAAATCTAAACACTTTGTATTCCCAACAAGCAATAAAACCATTATGCCATGAACATCTTAAGTAGTCCCACAAACTCACTTTAAAGATTTAAGCCTTATCCTCCTCTAATCTAATATTAAGATTACACTCTGTTATCCGTAGGGTGATATGTTGCTTACTTGCCCTGCTGGACTCCAAGTAGTTTTACAGTTTTACATTTATGTTTTGGACCAACAACATCTTATATCACATACTCCCTTGCAGCTTGCTTTCATTATTTCCAGAACGGTTGGACGCAACAGTTAAGAATGTGTCTGTTTCCTGCTCAACCCATCTGTTAAATGTATGAGATCGCAACCATGTCTGTGCAAGAAATAACTGTCTAAGCAAGGAAACATTTCCTCCAGGATTTGGAGATTGTCCTCACTGTAAAACATCCCCTTTTTTTCCTGTCAATTTTATTATCACCGACTGGATAATTACTCAGACTATTCAATCAGAGAAGATGCCACAGATTTATTCGGTTAAGAGGGCTTGCGTGTATAATAAAATGCGGTTTCAGCCACTTCAACTGGAGAAAGACTCACACTGGGAGCTTTCTACTTTGTATGAGCTGAGGGATTAGAGTATGGAAATAAGGCATAGTAGAGATGGACAATTGAAAGGCGGATTTCCCTGAATCAAAGTTTGAGTAAAGCAAAAGCAAAGAATAGGCTTTATTTCTGTAGCTTTAATCTTGCAGGAGATAATCCTAAATCATTATCGCAAAATTAATATGGTTTAAGGGAAATGTCTGTCTCCTGTCTACAGTCTGACTTCACTTTCTTCTCATTCCCGGCTTTCCCCTCTAATTTTTCTGCACAACCACAAGTGCTGCTCGCTCTGTCATGACTCCCAGTAACACTGGCATCTCATTTAAAAGCAGCAGCCCTGCTCTGCATCCATTAGTTACAGTAGAGGGAGGGAAGAAGGGCTGTGGAGGGAGGGAGAATGACTGCTATTTAAGGGTTGGAGTTTAAGCAATGGGGCTCTGACCTAAACACTCCTCACACTTTAAAAGACATTTACTCCCACTCTCTCTCTCTCTCTTTGCCATTTACTCTCTCTCTCTCTCTCTCTCTCTCTCTTTCTGTCAGTGAAGGAGTTGGACCTTAGCTTGTACTGTGAACGGGGAGGGAAGATAAGGAGCTGACTGAGGGAGGACTGAAAGAGCTGCCACCTTGCTGAAGAGGCTGCAGGACAGAGTAGTGACACATCAGAGCAGAGCATCATTTTCTTGGCTTCAATGAATGTGTGAAGACCTGAAGGGGCACCTCATCCTACCTGCACAGGATTTTGCACCAGTACAGGTAAGAAGATCTACGTATGTATTCCCCTGATAAAAACTCTCTTGCATTTTATGCGAAAAAGTTTATTTTCCCTGATTTTGATTTATTTGTTCATGTTCTTGGAGTTTAATTCCCTTTTAAATGAAATACAGAGTAGCAGTAAGGCACCTCATTGGTTGCTTTTCTTAGCAGAAAAATTCTGTGTAGTGGCAGGATACCACAACAGCAGAAGGCATCGATTATAGTTTATTGGAAGTACATTCTTGGTGTATACTGCAACTTCTTCCTCAGTCAGACACACACAAAGCAGCCGGTGCAGGATCAGAGGTGATGTCTGACTGCTGAAGGAGTGTGGAAGAGTTATCCACAGCTTTGATCGTCTTAGTAGAGAGGCCTGCAGCCAGCATGCTTCACGCCAGAAAGATTTTCTTCGATTTTTGTCAGGTTGTAGATCAGTACTCCAAAAATAAAAACTGCCCATCTGTTTGTGCGTGTGCGTGGGGGCAAAAAAGGACTGTGTGTTTGTGTATCCCTCTGTCTGGTAAGCTTTTGCAGCCTGATGATTCATCATATTACCTTGGGCAGTGCAATTCGGTTTTCATTGTGTGTCATTTTTCCATCATGGAGATTAAATTAAGGGAAAAGTGGGTGGCAGGATTTGCCAGTGTCGGCAAAGAGAGAAAATACTTCATCCATTCAGTCCATTAGCTCTTCTTAATTGAAATCCAAGTCCTGCTCGCTGTGGTTTTAACTTCTGTTCAGAAATAAATATTTCAGTTGAAAAAGATTATAATCATTCAGCTCCTTTGATGTTCTTTCAAGATTATTTGAGCTTTATTTTTATCCCACAAGTCTTAACCTTTATCCAAGTGTGCATAATGTCCCATCCACAGCTCTTTAGGCTACGTTTTTTTACAGCCTCTGTGCTATGTGCTGGGTGTCCTGGGATGTGTTTATACAACTGAATGAGAAAGGTGTCTCAGGGAACAAGCCTCTGCCAGAGGGACAGCTGGTTAAGTAGCTGGATCTCCCCCAGGGCTTGTCCTACGCTGTTTACCTCTGCATGACCTCTACACAAAGAATCAGGGGTTTATGATATCTCAGCATCACATGCTTCTGCATTTTTATAAAATATGTGTCCTAATTTTCAGCGTCATTTGAGCAACAGAGGTGTAGCTTGTGTCGCTTGAGAGTCAGTGAGGGCATCATGTCAAATAATCTATATATAGCTCCTTCACCCCGTTTTTGACAAACTGAATTAACTCATATTTGACAAAACTTTTCCAGTGCAGAATACTCAAACTAAAGTATGTATTTGATTGAATAACTGTACAGTCTCTGTGTCAGCTCTGACTGTGATGTAGACCTTTAACACTGTAAATCTGCCAGAGTGTCTAGATTCAGGTGTGCTGGTTATGAGGGGGGCGGTGCACAGATGGCTGTTTTGTAAGCAGAAGAATTTTAAAAAGTTAAGTAAAAGTCTTTCTGATTAACTACTGGAGAAGTGTCGTCTGATATACAGCATGAAATGCACATAAAGTTCCAAAAAACATAGTCAGGTTTTCTTTTTTTCAGCATTACAGCTTTACAGAGCCTCTAGTGTGGCTGCAGGCTCAGGCTGCAGCTAAAAACTCTTTTCATTGCCCAGTAATTTCCTGAGTTACTGTCAGTAGTGTGATGGAGCTGTTTGTCTATGAGGGGGTCCCTGTTTGACTGTTTTTGTGTAGCCTGTGATGCCATGCTATTCCTCTGGTCAGCAGGTGACACTAATATGTTTAGAATTACTTGAACATGCCAGCTAAGGCACAAACAGATGACTCCAAGCTAGAAAACATCCAAGAAATGTCAGTAAGACTGGCTTTAACCTGTTTACATCAACCAGATCAACGCTGATCAACTGAAGTTGTTATAAAGCAGCCAAACACAACCGATAAAGACTTAAATATTTAAAATTTTGTCTTTTTTGGACAAGCCATATGTTTTTCAAGTCATTTTATTACCCACTAAAGGATCCACTAACTTGCAAATGCATTTTCCCCACAGCTTTAACCTATTACAAGCTTTTCCATTTGAGTATCCTGAAAACTGACATGTTTAGACTACTTTATTCTCCAAGCAGCAGTCCAAAACCCAATGATTGTCAGTTTGCAAACATAAATGACAGAGCAAACTGACAAATGATTACATTTGAGTGTCTGGAAGTAGCAAAAGTTTGGGATGTTTTTAAAAAATGCCCAATGAAACAAGTTGTAAATTATCCTGGGCAATATGTCAGTATTATGGCAATATTTTCAGTTTAATGTCTTGAGAGGATTTCCACCAGTTTTTGCACTTTGTGTTGCAGATAAACATAAAAGCAAATGCACTGGTTTAATATTTACAACTGGCCAGAGTCCTGACACCCACGGCCACAAAGGCTGTCTGCCACAAATGTTTTCCATTGGAAATAAATGTGAGTGGGTTGAATGAAAACAATAGACTGTCAGAAGTCAGAAGCTGTTCTTTGAGAAGAGGTGATCACGAATTCATCGTAAGATAATGCATGCAGTTGCACTTTCAGTTTTACTAAAAGCAGAGATAGCTGAGCCAATGTGTGGCCAAAGGACAACTACCTTCGGGATCTTTTTTTTTTCTTTGACTAGGCAAAACAGATGTCATCAGTGAAGGGCCAACATTCCCAGTTTCTCTTTTCCACGTGGGAAAGTTCCCTTCTCACTGCCAGCATTGGGGAAGAATATGAAAGCTAGAGCAACTCTGGATTATAGCTTAGTGAACAGCTTATATTTATTTCAATTTTCTCTCCAAATTATCTTCCCATGTCCAGTAGTCAAATGAAATGTCCACTGTTAACCCCTTTGTAGTTTGATTGATGTATTCTTAGTTTTAAACAGCAAGTTTGTCAGTTAATTTAGATAAATGGCTACAATATCAGATTAGTTATGCTTAGAAATTCTACACTGGTTTGGGTATTTTATGAATGTGGAATAAAGTGAGCCCCTTTTAAAGTATTAGGAGGACCTTTAGCTAGAATGCGTGCAGTGAGAGCTGTGTTGTGGATTTAAAGAGATTCATTCTTTACCTGCAAGAATGCAAATTATTAGTTTTTGTGTCTTGTAAAGTTTTCAAGAATGAGATCAGAAACATGCATTTTAGATTTACAGCACGCAGCAGCAAACTGCTTTTATCCCGTCACCAACCAGATGTGCAAAAACTCGTGAAACTCAAGCTCAGTTTTGTATCTGAGTCTTAAACAGATTAGGTCAACCGGTGCAAAAATGCCAGTAAAGGACACTTAAAGAAGGAAGGTCAGGTCAGAGGTTAGATCTAAGGTCAGGTCAGACCATAATGGAAAGAAGAAAGGAATCATGGGAAGGGTCTAAACCTCAGCCCAAACTGTTGTGGTGGCAGTAACGGAGAATATTTGTCATCAATCATCAGTTTGCTTTATGAAACATGCTGCCAATAGGGAAAGAAAGTGAAGAATATATCATGGAGTTCTCTGATTTAAAATTAAACAAAAAAATTTCCTGCCAGTATGAAGGACCAGTGCTGCATTCAAGGACAACTGGCCAAAATCCTACAGCTTGTCAAATCGTGGTCTGTTGATTCCTGCTTCTTAATCAGTTTCATTTGTTTTCCATGAATAATAATCTAAGGCATTCCTAACAGGAAAATGAATCATAACCTGCGCAGAGCTGCTCATATTTCAGAGATTCGAGTCTTGTTGTGTTTTTTATTTCATCTAGTAGGAAGAGGAGAGATTTCTAAGTTAACTGCTTTGTTAATTTTATAAAGATGGTAGTTTGATTGCAATCAAATTTTAGTTTTACACCTGTGTTTTAGGTAGAAATTGAGTCAAGGGATTGGTTTAATATTAACAATGCAGCAGGTATGATTTTGACAATGTTTGGTCACGTTTCCACCAAATATTAATATTTTTTCCATATTAAGTCATTAATGTTGGTATGGACTGAAATGAAGGTTTTGATTTACGTGCAAGTGATTTGTTTTTATTTTGTATCTCTAGAGATATGTCCCATCCATGAATGAAAGAGACACATAGAAAAAGAGAGAAAAAAAAAAGATGAATGCAGTCATGGTTACATTGAGATGCAACAAACACTCAGATGAACATATATTTTTCCTCTAGCTTAGTGTCAGCATTGTCTCAATAAATAGTTTCCAGACGTATTTATGAGAATTTCAGTCCCGGTGCGCCACATGTCTTTCTATAGCTATCACTTCATGAGCAAGTCCCTTCTGGAAGTCATTTTTCATTGGTGTGCATGTGCAAGCTCTGTCAGCCTCTATAAATCAAAGAATCTGGACAGAAACTGGCAGAGATGCAAACCCCTCTGTGAAGGTATAGTTTGCTACCTTAAAGATAGCAGCAGTCATGTGAAAAATCTCTTAGCAAAGATGTTTCCATAAGAAAGGAAGAGTCAGTGCACAGATACAGCATGTCAGTAAGCCTTTGCAGTCACTGTGGGCCACTTTATTGATTTACAGGATCCCTTTTGGCAGCTCAACACAGAGTAATCTAGGGAGGCCTTCCCACGCCAAGGAAGAAGCTTGTCATTAGTTCTAATTTGACTGCCACAAATTATAGTGTTCATGGTGTCCAGCTGATGAAATCATCTGAGAGGTCGGTGGGCGAGGAGAAGTCCTGTGTGCAGGATTTGCTCTGCTGACTTTTTTTGTTTGTTTTATGAACTATTATGTGAAAAGTAGCTGAAAACTTTCACATTTCTGCACAAACACAAGGATACTGGAACTTGATGTGCCAGCACAACTGTGGATTGTTTGGTATTAAAGCTTTTTTTTTTTTTTAATACAGCAGCGCAGAACGCCATCTTTCTCCGGTTACTTCTGTGAGAAGTGTAAATTGAATGTGATGAAGTGATAAATATCTGCTGTTTAAGGAATAGATTTTCTTGTATTTTGCACAATTGACTTCATACCTTAAGCTCTACAAATGTTAAGAAAATGAGCAGAGTAGTGTTTTTTGTTGCCTTATCACATAGAAATTAAACATATCACTACAAAGATCTCTATTGTTTAGACTCCTGTAACCACAGCATGTTGCAGTATTCTGTTGAGGTCACTCAGGTCAAATGTACCTCGAATAGTAAACAGTCAGCCTGGCTTTCAAATAGACTTCTGGACCACGGACAAGCTTGAGGTTAGTCTGAGTTACAGGAAGGAAACCTTGACTTTGCTGTCTGTTTCCATGAACAAATCCAAATGTGTTTGTTGTGGTATGCCAGCAAGGGCTCACTTCCTAGTTGGCAGCATTGCCGAGGGTAAGGACTTAACAAACTATCCTAGAACTTAAGATGACAAATGTCTTTCTAATGTCTGACCGACAGTCTACAACCCAGTAATATTCTTTTTCCCATCATTTTAGTTCAAGATAAGCTGCAAATTCTCTGTTTAAAAATTTGGAAAAACAGTTGTTTTGCATTTTAATGAATAATGACTCCAGCAATTGATCATTTATCAAAATGTAAGCCAGTTACTTAAGACTAACTGCTGCATCTCTGATATTTTTGCTGTCTGTTTTCCAGAACTTTTACAATTAACCTGGATCAACCTTGCACCAGAGGGTCGAGCTGGTAGTTTTTTGACTTAATCCACATCCCGTGTCCATCATGGGTTCAAGAGGCCTTCTCAGCTGCCTCCTCCTCCTCCTGACTGCTTTGCTCGGCTCATCAGACGCTGGGCTCGTGAAGAAAATCCTACGGCATCGACGGCAGACTCCGACTTCCCCTAAAGAACAAAACATCACCTTCCCCGGCGCGGGCCATCCTGTGCTTTTCAATCACGTCTATAACATCAATGTTCCTGCCAGTGCCCTCTGCTCGGTGAACCCGGACTCTCCGGAGAGCACGGAGCTGCTTCCCAAAGATGCTGCAGTCTCTTCAGGCCATCACACCACTGAGCACACAGTGGATGGAGAGAACCAGATCATCTTCACCCACCGCATCAACATACCTCGGCAGGCCTGTGGTTGCAATGACGACCTGCCCGGCTTGAAGGACCTCATGAGCCGGTTGGAGATGCTTGAGGGAGAAGTTTCAGCCTTGAGAGATCAGTGTAACGGAGACAGGCCCTGCTGCAGCGCACAGGTTACAGGTAAGTGTGATTTATTTGTCTTATGTTAGTGTCTATTTAGATTACAGCTCTGAAATTGCATTTTAAAGTGCTGCTCTTGAAATTCTTCATAGCTACAGTATTACACTTGAGGGAAAGACACGTCTGTTTAAATCATCTGTAACGGAGTTCTTCAGAAGTCATTGTGGGGGTGTGTTATAACAACTTATCGCTTACTTTTAATGGGGCTCGAAAGACATGCCATGATACGCATTGTGAAATATCAGTGAAAATAAAAGGTCTTCACTAATAATTCTTGGACCAATTCTGAATGACTCTTTCTAAAGGGAATAAAAACAAAAAATGTTCTTGCTTTCTCATCAAAGGTGAGGTGGGAACTAAACCCTACTGCAACGGTCGTGGAAACTATAGTTTTGAAACGTGCGGCTGTGCATGCGAGCCTGGCTGGACGGGACTCAACTGCTCTGAGCCCGAGTGTCCCAATAACTGTCAGGACCGAGGCCGCTGTGTTGACGGAAAGTGTGAGTGCTTTAAGGGCTTCGCTGGAGACGACTGCTCGCCCGAGGTTTGCCCTGTCGACTGCGGAGCACACGGCCAATGCGTGGGCGGTGTTTGCGTCTGTTCGGATGGATTCTTTGGCGAAGACTGTTCTGACACCAAATGCGTCAACAACTGCTTCGGGCGCGGCCGCTGTGAGGACGGAGAGTGTGTTTGTAATGAACCCTGGACGGGCTCAGACTGCTCTGAGCTCATCTGCCCTAAAGACTGCTATGACCGTGGACGCTGTGTGAACGGCACCTGTGACTGCGATGAGGGTTTCACCGGGGAGGATTGTGGAAAACGCACCTGCCCCAACAACTGCCACGGTAATGGCTTCTGCGTCGACGGCAAGTGCACCTGTATTGCCGGCTTCAGTGGAGACGACTGCTCTCAGCTCACCTGCCTGAACGACTGTAACGGCAGAGGCTCATGCTTCAACGGGTTGTGTATCTGCGACGTAGGCTACCAAGGCGAAGACTGCAGCCAGTTAGCATGTCTGAACAACTGCAACAACAGAGGCCAGTGCATAAACGGACAGTGTGCCTGCGACGTTGGTTTCCAGGGAGACGACTGCGCAGAGCTTTCCTGTCCAAATGACTGCCAGCAGAGGGGGCGCTGTGTTAATGGCCAGTGTGTGTGTGCTGAAGGCTTCGCTGGTGAAGACTGCAGCATCATGACCTGCCCGTCAAACTGCTATGGCCACGGCGAGTGCGTCGAGGGACGCTGCGTGTGTCACGCAGGCTTCACTGGCGAGGACTGCGGCGAGCTGAGCTGCCCGAACAACTGCCAAAGCCGTGGCCGGTGCGTCGATGGGCAGTGCGTTTGCGACGAAGGCTTCGCAGGAGAAGACTGCAGTCAGAAGGCTTGTCCGAATGACTGCCTGGCTCGTGGTTACTGTGTCGACGGCAAGTGCGTCTGTGAGGAAGGCTACTCAGGAGACGACTGCTCTGTGCTCGCCTGTCCAGGTAACTGCAACAACAGAGGGCGCTGCATCAACGGAAGGTGCACGTGTGAGAGTGGATACGAAGGGGAAAGCTGTGCAGAGCTGAGCTGCCCAAACAACTGCCAGGACAAAGGCAGATGTGTGAATGGTCAGTGCGTCTGTGATGAGGGATACATCGGAGAAGACTGCTCTGAAGGTAAGAAGCTCTGCTCAATTCAGTGCAGTAACATGAAAAAAAAAAACATTTGGCAGCTCACAAGTCCTAAAATTTTCCATGTGTTTACTAGATGTGCTATAAAAGAAAATCCAGAATGATGTAATTTCCTTCTATTCTCAAACTTCACTCACCACTCATCTTTAGAGAGACTATTTCAGTGAATGTGGAAGAGGTTTTTTTGGTCTGGGTATTGCCCTTGTCTGCACTTTGTTAACACTTTCTTGGCACTTGGTCACACCTCAGCCAGATGTGGCTCTGGTGTTTGCATTAAGTCTGTGGGGTGGATACTCAGTTGTTGATTTAGGACATGAGAAACTAACCGAGACAACACCCTTTTTTTAAAATGCTTCAATTTTTTTTCCAGTGTCTCCTCCAAAGGACCTTACTGTCGGTGAGGTCACCAGTGAAACGGTGGACCTGTCATGGAACAACGAGATGCTGGTGACGGAGTACCTCGTGACTTATGTACCCACGAGTCCCGGCGGTCTCCTCCGTGAGTTCACTGTGTCAGGAGACAAAACAGCTGCCACTGTTAAAGAGCTGGAACCTGGATTCGAGTACCAGATCAACGTCTACGCCGTTCTCAGCAACAAGAAGAGCATTCCTGTCAGCGCCAGGGTGGCCACAGGTAAATCACAGTGTGCTCATTGTGAATACATATGCAGCTCACGTGGCCGAGCTATCAAAGATATAACTTCTCTCTCACAGATCTTCCACAGCCAGAGGGTTTGATATTCAAATCAGTGAGAGAGACCTCAGTGGAGGTGGTGTGGGAGCAGCTGGACATCCCCTTTGATGGCTGGGAGATCCATTTCCGCAACACGGTCAGTCTGCTCGACTCTTTTGAAGGCTTGCCCAGGATTTTATTAACCAGCAGGGAAAAAGTGAGAGGTGATAAGCAATGCCAGCTTATTGAGAGTCTCAGCAAAACATGGATTTATTTGAGTGCTAACCATTAAAATTGCTTTGACATGTGGAAAAACTCAGCGAGGGCAAGTCTGGTTGTCACAGAACTGCGGGTAAATCTACTGCTAAGAATGAGCCAGTAAATCTTTTGAAGTTAAATTACTGTGCCACCTGATAAGTCAGACGTCTTTTCTGAGTTTTGCAGTGGCTGAAAACTTTTTACCTGTTAAAGTCGGGATGTCCTCTCCTGACCTTTGTGTTTACTTCGATAACAGGCTGTTTGATGTGGTTTACAACGCAGCAATTTTCTGACAGGGTTGTGTTAGTTTTCAGTCCTCTTGCACTTATTCTGTGCTATGGAGAAGGTCAACCTCATACTTTTTTATCAGTTTTAAACTTATTGCATGCAGTATTCTGCCATGCTTTCTGCAATCTGATTTCTACATAGTCATATTATTAAGCAGTCCCTCCAGGAATTTGCGATGTTGCGATCGCAACAATTAACGCAAATTCAACCAATCTCCGTGAATTCTGCGCG
>JAPZDY010000011.1:20336947-20354979 GCA_029783645.1 Ctenochaetus hawaiiensis
ATTATATAAAAATGACACATCTTAATAAATGAAAAGAACTCTATAAAATGTCATATATGTTTACTGTTCAACTAAGAGACCAATCACATTTGAAGGCTGCGAATAACTTTCATATTTAAATGTTGCTTTACTTATTTGATAAAAAAAAAAATCTGATGCTCTGCAACATTCAAAACAAATAAAAATATTAGTTTGATAAAAGTGTGTGTGAGCTCTTTTTATAAGGAGACGTTCAGATGATGTTCACCTCCACTCCAGCAGATGGCAGCGTTTACTCTATGCAAGCAGTGGATGTGGCTGTGTGATGTGTTGTATGCAAGTCTGTTGCAACATATGAGCATATTTTACTGAGCAACTGGTGGTAACTATCGCAGATATCCAAAATATTTGGTCTCTGAAAACCTTGAAAAGTCTTCAAAAACATTTAATTCAGTTTAATCTAAGATAAGAGTTTGAAGATTTTAAATTGTAGAGTTTAAATCCAGCAGCATCAGACCATCAAGCTGTTGCAGCTGGGAAGCTCATCGACTCATAACGAGCAATTTAGCAACATTAAGTCATTTTTAATTTGTTCATTCATCCATCAGATTATTAAAACTTAATCTGGGTCCAGGTCACATTCATTAATTAGCAACAGTGAGAGTTATTAATATATGTAGATGGGAAGTAGAGACAGAAATGTTGCTTAAATGTCAATAAATTCATGTTTTTAAGAAAAGATTGTAGGCCTTTTTGTTACTGTTGGATTTTTTTTCATTCTGCATCACATATTGTTTTTAAAAAAGTATTAAATGTTATTCTTTGTGCTTTTTAATGTATTAAATTATTTGAATGCTGTTAAAAACTTGTATTAGCATGTTGGATACCAGCTAGCATTCTCCACAACTTCAGTGATCGAGGTCTTTCACTCCTCATACTGACTTGCTTCACCTTTTTTTTTTTAGTGACTTTTAATCCAAAGGTTGGTTTGCAGGTTAATTAAAGTTTTACTGGCTGGATTAAAGCCTAATATGTCTTTAGCAACATCTCCTCATTGTTCCAAAGTTTAGAGCTAAAATCAGCTTTATCTCTCTTTTGCAATTTTAAGACCTTTGCCGTCTTTTTGCGCAAACCAGACTATTTTTATAAAATCGATATCTTTCGACACCTGTGAGCCGTCTATTGGTAAACCTCATGAGTGGAACTTATTTGTTGCTTCTCATTGGTTCTATTTGGTTCGACATGTTGGGCTGACTTTGGTGTTTGAAGACTGGCCAGTTCTCAAATCACAGAGGCTTCAAATGAGAGATAATTCTTATGAAATGTGACCGGTCGACAGTGTTGCATTTGGTTAATTAGGTCATTTTGGTCTTTCAACATCAGGCAGTTGACCCAGGGGTCAATCCCTACTTCATGTCCTCGGGTCAATCACTAAGTTTGATCTGCAGCAACCTTCATGTCTTCTCTGCCGTCTCTCAGGCTGTTTGGTTTGCAGCTCAAGTCTAATAAGCACATTTTTGTTTCTCATGCATCTGATCCTCCTGGAGAGCCGTCGCACCATGACTGAATCTTTGGTTTCATCATGATCAGTGTAACATTTTCTTAGTATTCATGCACAGCTACACCTCAATGCATTCACTGAAGCCTGATAGTCACGCTGTTTGGAACATTTTGTTTGAATGTGACACAAAGGAATTCGACCAGGAATGACAAGACACTAGTTTTTCATCTGGCGCGGAGCTGGGAATTTTCCACTTCGAAATAAATGTTGACCTGGATTTCTTCTCTTCTGCATAATGCTTGTATCAGATTCAGCCCTAAGATGTTTCTAAATAAGGACTTCAAATCATGAGTCAAACGTCCTTGTGATGTAGCTCCAAATAGTACCAGGGTTAGGAGTGCTTAAGTAAGAGCTTTCCGGTGATCTTGACACATAATGTTTAGAAAGAGGTTGTGAATTTATCTGTAAAAGTGATGTTTGTCAAAATCAGGACAATATTTCCCATGACCTGACTGCTTCCTGTAGCCAGAAGGACAGATAAGAGCCGATAACAGGCCTTGTTATGAGACGATTCGTTTTCAGAAAGGTTTTCTTGGTGAAATAGGCAAATTGCAATTCATATGGTTTGCTGTTTGGTGCAATAAAGACATTTCTGCTTTTGCTTTTGAATACTTAAGATTTTCTGGAGAGCTAACCAAGATTATAGTTTAATTTTAGGTTTCAAATGGTTTTTACCCTCCAGGTGGGAGGGATTTAGGAACAGTGTTGGTCATTTGATCCACCACTTTGGTCCTTACTGAAATGTCTCAACATTTATTTAATACATTTCCAGAATGTCTTCTAAATCATTCATGATCCCCAGAAGAGGAATCCTATAATTCTGGTGATCCCCTAACCTTTTCTGAGGTTCACATTTGTAAATGCAATAGAATATTGTTTGATGAATTGCCAAAAAATGGTTTGGTCAGTATAACTTTGGTGATCTTGCTCCACAAATTTACAATTTATATTTTAAACAAATAATCAAATATTGTTTTTTCAACTTGTTTCAATTCCAAAAGTACAGACAGCGACACCATCAGGTCAAAATTAATATTTCTCAAACTAAGTTTCTGAGGAAACTCCTGCAAAATTAATTTTATTTTAATTAGCCACGGTTTAAATTTTGTTTTTTAGTGTAATACTAATGTACAAATGTTAGCATGCTAACACGCTAACAAGGTTTTGGACATAGTAAATATTATTTGCTAAATGTTCGAATGAAAACTTTGTAATTGTGAGCATGCTAGCATGCTGAAAACAGCGTTTAATCACCAGTTCACGCGTAGCAGTTTTTTTTTTTTTCATTTTTTATTTATGCCACTAGAGGTCGCTCGATTAAAACTATGAAAACAAAACAGTGTGAGTAGCGTGGGGTCATGAATCCATCCTGTCAAGCCTTATTTGTAGAAATAGGTGCGATTGTCGGGCTAATAAACAACATTGACATTGACACAAGGGGGCGCTGTTGTCTTGTGGCTCTGAGTCTCCACCTTTCTCTGAAGGAGAGAGGAAGAGGATGAATGACGGACCTCCGGGGTCTGCGTTGACGCATGTAAATGTAAGACATCGAAGACACTGTTGGAGACTAGAATAAACTGATAAACTAAGTTTTGTTTCACCAACTAACATGAACCGCAACTATTTATCCTTTTAACATTGAACTGGAATACTTAAACTGAGACAAGACCGGATATTTGCATGCAACTCTGGAGGGAAGCTAACAGCTAATCGCTAACCGCTAAACCACCTGCAGAGATGCGGCTCATTAGTCACTTCACCTGGCTAACCAGGTGAGTTTTGCACACACACACACACACAGCCCTTGAGATAGGTAATAGGGTATGCATCTAGAGGAAATCTGAACATATTTTTAACAAATATAACAGATTAGTAGAGGCAGTAGATTAGAAACTTCCTAGATTTAGGATTAATCAGACCTGATTAGCTAGCAGCGCAACAATTTTTAAAATATTTTCAATGTAAAACAGCCACTGTTGTAGATAAAAATCTATCAGATTGACTCAGGCAGGAATGTTCACATCGGAAGTTATGTGTTAACACTTTATATACAATATGTTCAGTCAAGTTTGCAAACTGTCTTCCTGTTTAACAAGCCTGACCCCGGAAGTTAACGACGGACAATAAAAGAAAGCCCACCTTAACCGTGAATTAAACAACCGAGCTGTTTCTGTGTTTGACATTGTTGAAAGCATTTCGAATAATCCATGTAAACCAATAGTCAAAGGTCAAAATATAATTGTATAGGATATTTAATGCCGAAAAATATTAATATTTTCATTTTAGTCTCACGTACGGCTAATTTAGTATTTACCTGAAAACACCACTGTGCCTCCTCACAGAGCTGCTAGTTTGCCAGTTATCTCTTGCTTGAATTTAATTTACTCACATATAAATGCAAAGAAAATGCTCTAAAAACAGAAACCTATTGTATGCTGCTGCAACTATATATGCTTCCTATAGATTTCTGTATACACCGCAGGTGAGGCTGCAGTTCAACAGGGACAGGCCTCAATACATGCGAACCAAAATTAGCCAACAGTTCCCAGAACTGTCATGGTGTTGCTACACACTGATAGTCATAGTATTTGTTCAGTGTTATATCATTGTTTGCACAAAGAGCTGCCTCACATTTACACAGCCAACTCTCTCCTGCTGATGCAACGACTTTAAGACAAGTCTGTCTTTTCACAGTTTCTGTTCAGTTAAGTGAAATGACATTTTTATGAGGTAATGCTTTGTTTTCATATTTTTCCATGTAGTGCATAATCGGATGCTGTTTTTGTCAAAATACAGAACAGGAGTAACTTGGGATTGTTTCTGTGTGAAATATTTCGAAAGTAACATAGAGATGAGGTAAAATAAAAAGCCAAAATAAAAATGTGATTTTTCTGTATGTGCCTGTTGAGCAAAGGTTACCCTGTTGCCTAAGAAAACCTGTTTGCATTAGTTACGCCATGCAGCCTCGCTGAAACATGCTGGACTGCCATTAATCATGTTTTTCAAGGAAACTTTTTCCCAAGAGTCTGTGCTATATTTGAATTGGCTCTGTGCTCGGTGCAGAGTCCCTGGCACTGTGTGAGCATGTATCTAAATCATCTGCCACGACCCTGTCAGTGCGCTCGGCACGACTTTCCACTCCACCATTAGACATACAGTGTGTAATTGAAAAGCAGGTAATTTCACGCTCTGTCTGATTATTCTATAGGCTGAGTGAATTCCTCATGCATGTGCTGTAAATTAGAGATGACGGTCGTGTAAAGAACATGTTTTAATTTTTATATCCTGCATTTAAGCCTGCACATATGATTTTAATTTTCGCTTTGACTTATTTAAACTTAGGTTGGGATATTTTTCTTGTTCACCTCATGTAGAGTAAGGAAGTAGCTGGTATTTATTGTGCATAAAAATAAAGTATGAAGCTCATTCATTCGTTTGACTCCATGCTGAAAGTAGAGCAAATAGACAAAGCATACATTTCCTGGAAGGCTCCTTTAAACAAGTATAACAGCACTGCAACAGAAACTGTACGCACAATATCCTACACAACTTTGCACACTTTGATGTTCTGCACAAAGGAAAAAGTACAGTAATGCAGAGGAAAAGCCTGTAACTTGATTTTTAAATTAGAAATTCATTTTTTTTATTACAAAATTTTAGAACATTTGCTTGTGGTTTTTATAGTAATCAGTTCTGTCGATCTTTTTTTTTTTTTTGCAATTTTCTCCAATTACTTTTATAAGGATTTTTAAATATTATTTCCAAATCTTATTTCTGTATTCTTATGTTTTCAATATAACTTGATGCGGGTTTTCATAATTTCATGCATATTGTGCTGTGCAGTCCATAAACTACTGTTACCAATCAATGACTGGCACCAAATGCAGATTAAATTTTTCAGTAAATTAGAAACAAGTGCACATCCTCTGAGCTAGCGTGCTCCGAGTCTGCCTCCTGAGCAAGATTTCGTTATTCAACCTGAAACGATCATCAACATCTGTAGCGAATCAAGTGGTGATCAATCCAGTGAATACTGAGACGTTTATCTCAGAACCACAAATGTCAGCGTTGTGGCTTCGCATGAACATTCAGAGAATCTGAAGAAAGTCGTTAGAACTCATCTCCTGAAAAAAGGAAAAAAATAATGATTTTTAACTGTTTTGACAGCAGACGGGTTGTAACATTACTATCGATTAATGTGTTAAATAGAGTAAGTGCGCCTCGTTAATCCAAAGCGGTTAACACTTAAAAATGATGCAATGTCCTTGTAGGTTATTATTTTTCCCATGAAACACTGCACGTAATCTCTTTATGTGCGTGATGCTGTAGCGTCACATACACGACACGAATTACCCCGTTATAATCATTAATCATTCTGATCATCTCCTGACATCTGCGGGCTTTAACAATGGATGCAGCCATCTGATGTGTTGTCAGAATTAAAGTGTTAAATGAGAGCGAGGGTCTAATACGCTGAGGCGTGCTGAGTGTCAGTGACCTCCCATGTGTGTACCAACATGCATCAGGGGTTTATAACCTATAAAGATGGTGAGCGATCTCCTCTAATGGATCCCTTTTTCATAGATTAACAACAGAGCTCATTTAGTTAATCACCGAGGATTGGATCAAATTTATAGATTTGATGCTATTGTCCATTTCAGAAAAGCAGAGTAATTGCATGAAAGCCTCGAGGCCAGATGTCAAACCTCTGATTAAAAGCCAAGAAAGCGGCGCTGACAGCTACATTAAACTGAAATATTTGGCTGCAGCTTTGAAGGCATGCTAGTTTTGATCTCTTTTGTTCCGCGTTCACTTGCTCTCTGTCTGTTAGCTTAAATGAAGTGGTCTTGTAATCCTCACGTTGCAGTGCATGGTCATTTCTCCTTGGCTTTACATTGAGAGCATTAAGGCAAAATACATTTCATTAGATCTCTGCAGATGCACGTCAAGTTGGACCTGAGCCTAAGAGGATTGTAGCCGTTGTGTTTAGAGCATGCATGTTGAAGCTCACATACGAGTGGCTCAAGCTGCCTCATCGCAGTCCTAAATACTTCAGAGATCATAACCCCAATTTCTTTACCTCATCAAGTTGCCATCTGGACTTGGAGCATTTTGGGTTCAAAGCTCCTTACAGCAAATTCTAGCAAATTCCACTGGCGTATACATTCGGAAATGTATAGTACAAGTCCTGTATGTCAGTGCAGCAGTTTGGGTAATCCTGATTAAAAGCTTGTTTTATAACTAAAGTACTTTGCTGTATTGCTTTTTAAACTACACATGTAGCCGCTTTGCTTAGATTGCATCCAATTTTGTCTATTTTTAGACGCTGCGTTATGTGTTCAGCAACTATTCCTCAAAGGAGTAGTTTGACATTTCGGGAAAAAGACTTTGTCCCTTCATTACTGAGAGTTAAATGATGTATGATAAGCAGGGAGCTACAGCCTGTTAGCTTATCTTAGCATGAGGACAGGAAACAGGTAGCCTGGCTCTCTGCGCAGGTTAAAAAACTCAACTTTCAGCACCTTCATAGCTAAAATGTACGTGTTATATCTTGTTTTTTAATTTGTACAGAAAAACCAAAGTGTAAAATTGCCAGTTTGTGCTTTAAGTCACATCATCCAGCTTTAACCCCTGAAAACCTGCAACTTTTTTGTATATAATAAAACAACAAGATCAAATACGTTTGTCAGTGAAATATAGAGGTGCTGATAGTTTAATATTTCTTAGCTTTGAACAGAGCCAGCCCAGCTGTTTACCCCATGCAGAACTAAGCTAACCAGTTGCTGACTGTGCAGACATGTTTGTGGTATCAAGGTTTCAGACTGATATTTTTGTCTTTAAAAACCAGTTGCACAGGAAATTAGAGTCCTGTATGATACAGATAATTACACTGACATAAGAATATACAAAATAACAGCAGTACTGTTATTTATACATGTATGCAGGTTAACACCTAGCTACTAATTCTGCAGTGTATTTTTCTTTTTGAGCTGTGGGTGACAGAAGCTTAACAGCTGCACAAAGAGGTGATGATAATGTGACTGACAGCTTCACACACAAAGTTCAACATCTGGGAAACACAGTCGGTAAAATTTGACGGCCTTTGAGTATCAAACATCACTGCAGGAGTCCTTTCTTTCAAGTTCTGCCCTGATCTTCCAACCTCAATCTCTGCAGGACAGAAACAGTTTTGTTCCCAAAATGTCACATTTAACCAGGATGATCCTTCAGTATCCATCATACTGAGCTCTTTCCAGCTGCTGTTGCTTTGTGTGCGTGAATATTCTCACCATACAATAGGCATGTATTTGTTTTGTCTACATGCAGTGAAAAACACTTCAAATCAAATCTGAAAATCCTTTTACGATATGTGTTGTACCTGCCTGATGATGGTTTTAGCTCTGCGGCTCTGTGACATAACAGCCCGGCTCTGAACAGGAGCGCTCGGGCTCTCTGACGGGGATTACAGCTCATTCTTCAGAGCGCTGGGTTTATTTTAGGGTCTGACTGGATAAAACAGGATTAGCATCACAATGAATCCCCGGGCATTCAAACCCAGAGGTCAGCTCCTCTGTGGCCTTTGACATTTGAAATGTTTATAAACCCCCCCATCTGTGTTGTGATAGCTAAAGATAGATTTGATCAGCTGTCATTCCACCGAGGTGTCCATTTTTTGATCAGCGCCGAGCTTTTTTTAGAGGCACAATGTGCTGGCGGGAGTGATTTTTGACTGCGTGCTCAGTTGTTTTACTGTAGCTGCTGGTTTCATTTTGGTAAATAATCTCTTGAGGGAATATTTTATTGGTATTCTGCTGGGAAATGATAAATTTAGCTAATGAAGTGAACCGAGAGGAATGTGATGAATATCTCAGTCTGTTACCAATAAGCTCTGCTTCTGATGGAGCTGGAGGCCTGGATGAAATTTAATGGTAGTAGAAGCAATAATGATGATGTTGAATTAAAAAAAGATAAAAACAACAATAACAAGTGATACAAAAAAAGCTTTATGATGAGACTAGAGAGTTTTAATAGTGGTAAACTAAAAAAAAACAATATAAAATACATTATGAAAATGTTGCTAAAATGTCAGAAAAGGATTTTAAATACTAGCGAGCTCCAGAATTTTCTGTTATATTTTTACAGACATCGTTACATTTAAGTTTTGTACAGAAAAAGTGATTTAAAATGTGCTGCACAGTTTGCAATCCAGAGCTGCTCAGGCGAGAAGTTTCACATATGAGAGACAGACTTTTCACATTTTGATTAAAGACATCCAGAGAAACTGTCGAGGATGGCAGGCGAATACAGAAAACATCATGTTTCAATTGATTCAGCTGAATCATAAAATTCTGTGCCTGTCAGTTTCATTGTTGGAAAGACAGCTGAGGAGTCTTGATACGATTCCAATATGACCAAATAAGAAATAACATCTAAATCAATCTTTGACTTTTTTTAAAAAAAAAAAGGAAAAATAGAATAGATATAGGGCAAAAAATAGTTTTAAATCAATAGGTCAAAGGTCAGAGGCTGACCCTGACAATGAAGAGAATATTTGGTCCGATGATTTGATAAAAAAAAGTATTAAAATATCAAGTTAATCCACGCAGCAGGATGAGGATTTCATAAAGAATAAAGAGCAGATTACAAAGAATGAAGTTGTAGCAAATCCTAATAACAGTGTGTAGCGACGAGGAGAGAACTGAAGGCTAATAGTCAGCTGACGAGCACTCGGTCTGTCAGCACCGTCCCACATGTTGACATATTTCCTCTTTGAAACTGAACAGGCCACAGATCTCTGATGCCGACCTCCGAGGAGCCGTTTGCGGCCAACAAGGGCCACGTTACGAACGAGAATATAGAGCTCCTCGTTCACCACCAGGTCAGTTTATCTGTGACAATGAAATGAGGTCACAACACTGTGACAGTTTCCATCATGTTGACCGAGGACGTCATGGGCTCAAAGCCCGAGAGACGTGGCTCACCGTTCGCTCTTATGGGTCATGAGAGCTCCTTCGTCATCGTGTGGTTTCAAAGAGAATGTTGAGGTATAAACTGACACACTTTTATACTTTATATAAACCCATGAGGTGCTTTACTAAGCATTTCTTTTTGCCTGCCCTAATATTTTAGGTTTAGGTTCACTTCTAAAGCATTTCTCTATAAATACATCTTTACTTACTTTAAAAACAGCAATAGTCTGCAGTTTATTTATCTTTTTATTTCTGCCGCGCTATCAGTTTGGTTTACTTTGGTCAAGACTGAAATATTGGGATAATAATAACTGAAACTCTGTGACGTTTGTGCAGACACTCATTGCCCTCAGAGGATCAATCAAACTGAACTTTTCCCCCTGCGTTTCCATTAGGTTGACGTTTTTTTGGTGTTATTTTTGGGTTGACATTTGAGGGAAACGTCTTGAGTGTAGGATGGATGGATATCTAATCATGCACAAATATTCCCAGAGAAAAAGAGGAAACCTTAGTCATCCTCTGGCTTTTTATTCAGCGCTACTAGCTTGTCAAAATTCAATAAAATGAGCTTATCTTGACAAGAGAAACTGGGTGGATTGGCACAAAATGTGTTGCAGGTAATTTATTTTGATGACATTCTCATCCAGGACCATCATCTTGTGAATTACTTTGTTAATGTCAGGTGCAAAATTAACCATCGAAACCTTCGGCACCAGCCTGTAAGATGTGGTTAGTGCTAATTAGCAAAAAATTAGCTTGCAAACATGCTAAACTAAGATAGTGAACATGGTAAACATCAAACTTTCTACACATCAAGACAGCAGCATCGACTGTGTAAGCATGTTAGCGTGCCGACGTTAGCATTTAGCTCAAAGCTCTTCTGTGCTTTAGCTTAGCTTTACAGAGCTGTTAGCATAAACCAAAGTCTTGCATGACCCTGTGTGTCTCATACCAAATTTAATTAATAAATATCATTAAAAAAGTCTTAATTTTTACTGCATTGTGAGTGTTATGTTAAACTGTTGTTGAGATCACGGCCACGTCCAACTACGCATGCTAATATGCTATTTTATGCTAAAACAGAAAGTGAGACTGGTGGACAGTGACAAAAGGCAGCTTTGAAGTGTGTAAATAACTCTAAAATCCAGGTGTAAATAAGGCGTCACTTTGCCAGGCCTAATAGATTTTAAATTAGTTTATAGTTTGCACAGTCATACGTCTCCAACCGTCAAGGAGACTGTATGAAAAAGAAATGCATACTGTTATTTATTTACACAAGAGCATGTTAAACAGCCTTCACATAGTGGTTTTGGAGCGTACAGTATGTGATTTATGATGCAGCCAGTGTGTCATGTTGATTTATCTCATTTCATACCTGAAATTACTCACCGCGCCTTTATGATTGGCCAACTTTTGACACACACCCTAAAGGGAAGATCAGTGACAGCGAGGATTCAAAGTAATTCATTTCTTTGCAGCCTTGGGTGCAGCTTTGCAGAGGGAACAGGCTGTAACAAGCTCTTGTCTTCGGCTCAGTTGTTAAAGATGTTACTTTAAAGACAAATCTGACATTTTTGGTATGTTTTTTTTTTTTTTTTTTTTTGGAGGCAGCACAGATTGCGATCGTTGCTCTCGGCGTTCCCTGCAGATTTGCTGGTTAAATGAATAAATCAATCCATCGCTCTGATGGTATCAGAGTTTTATGGTCTGGCCTGCTCTCATATAGCAGAACTTTGACTTTGCTTT
Organism: Ctenochaetus hawaiiensis; assembly: GCA_029783645.1. Taxonomy (NCBI): domain Eukaryota; kingdom Metazoa; phylum Chordata; class Actinopteri; order Acanthuriformes; family Acanthuridae; genus Ctenochaetus; species Ctenochaetus hawaiiensis. The sequence goes on from JAPZDY010000011.1 coordinate 20,348,204, forward strand.
GCACACTCTGCTAATCAGAGCTGATGTCATTGCAGCTACGGTAGACCCTCCTTCGTTAATTATTAAGGGACCCATATTACACATTAGCAATTAGATAATCGCCCCACCATTATCTTTGAACGTAGTCCGGAGACAGCATTATAGATTTACACTTAACTTTGTCTGGAACCTGTCGGGGGTTTAAAGCCGCTGATATCTGAGCTTCAAATCCTGAGTGTTTCTTTCCAAAACATTAAATATTCATAACTACAAAAAAGCCACAATCGAAGTTAAAGAATTAAACATCAGGACTTTGACGTTTGGTTTGATCAGATTTGATCCAAACTGGTCAATAGATCATCAGTGTGGTGACATCACCTTTCCGGACTAAAGCCCCGCCCACTTCAAACCTGAAGAGTACAAAGAGAAAAATGCAGATGTTTCTGCTTTAAAATAACCAAAAAAAAACTATTCTTACATTTAATTTTGTGAAGTTGTGCCGAATGTTTTTATGACATCTAACTGGATTTATTGGCGTCAACATTTATCACTCAGAAGAAGAAGAAGTGCAGATTTTGATGCAAATTGCATTTACTGAGCTCTGAGGGCTCGAGAGCAACTCATTTATAATGAACCTCTTCAGTCTAACTTCATGAGTATTTTATTAGATTTATTAAAACTTCCTCACAGATATTTTTAGAACAGTTTCACTGAAGCTTTAGAGCTGCAGTTCAAATTCAGGGAACTGCTCTCACCTCGATTACCAGCTCAAAATGATTGCAATCAAGATAGACTCTATGCCCTCATATCTGCCAGACGCCACACACGGCTCAGGCGAGAGTCGCTTCGTCAGGTTAATGGCCTCGATTATTGATTAACAGTCTGAGTATTTACTGTGTGCACACTTCTGCAGGGCGGCCGCGGGGAGCGATGCGCTCGGCGGCATGTGACAGGGTATTAAAGTCGAAGTTATTTCATTTTGAGAGGCATCCTGTAAGTGCTGAGGCTCAGTTGGCTCACAGTGGGTCTGTTCATCTCAGGGATCAGGTATTCAAACAGCTGCACACCTGGAGGCTCCCCATGTGTGACCACATGTTAACGCCGACCAGGCCGGGAGTGTTTGAGTCTGATGTATCTTTAGAACGTTTGACTTCAGACAGATAGAATTCCCTCTTTAAGTTTAATTCTTTGTTTTAAAGCTTACACAGCCTCATTCTGGCAAACAGGTTCCTTCAGTTATCTTTGCAAAAACCCAGAACGCGTCTCTTTGTACATCGTTCCACGGTTACAGATTATAGGCACTTCCTGGTTTATTACCCATCAAACTTGATCAAGATATCTCGGTGAACCTGCTTCCTGGAAAGGCGATTTCCAAAAAAAAACTGATTTGAGCTGCTCTGGGGATTGTGATCGTATCACACCATAAAAAAATGTACAGTGAAACTTTTTTTTGGTTCCCGTAAAACATCCACATCAAAGCAGCATGACGAAGAATGAAAGGGAGATTATTTAGCTTGTACGAACAGACAGATCTGAAATAGAAGACGACCTTTTCTTACTGGAAACGGGTCGTACTGCTCGAACACTTCCTTAGATTTTTAATAAACCTGCCTGTTTGTGGCTGAATAATTGTCTTGCGGTTTGAATAAAGCAGCACATGCACGTCACCCATCAGGATAAGCTTGTTAATACTTTGCAGGGCGACATTTGATGGACTTTGGTTGCAAATTGCTTCCCTGCGATCTCTTTCTGAGAGCTGCTCATCAGTGCTTTAGATATTTCTGTTAAATATTAACAGAGTGCTGTGCAATGCCAGAGCCTCTGCTCCCTCTATCAGGGTTTTCCAAGATAAGCCGTCTGAACCCGTTGCCTTATCTTTAAACCTCATCCTTTACAGCTCTGTAACTGGTGTGGCTGCATTACAGTCCATTTAGCTGACCTACAAGAGGGACGGTTCCTCTTCTTTAAGAACCAGAGACAAAAAAAAGTTAAGTTAAAAGTATGAAAGAATCTGTTTTTTTTACATGTACATGATGGGAATTCTTGGTGTGGTGATTTTCTCTGGCTGGCAGACGACCAGCAAGAAAAGAGAGTGGTATTTCCCTGTAATTGCTTCAAGCAGGCAAAGATAAGAGGAAGTACTGCATCATTTTCATGTCTGAATTGCTTTATAATATCTCGACCCAGTGTATCTGTCCTCATGTAAACTCTGAGCCACTGCAAATCCCTCTCATTACGTTTTCTCTGCAGATTATGACCATTACTCACATTCATACAAGCTCCATTAACATCACCCACCATCTACTTAAGTAGCCTTTAATGATAATAATAACAGCACATGAGCGAGAAGGCCACAGTGTGTCATGAATAATACTTCACTTTTTGAAATATTCATGGCTGGGTTATGATACATTTCCATTTTTTTTCCGTACTGTAAGTGATTTTAAGCAGAAAGAAGAGCAGCTGCGGTTTACTCATGACGATGAGCAGTTTTTTCAGCCTTACACAACCTTCATTACATCATCTGCCCGGTTAAAGTGATTCAGAGAGAAATGCACAGCTGCGTCAATGTCATTGTCACAAAATTCTTACTGTTGGTGAAGGTCGAGCTAATCTGGACTGCTGTGTAGTTTAATGAATAAGCAGTACATCATGTTTTTACAAAGTTTACAGATCAGAACTTTACCAGAACTGCTAGAAACTTGAAGTTAAGCAGTGGTGGAAAGAAAAAAGGACAGAAATTCATGTTACTAAAGAAATATGGCAGTGAATCAAACGTCTGTTACAGAAGTTTTACAAGTGATTTTATGTTATTTTTCTGTCTAGTCACGCAAAAAGGGATTTAGTTCTCTGTATTTCAGATAATGATTCTTTAAAGTGACCGAATTTAATGAGGTTTATTTTTTACTGAGAATAAACTTTATGATTTATACAGAACAAAGAAGCAGACTGACGCAGTAAAGTGCATCACCCATCTTTTATCCTTCCAGTTATTGTAGTATAAACTCAGATACTCATTATAGATGTGATAATATTTTCCTTATTACCTTTTTAAGGAAACAAATGCATGCAGTTATAGATGGAAATCAGTTACTCATTAACTTATCAGTGATGACCTTTTTATTTGAAATTCAATTGATATTCGGTGACAGACCTGAAATTGTGCGAAATATTGTCTGTTTTATTACCTGGTTTGACTTTAAGGCAGCAAAGCACCTTGTGTGAAGAGTTTGCAAACTAAAACTTAACTAAAAATTAAACAAGAGCATAAATTGTCATAAAATACTGTAAGATCTGACTATACGGTGACATTTAGATGAGCAGTTATGGAAGAATATTTGTAGCTCTGTGTAAAGTTCTGAATTTCATATTAATCTTTCTTTGTAAATGAGACTGTTTATACTTGAATTTTGATGGCATTGCTGGTGAAGATGAAGCTGATGTTGATGAATTATTACTGTTAATGTTTCTTTACAACTATATAGAATTATAACGTGGGGCCTGCTTTAGGATGAGCTTAAATTAGACTCATGAATGCATGTCAACTTTCCACTTTGAGTAAACTGTGGGGGAGGTTTGTCTTGAAACAGAAAGAGAGGGTAGAGGTTTTAATCTGGTTAGAAAAATTTTCCAGGCTGACATTGTGTTCTAGTTTTGTAGCATGTCTGGTATGATCGTCACGTCCACCAGGTTTCAATCATCAAAGGAGTTTCGTAACACGAGCCGAAGACTTCAGCCGTCAGTTAAAAAACCGGTTTGTGCGCCATCATGTAACATCTCTGTAACTCTCCAGTCTGCTGGCTGCACAAAAAGGACAATTTGTTTAATGATCCAAATGTAAAAGGCTGCAAGAACTGTTGGTTTTTGCATATGTGGAAATCTAAAAATGAATTAACTGTTTAATGGGTTCAACAAGTTGTGCTAAAATCTTTGCTGAATCTTTGCTAGCAGCTCTGTGAAGTTGAACTCAGGCACAGTGGTGATTTGATCTAAATGCTAACATGCCAGTGTTTTGCAGGTCTAATATTTGCCTTATTCAGCAACGTAGCCAACATGTTAGCATGACATTTGTTAAATAGCGCTCAAATTACAGAAGAGGCCCATGGGAATCTGCACCGATGGGTGCATCGATCAATAAGCCAACGCCATTAAACTGATCAGCAAATATTCTGCTAGCTGGTTTATCATTTTTTTAAACACATTTTCCAGATTCCCAAATCTTTTTTTGTTAATCATATTTGACAGTTAACCAAATATCTTAGAGTTTTTAACCATTGTTACTTCTTTTTTTTTACTTAAAATGGTTTAATTAAAAAATAGTTGGCAGATTAAAAGACAATAAAAATAATCTTTGGTGTTGATTTAAGACTGTAAAATAACCCGCAATCAGGACGTTTACTTTGAGCTATGTAATGTTACCAGGCATTACTATTTTCTGACACATCAAAAAAAAATAAAAAATCCAGAAAATAATCAGTGTTAATAATGCAAATAATTGTTAAGATGCATTAAAAGCCTCTAATTTCAATTTCTTTGCGGAGCCAAAGGAAGTCACCAAATTTATGTAAATTCTTCCTTTAGGGACCATAAATAGCAACAATACTTAAATAGTGGTTGCAACATTTTAGCCAACTGACTGACAACAAAGCATTTCTGCTAATGTAGTTAAAATTGATACATTTTCTTCAATAATACAACTAAAACAAGTCTCGTTTCTTAAAAAGAAGGGTTTTATTTCCTTTTTTTAACAAAGCCCAATACAGATCTGAAGCAAAACTGGGGAACACTGGTCAATCTCAATCCAATCATCATGTCTGGGGACACCCACAAAAAGATGAGCTTCAAATAAAAAAAGACACCTAAAATAATCATACAACCCAGAATTGGGGCAAAGAAAGAAATTAATAATGGTGCTTGTTTTCCAAGAACTATAAAAAAAAAAGAAAAAAAGAAAAGAAGTTTGACAATAAACAGTAAGTTCATGCCAGCAGCTGTTGTGGAGGTAAATAAAATCAGACTTCTTCTAATAAAATAAATGTCAGATATAACAGACCTAATATCCATGACATCTGTTAACAGCTCCGTAAGAATCAATAAAACCTAGGATAAATGATCTTTACTATCAATATGCTAAAACTTTAAATCTTGGATGAATAATCTGGTCAAATAAAACACATTTTACGCTTTGAGCTAAGTCGCGGTTACATGAGGGGGGCTGAGAATAATGTTAAAAAAAAACTAATAATCAAACGTTTCCTTGCTGAAAACTTTCCTCCGATCAAACTTTGCACAGCCTTTCTCTCAAATAGATCAAATCCAATTTATTATTTATTCTTTTGACAGGAAGCGGAGGCGTTGCTTTCATTTGTTAGCCTCTTACACGTCACAGCTTGTTAAGAGAATTTTGAGTCAAATTTGATGCATTTGTTAAAATGAAAGCAATAATCAAGATGACATTGGGTTAAATCTTTTTTACAACTAATTTGTTACACAAAGATACATCACACAGTTTAACTTGACAGCCGTGCTGACCATGAGTACATTTTGGGCTGGGAATAAAAGTACCACATCTAAATAATTTAATGACAGGTAGATCTAGGATTGGAAAATACATAAAATAATAAAGGCAGACATTTTTTTTTTTGTCATTTGAGCATCTAATTTAATAATCGGTTAGACTTAACAAGATCGACAAATTGGTAGTTCTGGTGGCCTGATACACTTATAAGCTTCATTTAAAGTATATTTTCTGATAGTTATGACCAGTCCACTAAGTTTACACATGTACCAATCACGTAAAAGCCAAGAATAAGAATGAGGAGAGAAAATGTAGTTGAGCCGTGGCTGAATATTTCTGTCAAGGATTCAACTGGCACATGTTGTCTTCTGAAATATGAAATAACAGACAGATCTGAAATGAGCTGATCCACCTATGTAAACACAGTGATTTTCTGATACAGAAAAATACTAAGTGGACAATGTCTACTGATCTTTTAATAACAATATCCATCGGTTGAAAACACCAGTCTGCTTTGATATATTCTCATGTGGGAACATATATATTTTATAACAAAATAAATCTATACTTTGTTTTTCGTGGTGATGGCAGATGAAGGGTTGTACAATCCCATCATCCCATTCTCTGAGTGCTCGAACCGTCTTTGTCCATCTCAACAAAGAACTGCATGTAGGCTCAACTCTGTAAGAAATAGTACTTGTGACTGAAGCAGCTCAAATACTCAAAAGGCTCTGCCTGAGAAGAACATTAGTTTGAAGCGAAAAAAAGACTAATAAAATACTCATCTTTTCCATCTTTATACCAGTTGTTAAAGTCATTTATAATAAAGTGTATGTTGCTATTATCTTTAAAAATCATAAGCAGTTTTTACTTTATCTTGGCATTTTGACACAAAATATCCTCTTGGATATTTACACAGGAAAAGATACTTTTCAAGCAATAAAACAAGCTTATATTGTGGGTTGCAACAGAATAAAACAATTCTGAAGAAATAATGGAGAAAGAATTGCATAGCAGATCAGAATATAACTAAACAGGAACTGATCCTTTTTGGTATGGTGCACTTTGATTCATGACTTTGCACATTTTCACATATGTACATGAAATAAAAGTCTATTCATAGTTTCACCTGCCCACAGAAAAGATCAAGTTTACTTCTGCGCTATAATGCTCAACAGTGAGAAGGCCGGATGCAGACGACTCGTCCTCTCCGCTCTCCTGATAAAAGTCCATAGGAGTCTTTTCCAAAAAAAAAAAAAAAAAAAAAAAATTAAAAAAA
>JAPZDY010000011.1:20400771-20420938 GCA_029783645.1 Ctenochaetus hawaiiensis
GGTCTATTGGGGGGGAAAAGTCACTCTTGCCTGCATTCAAAACTTGAGAGCCCTGCAGTCCAGTCACCTGAATTAGCTTTGGTTGGGTCTGAAGAAAAGACTTCAGGTTTAAAGAATTAAAAACATTTGGAGGTGTGGAAAGAAATAAATTAGGTTACTAGACCTTTGAAGCCATCGTTAGCTCCTCCTCTCAGCTTGAGGCTAACGTTAGCAGCTTAAGGCTGCACTAGCCGCTACTAGCATAACACACCTGGATCTCTAGCTTTACTGCCAGCAGTTGAGTTGCATTGTGGATAATGTATACAGCAAATTTTGATAAAGAGCAAAAATAAATTAGTTAAAAAAAGATTTAGATCTTTTCCTAAGAGTCTGACAGTGTTATAGGAGTGCAATGCTAAAACAGTGGAGTGCTTATTTAAGAGTTAGCTGGAATAAAACTTTCACAAGACTGGATTAATAATAAATAAGAAAGTTATTTTAATGTGTTTCAGTGGAAATTATCTAAAAGCAACTGTGCTCATTTTGGATGAGCTAGCTTGCTTATTTCCCGCATCCTCTCGAGTCCATGCCTAAAAAATACACCGTATTTTCTGTCTGTTTATATCACAAATAAACCGGATACGTGATATAATGATACAACTAAGCTAAATAAGCAAGTGACACATGCACTTTGCCAAAACACCATAAAACTTACATTGTGCAATAACTTTGAAAATGAATCATTTGATGACCCAGCACTATTTTGTATCTGTGTCTGAGCTCACAGTTTACACAGTCTGTTCGTACACCCACCATTTGGCAACCTTTACACAAAAACCACAGTATCATCCAGTCATACATCATCCTCTCATTTCACTGCACAGATCGCAAAGGTTTTAAACAACATGCTCTTTGTTTTTCGCCACACATGGAGTGTGCTCATGTATACTCTCGAGAGGTTTTTCCAGTCTATTTCAAATGGAGCATTTCATCACAGCCGCTTGATATTCAGTTATAATTAAGTGTTTATTTATTTTATTGTTGCAACACAAGCATTTCCATGAACCCCTTAAAATAATATTCTTTTATTGGTGTTCCAAACTTGTTCACAATGTCCGTGTTGTGTACTTTAACGTTCACTCGCCCACACCCGGCCGGCCGCCACCCACCCGCATAAACAAACACTTTTCCTTGTGTCTACATTGCATCATTCCTACGAAAGGACTTTATCAACACTGTGAAATATGTTACAGAGGACGTGTCACATGATCGACTGGCTGCGGGGCATACATGACAGTTTGAACTGTTGCGTAATTATCGGGCCTGCGTTCACTGCAGGTCCACTTCCACTTCTAAAGGATCAAAAGCAGCCGGGATATTTTAATTATACCTATAGGATTACATGTCTTACGGTGAAGCCAGTGAAGTGGAGTGAGAAACAGAAACCATAAAACATTTCTTTTCCCACATATAAGCTGAAGTTTTTTTTTTATATTTCCAGAAAGACAGCAAACCTTCTTCCATGCAACAAGCTCTCTTTCCCCCCTTGTGCGTGACGGACCAGTGGCTGAGGACTAAAACTCGGCCAGGCGCCATTAGTTGCAACATGAGATATGAGAGCTGGGCTGGAGTTTTGGCCTTTCCCCAAGTCACAGAATGTACTTGAACAAATTCCAGCAGCAAAAGTTAATACAAGCCAGAGTGGATTTATCTATCTGTGTCTCAGATTGCATGTGTCTGCAGAAACAAGAAATCTTCCCACCATCACCATTTTCAGTGTCTACTTCTTCATTTAATGCAGTTTTTTTCTCCTTTTGTCTTCTACATGACCACAAACTCTTTTCAGACATACATAATAGGAAAATTAGACATTTTAGGACTTTTTTTCTTTTAAACAAAGCAACAGTACATACTGTCAGCATTTTTTGTGTGTTATTTGTTTGAGAGTGTTATTCAGTTTTATTTTTAGCCATGCTAGTGGTGTGACTCAGTTCTAAGTAATGTTAATTGGTCAGCCAGTTGGTCCACCATTTTGGTCCAGAATGAAATCCAGCATCTCAACAGCTGAGACAGATGTTCATTGCCCCCAGAGGATGAAGATTGCTGACTCTGACGATCCCTTGACTTTTTCTCTGGCACCACTGTGAGTGAGTGGTATCCAGAGTACAGAATTGCTTTGGAGATCCTGTTGTCTTTCATTTAGTGCTACCACCATATTTAAAATGAAGCCAAAAAACTGTAGTTCCACTGATGGTCACTTGAGGCAGTCTCCAAACTGTAGTCCTCGTAGAGCCCCATGTGAAATTGGCCAATTTTGCAGCAGAAATAAACAGGTTAGTACAAAAGTTTTGGTCTCTGCAGCTACTTCTTCCTCTCTATCAAACCTGAAGTAGGTTAAAGTAAAAAACTGACTCGATTTACTCTTTTACTTTCAGGTTTTTAAAGTTATGCATAATTAAGGCCGTGGGCACTTAAAGCCAAAACTAGCCGCTAGCTTTCTGCTATGCATTAGCAACAGTGCTTAATTTTGACTGCCTCTGCTCCAACTTTTTGTACCTAAAAATGGACTGGCACATATTTCAATACATACAATCATGTCTTACAAAGTGTCTCAGTCTTTAGAGGTAAAAAGCTAAAGAGTTGTTTGTACCACAGGTATTTATCATCACGAATATTAGCAAAAACATGCATTGTTTTCAGGGGATCAATCCTCCTAAATTAGAGGGTCTGCTGCTTCTTATCTAGCGCCACCATCAGGACTGAAATTCAATGTCAAAATACCTGCTAAACCTGCCTCAGCTGTGCTTTGTGTGTTGCACTAACTAGCAAATGTTTGCATGCTAATATGCTAAAACAACATGGTAAACAAGATAGAAATTGCTAAACATTAGCATGTAAGCATGACGTTAGCTTAAAGCTTTGTCTCATAAGTAGAGCCTCATAGCACAGCTAGCATGGCTGCAGACCCCAAAGCTGTTTATTTCTCTCAGATGTACATGCGTTTCTGTGTGCACATATGCACTTTCCCTCGTTTTAACCCCACATCCCTATTGATAACAGGGCACATGGTCGTTCACATCATTAGTATTGATCACTCTTTCTATAATGGATTACAAACCAGCCAGCCTCGACTCTCTGCAAGCAGCCAGATGGTCAATGAAGATACATTTTATTACCCTAACCATCCACTAAATAACAAACTATTTCCTATATGGGACTGAATGCCGAAGGGGGGAGTGCTCGAGGGAATGCAAAAACTTCCACACGAGACCATGATTCACAGGGGTATTTACAGGCTAATATAGGGTGATAACAAAAGGAACGAGGATGGGGGGAATGTTTTGCACAGCAGGGATTTCATTTTACTTTCCTCATAACACATAAAATATGTCCACATGCTGTAAAGACATATGAAATCGATATGATCAGTATTTTGTGCCATTATCAAGATGTTTTTTTATATACCAAGTTCTACATATATCACTCAACACATCATGCCGGTTTAAGGAGGATATATTAAGTATGCTGGCAACGGTTGGTATTTTAATACACAGCACATAGTTTGGATGGAACAGCGTTTACATTGTGTACATTGCAGCCATGACACTGTAAGACTCTACAGCTGCCGTGAAACATGAGGCAGAATTGTTTTGCGGGGAGGAAATTGCTCCCTGCAGGGAAGCAACTCAAAAGATGAAACTCACAGCCAATTCATTATAATAAATTGGTTACCACAATGTTCTTTCTTTGCGCTGTATCCCCCCACCTCCCTCCAACCGGTTAACCCCATTCCACTAAGACAAAACACTAAGAGGATTTTATTTTTTCATTCATTGCTCTATTTAGCCTTTTTTGCTTAGTAATCAATCTGCGTGGACACTGGTCCATCTGTATCATTAACACTGTAATCACATGTGAAACGACAGTTAATGAACATTAATAGGGATTTATTTTCTGTGGGAGGAAGGAGACCCTTATGTGCATTTAGGCTCATCTGATAAAACCAAAGAAAGCACCTATAATGTCATAATACATGTATCATCACATGAATTTTACACATGAATGAATAAATATTAATATATATAAGTTATTAGTAATTTAAGTTATTATAAAATATGCAGCTTTAACAGATTCATTCTAATCTCAAAAGGATTTGCATTCACTGCACAAGTTCACTGTCTCTGCTAAATATATGACACAATAGAGGATCTATATTGAAAAGCACACAGATAGAAAGATACTGCCCCCTGCTGGTGTAGCACTGCACATCTTAGTCCTTTACACACCTCTTTGGGTATCAGACATGCATGGAAGCTCGAATGTTGAAAACAAGGTGAGGATTTGTTTTGAATTCCAGTTTCACAGGTGAAAAATAAACTAAATATGCAAAGATATCGTTAAGACACTTTATGTGTTGTTTGCATCTTTCAGCTCTGGTCCCTCTGAAAAGCTCAGACTGACTCAGAGCTCAATGGAAGACCTCAATTCTTGCAACTTACTAAAGTGTTGGATTGTTATGAAGTCTTTAAGATTGTGCTTTTTTGTACAGGCATGTAATCCTTAAGATAACTGTGTGTTTTATTAGTTAATCATAAAAAAATAGAAATTTTATGTGACCGATCTGCTCCACTTAAAAGATAAAGTGTACAGGATTCAGTGACATCTAGTGGTGAAAATGCAGATTGCATACAATTATATATTCTTCTGCTCACCATCCCCTTCCAAGTGTGAAGGAGATCTTAAAGTGGCTGCAAAATTTATGAACAATGCAAAAGGACTTCTTAAGAGCCAGTATTTGGTTTGTCCGTTCTGGGCTGCCGTAGAAACATGACGATGCAACGTGGCTGATTCTGTGGAGGAGAACAGCTTCCTCGGTAGATATAAAAGGCTAATCCTACGGTTATGAACACACATCAGTTCTCATTTTTAAGTAATTATACGCCAATGAAAACATACTTAAGAATATTTTACTTAATATATGTCAAATTATATAAATACATGTCCCTTCATCCCCCATATAAAGCAATATTTCCTTCTTATAAGTTAAACTTTATGCTATTAGATTTGCCATTTTTGGACCTTCAGCTTACAGTTTTTGGTTACATCTGCAAGTGCACCAGTCAAGCACTATCTAAGTTGTAGTTATTTTAGTAATAATTTTACTGTAGATAGTATTAAACTTTATTATAAGTTTTAGGAAACTTATGTTATTATTCAGAAATTGTGAACTGCAGTTTAATAATTCAGTTTAACACAAATTGAAATTGCAATCTACACAGACTCTACCAAATATCAAAACAGCAATAAAAAAGATTATTTTATAATTCCATTTTATTTTTTGTATTACGCAACATTAGAAGTATAAATATCTGTTTTAATATACAACATCTATGACATCCATAGAGCTTTCCTTGGGCAAAATACAAAACTCAAAACACTTTTATTGCACATTTTCTAAAAGACAAACCATCGTAAGCAAGTTCATATAATACTAGTTTTGCACAGAGGAAGAAGAAGAAAAAAAAAGGAAAAAAAAAGAAGAAGACAAGCAGACAAAGAGGAACCCGACATGTGAAAAGACATTAATTACCGCACAAACAAATGTTCTTATTAAACGTCCTCGTGTCAAGGCGTCTCACACTATAAACAACATTATCTGTGACACAGAACATAGATTTGGCAAATCAACAATATACAAAATATACATCCATGATGCTTTGTAAACAAACATTGAATGTGCTTCGAGGATTTAAATGTCAGTCGTCACAGGAAAGAAAAAAGTGTGGAAACCAAAAAAAAAAAAAAAAAGTTTGAATAATAAAAATTCAGTGATTCATTTTCATCATCTCACCCCTTTTGAACTGAATATTGACAAACATTAAGGTGCATTTGTTCTCTTTACAATAACATTAGCGATACATTTACAATATCTAATGCGAAATTCAGATTTCTTTTTAACGTTAAAAATCTCTGCGATCGATCTCTCGTTTGTTTTCCGTTGGATTCTTGAATACAGTCTGTTTTAGATAAACTATATTCTGTGTTATTTTAAAGGAGAACTTTTTTATTTTTTGACTCGTCAACATAGAGTATACGTAGTAGACATTATTGTTTCGACATAGCCACGACGGAGCAAATACTGCATTACATACTTAGTGTCCTAGGCTACTTTCTGGTCGTCCTTTAGGGTTTGTAATTTAAAAGGCATCTACAGTATAGAAACACATATGTGTGTGTGTGAGAGTAAATTGTAGAAAGTGAATGCAGATATATGACAGCCTTTACGTATAGTACCAAGTATTTGCACATTAACATCAAATGTATGTTGTGGACATGAACTCTACTGAATAATTCAGATTTCCTCATGTAAAATCTCCCCCCCCCCTCCGCCCACAAAGTGAAGCTTGAGGCTGCTGCTTGTTATGAAGAGGCCTCTAAGATCCAAACATGACTTGAACTCAAACAACACTGAGGCCTGACGTGAGAGACGGCCCGACCTCGTCCTCGCCGCATGTTTTTTTGACGTTACATCACTCCGCACAGACACGAACGTGACCAGAGACGATGCCCCGAAGCATTCTGGGATCGAAACCCACAATAATTACTGACCAAACATATGCATAACTGCTGGTTTCGTCTCACTGATCAAACGTGGTATTTTGTATTTAACACAGTTTATCACTCTTCAAACTGCACTCAGCCAGCAAATACATCACCACTGACAATAAAGACATTCTTAGGCAAAACGCTGACGCCCTCACAGTTTTTTTTTTTTTTTTTGTTATATGATGCTACATTTCTTATAAACAGCCCAGTTACCCATCATGCCTTTTCCTCTGTCTGTTTTCAAGTTAAATTTGGAACATCTGAAAGGTCACAAAGGAGAGGATGCCTTTGACAAGATACATCACGGTAGCTTACTTCAGACCACAGATATCAAGCAGAACGTGATACTCTTTAATATCGAGCGTACAAACGAATGACACTGCAAAAATCTATACATATAATACAAACGACAATCATGTAAGCCCATGTATCCCCCGTTTTCATAGTGTTTGTAATATTTACACCCTATTGCATAAAAATCAAAAAAAACATATGTACAGATGTCAGAGGAATGTGAATAAACACCACACCTTGCCAAGAACAGCAAGTTTTAATTTTTTTCTTTTTTTTCCTGTAATCCTAAGGCCCCGTCACTAATTCATGATTTCTAGAGCGGTGAGATGATTCAGTATTTGTTGTAAAGTTTTAGTGCATTCCCGCGTTGTACCACTGCACAAACCCTAGAAAAACAATCCGATTAATACCGAACAGAAACAATCGTGACACAGCTGCTAAACTGCAGAGCAAAAAAAGAAAAAGAAAAAAAAACTGCGTGGTCTACTGCATTAAAAGACTTCAGGTCCTCCGAGTCTTACAAGTAAGAGTGCAATTCAAAATCTTTTTATGGCACTGACTCTACAGTACATCATTACCTTTGTAAGGCTACTTACCCTATTGCCCCTGACACACTGATTGCACAAAAGCATTCTGCGATGGACAGAAACAAAACTCCCAAACATTCACGTGACGTAAAAGGTAAAAACCCTAACTAGAGAAATTATTAGCAAATGATTGCCTACATTCAGACCTAGAAACATGTACATGTGTCATGTGATACAACACGCAAACACACACATAAACACACACACACACACGTTACCTCTCCATTAGCATGTAACAGCTTGCCCGGTCCTCAAACAAAAAAAAAATAAAGAAAAGAAGGCATGATGATGCTTGCACAAATCATTTCTTATGTTTTTTTTTTTTAATCACATCTGGATCTTTTTTTTTTTTTGTCACTTTTTGTTTCCAGAGCTTCGTGGTGACTCTTTCTGCTGCTTCCCTCTGCCAGTGTCTTTGTCTGAACCGTCTTTCAGTGCAGAGGCGGCAGCTCTGGACGCGTCTCTCTTTGTGTTTTTCTGTGCAGATGTGACCTCTGCGACAGTTTCTTTCTTCTTCCTCTCAGCTTGCTCCTTCTTGCCGGAGGACACCTGTTTTTCAGGGGTGGTGTTTCTGGTATCGGGGCCCTTGTGACTGTCCGGTTTGAGCGGTTCCGATTTGGGGCTTTCCTTGGACACCTTGCCTACAGTCTCCAGCGGTGCACAGCTGGAGTTCCTGCCCGACACGGCACCGCCGCTCGATTGTGTTTCGGTTTTCTCTGCAGCTTTCGGCAGATCACGCTGGGTGGGAACGTCTGACGGCAGCGGATGTTGAGGTGCAGTAAGAGGCGAACAAACATGTTTTGGTTTGGGGTCATGATGGTTTTTCAGAGCTGAAGCTTGATGTTTCGGTGAGGGGTCTTTATGTTTGGCATCAAGACTTTGCTTAGTAAGTGCTGGAGCTACAGGAGTCTTTAGACTTGACGACGAAGGGGCAGTTTTAGGAGAGAGGGATTTAGGCTTCGAGTCAGTGTTTTCTTTCACTGTGTGAGCTGCTACAGAGCTTTTGGGTTGAGTTTCTTTTTGCTTTACATCAGCAAGAGTCGGAGAACGTGTCGATTCCTCCCGCTTTATGTCAACACCAGCAACCGACACCGAGGCCTCTTTCCGTTTAGAGTCATGTGATACTTGAATGTTTGGAGTTAAAAGTGCAGATTCTTTAGAGAGCTCCTTCTGTTTTGAGTTCGGAATGCCCTTGTTTGTCGCCACAGGATGAGCTGGACTGTGAGTTTTCACCTCAAGTGTTTTTGTCTCCTTCTCCGTCTTGACGGCGGCGTGTGCTACAGGTTGTGAGTCGGGCTTTGACTTATTCTTGGGGCTCACATTATTTTCAGTTAAAGTTGAACATTTCTGTTTTTCTCTCATGGTGATCACATGTTCTTCTTTCTTACAGGTGCTGTAATCTGAATCGGATGATTTGTGCTGTGCTTTTTCAGCTGGATTGTTTTTTGACAGCTGCTCTGAATCTTTCAGATTCTTAATCTTTGGTGAAATGGGATCCTCTTTTTTCTGCAGCGAAGTGCTGCCGCTCTCCACTGCAGCAGCAGACACAGTTTTATCCTTCTTATTTACAATCAGTTTGACCTCTGTAACATTATTTAGTGAGGTGACTGACTTTGCTGCACTAACGTCGCTCCTCTGCTCTGGTTTTGCAGCTGTGACACATGTGTTGACTTCCTTCTTAGACGCTGCGCTGCCTGGATCAGCGACCACCTTCACAGCCGATCTGTTCGACTGTTCGCTCTCCTTACTGACTGGTTTTTCCAAGCAGTCCTGACCCTCTGATTTGACACTGCATGTTTTATTTTCCTGTGCAGCAGCGGCAGCAGCAGATGCAGATGTTGTGACACAGGGCTGCGGTTGGGTTTTTGCAGAGCAGATGTTCACCGGCTGCTGTTTTGAAAGCACATTCTCCGAAACGCGTGCAGAGGCAGAGTTGTTTTGTACCGTAGAAACAGAGGGCACGTTTGAGTTCGGTGCAGAAGCTGTTTTCTTCTCACAGCTCTGACGTTGACCTGTGTCCAAACCGCAGTTTATACTCTGCTTCAGTGACACTGGTAACGGCTCACTGGCAGCTGCAGCCGGAGCCTCCACAGTTTTCACATCCACCTCTGGCTTTGCTGAAGTCAAAGAGACTACTGTTTTGGAGCTTTCGGTACTTTGTGACGCAGCGTGTGGTGCGACGTCCTGCTGCTCCGCTTCATCCTCCTGATCTTCATTACTGACTTCCCGTATGGAGGGTGTTTTTCCACAGGAGGAGAAGTGGGAGCTGTGTCGAGGGGCTCTGTGCTCGTGAGCCAGCGATGAACTGGCCTTCAAACCCGCTCTGCTCTCTTGTTTAACGGCAAACGTCGGCGTTTCCACTCTGCTGGTTTGAGCCTTTAATGACTCGCCGTGTCTCTCTTGTGTTTTCTCAACACCTGCGCTGATTTTCTGATCACTCGACTGATCTTTGGATAAAACTATGTTATTTAGAGAAGAAACAGCTTCAGGGCTGGGTGAACATGTCAGGGGGCTCTTCAGCTTGTCTGCACTTTTCAGCTGAGGGATGGTTATCTGCCGCTCTGCCGGCGTCTGAAGCCAAATTGGAGGACTAACAGACACAGTGTCGCCTGTGTTTTCGGCCATTTTAGATAAGCAGGTTTCTGTTTTGGAGACTCTGGGCCCTGAGAGCAGGCCGATGTCCAGAGTGCCCTCCAGTGGTCTGAGGGAGGAGACGTGGCGTCCTTCAAGTTTGTACTCAGAAGATGTCTTTCGAAGCGAAGACTCTGCAGAGGAGATGAGCTGA
Source organism: Ctenochaetus hawaiiensis (assembly GCA_029783645.1). NCBI lineage: Eukaryota > Metazoa > Chordata > Actinopteri > Acanthuriformes > Acanthuridae > Ctenochaetus > Ctenochaetus hawaiiensis. The sequence continues at coordinate 20,411,023 of JAPZDY010000011.1, forward strand.
AGCTTTTCCACGGCGCTCTCTCCTCTGCCGGAGAAAAGTTTGGGCGTCAGACCTTCAGGGCTGGAGTGAACACTTCCCAGTCCCGCCTTCATGTGGTCATGTGACATGGCCGTGTCCAGCTGGAGGCTCTTAGACCTGGTGGAGCCGAAGTGCAGGTTCTCGTGGATGCTGGAGGAGCAGCGGCACATGCAGTCTTCTCGCTCTTCAAAAGAAAGTCTCTTCCTGGTGAACTCGATGCTGGGAGCTTTGAAGTCCAGTCTGTCTGGTTTCATGTTGTCCTTTCCTTGTCTGCAGTGCTGCCGCTCCGGATGAATGGAGCACAGAGCTGATCTGAGTCCTCCATCACCTTCTCCGCCGCCACCAGATGTTTCAGCGATGCCCTCAGAGACTCGTGTGGTGAGTTTCTTGTACAGCATGTCTTTAAGGGTTGTGCTGGCAGCTTTGGCCTCCAGGGGGCCCGAGTCTGGGCTGCTCTTGTTTTGACTCCTGGTCAGAAAACTTTCATCCCTGTCGTCGCCACACAGCGAGGACAAGTCAGGTTCACGCAGAGCATCCTGCTTCTGCAAAGACTCCCTCCGCTCTGACCAGTCCTGTCTCTTTACAACCATCTTGGACTTCAGTTTTTCCTTGTCGAGCTCCTCGACAGACTCCTGCCGGCCCATCTTGCGGCTGATTGGCCGCTTTAAGCAGCCCTGCTCAACGGGTCGTACGCGGGTGATTGCCGGCGGCTCGCAGGCTGTTTCTTCAACACTCTGTAAGACGGTGTAATCCCCAGTCATCAGCTCCTCATCCTGCACCTCCTCCTGGGTCACTTCCAGGCTGTGTTTTCTGGAACACAAGTGCTTCTTATCTCCTGTGTAAGACGGAGAAAGCTTCTCCTCGGACTGGACACGTTTCAGGAGGGGTGAGCGAGGAGGCTCAGCACTTTTTGGACGCACAATGTGGCGTACGATCGTGGGAGGGGAATGTATCTTGGTTGGGAAAGCTTGTGTTGTCTTAGAAATGGCAACGGAGTGCCCGCTCAGAAGAGGAGAAGGTGAGCGTTGAGGAGATGTCGGCTGAGGAGTGGGTGAAGGTGTGCGAGCCAAAGGAGACAGGGGGATGCTACCAGCTGACTTGCGGCGGCCCTGACGGAGCCTTTGTCCCGGCAGTTTGGGGCCGAGGCCGTGGAGAGTGCTGGGACGAATGTGGCCCGAACCTGCCGGGGAGTTCGGAGCGCTGGAGCTTGGAGAGCTACTCTGGGACGAGTTTCCACCTGGAAGTTTAAAAAATGACAAATAAAAATCAGTAAATTCAACAAAAATGAAATAAAAACAAACACATTTCTGAGTGACAGTAGAGTTTTTATCTAAAGGAGGTAAAATCACCACCTGACTGGGTGAAATCTGGTGCGGGGCGGAAGGCGGCGGTTGGGGAACGAGGGGACAGACTGTGGGTGGGGGAGCCGGGGAGACTCTCACCAGATGACAGCGAGTGATTCAGGGAGGAGAAGCTGCGACTCGTATGCAGGAGAGGAGACGGCTGCATGGCGAAACGCCTGAAGAGGGAGCGCCGCCTGGAAAGAAACAACAAAGGGAGACAAAGACGAGAGGAATCAGTCCAAACTCCCTGATTTTAAAAAGCCTTTATAAAACAATCATCACACAGCTTAAAAGGACAACAGCTACTGAAAAAGTATATTAGCTTGTACTTGTATGTGTATTAAATTACCTTTAATTACTCAGAATTGGAGACGCAGGGTGTTAAAATGTTCTGCCTTTTCAGTCTTTTTACTTTACTGCTTGTAAAAGTTTGCAAAACATTAACTTACATAAATATTAGCGGCAATTAAGTAAAAACAGCCCTTAAATCTAATTTATTTATTGTCTCTGATGTACTGCTGTTTGTTGGTTGTGTTGTGTTGTGTTGTGTTGTGTTGTGTTGTGTTGTCTATGGTTGGGCAGACTGTAAAACTGAATTGCCCCACTGTGGGATTAATAAAGTCTTTTGAATCCTGAAAACAACAACAAGAATAAAAATTCATAAAAAGAATCTTTAAAAAAAAAGAACATTCCATTGTTTTCTTCAACCGTTTTATAGATTCAAAATCATTAACTGATCCTAAACACTAATTACTCCAATATTCAAGTTTTTTTCTCAGTGTTACTCTTCTGCCCCCTAGAGGTTGATAAGGAACATAGTAATGTTTTCACACTTGAAACCAGATCACTCACTTTTTTCTACAGATCTATGAAACTCTGCACAGCTGTCAGTTTTACCTCAGTTACACCAAAAACACACAGCTGCATTAAAGACAAACCCTCCTCTGTTTCTTTCTGCACTGAAACCGTTTTTATTAAAAAAAACAAACAAACAGAAAATCTCACCTCTGGTCCTCATAAACATTTATTATGGAAACTGGCTGCAAACTGTCCAAAACTAACTGAACTGTTCAAATGTTGTGCCATTTTCCCACATCTGTCACTTTTTTAATTTCCACAATTTCCAAACAACACATTAAAGATTAAAACCACAACATGTGATTACTTTAAAAAAAACACTACAGAAGAGTTTTGGAAAAGAAGAAAAAGTCTCGACAGCTACAGAGACATAGAATAAAATTGTTTGTACCTTTCGGGCGTCCTCTCCTTCTTGGGTTTTTTGGCACATCGGACCATCTTGCTCCTGTAGCTGTTCCTCCTCGCAGGACCAGTTTTTATTGAAGTGTTTTCAAAGGGCGTTGTGGTGATGGCCACTTTGCTGCCACTCTGAAAAAGAAAGGACACAACTTTAGATATACAAGGGACATTTTTATTCAAACAGATCTTTGTGGTTTATATACTAAACCAGACGATGTGAGACTGCACAACCTGAATGTCTGCAGTAAAAATGGAAAGCATAAATTCTCGCTCACCTTGAGCAGCAGCTCCACCACTTCAGTGTGGACGAGACCGTGAACTGCTTCTCCGTTCACATGAGTGATGAGATCTCCAGCTTTGAGTCCTGCTTTATGTGCCGGACCACCGTCCTCTACGTTCTGACCAACGGAGACACAAATTTACTATCATCATCTATTTTTCTTTGGATTTACTGTAGTCTGCTTCATTTTCATTGTAGTTCTGATACATTACATGTTCAAGCTGTAAAGATAAGTTTTAATCCAAACAAATGGGACAAAAAAGGACTAAAAAAGGCTTTTTTGTGCACTTGTACATGAGTATTTGCTGTGAAGTTGCATCATCCAATCACTTTGCTGTGAAATGCCAACATGAACTCACAAGTTCAGCATACATCTGTTTAAGCTCCTTTTTTTAAATACAGATTGATCAGGAAAAAGTCCCGTAACTTTTTGGTTTCGTGCATATAAAACAATCTTGTATACCGTACTTTTCGGACTATAAGCCACACCCACTAAATTTAACAACTCAAACCACTAAAGCTGTCTTCTTCAGTGTCGGAATTTAACAGCCTCAGAATTACTTTGTCACACTTTCTTGTTTATTTTCGTCCGTAAATTAGCCGCATTGTAGTTTAGGCCGCAGGGTTCGAAGCGTGTGAAAAAAGTAGCGGCTTATAGTCCGGAAATTACGGTAATTGTAAACTATAAAAGGATGGACTAAACAGAAGTTTAGCTTTTTAGTTGATGCAAACATCACATCTATTATCATTATAACCCTGTGGTTCCCTCACTTTGCCTTCACACCACAAACAAAAGAAGTGAATCAAAACCCCTCATTTTTATTCAGCTCTTCAGTTTTTACAAGAATTAAGTTGAAAGGCCAAACTAAATGGACAAACACGTGATAGTTTGTTTAATTTGAACCAAACATGTTGAATAAAGCATCCTTTCAGTTTGCTGACTAATAACTGGTCACATTTACAGGCTGATTCAGTTCTTACCCAAACCATATGGTAGACGGTGTAGACGTCGCCCTCGCAGGCGTAAACCCGGATCGCCCTCAGCGTGAAGCCGAACTTCTTCCCTGAGCTGTGGATGACGACGGGCTGCCGCGGGTTGCCGGTGCAGAGGGAGGAGTCGCGGCTCGGCGAGGAGTCTCTGGAGGACGGGTCTGAGGAGAGGGAGTAAGGAGACAGGGGGCTGGCCAGCGGCGACACCCCGAAGATATCTGGGAAAAAAAATAAGAGCTAATCACCGCCTGAGCTGCAGACTCTTTTATTTAATCAATCAGATTCGGCCAGCCGTGTGTGTGTGAGGTGTTGCTGTAAAGCTCATGAGCTCGGTTCATTCTGCTCCTGCTGAGGGTGAAACTAATGAGATTTTCTCTCTCTCCCAGCAGTGAAGACCTCCTGCTCCTGCCCTGCCGGCTTGCTTTCCTTGTTAGCGGCGTGCATTCGGCCGTTCGCCTGCAGCCGCTCTGTAAAATGGAACTCGCAGCAGGTGTCATGCTGGGCCAATTTCGCACAGGTCTGCGCCGCGCTCTTCATCTCTTTCACATTATTCGTTCAAAGTCCGTCGCTCTTGTTTTAATTCTTCTCACGTCACTGCTCTGACATGCTGCAACCTTCCACAAAATTGGCTGATATCATATTTTTGAGCATGCATGTGTTTTTTTTAACTCACCTCCAGGGATCATGAGGGACAGGGCGCCGGTTGAAACCGACTTTGGGACTTTTGCTACCGCTCCGGTCTTTTCTGCAGCGCTCTCCGGTCGCAGAGAGCTGGTCTGAGCCGCCTGGTCTGCAGAGGTGTGACTGGTGGCGTCGGGGCTCTCCACTCCTTCACCTCTGGGCGTCAACTGGTCCAGATGTTCTGAGAAACTTCCTGTTTGTTTTACAGAAGAGAAACATGGAGTGAGACACAAAACTATACTGAATAAACCTTCCGTTGTCATCATTCAGCAGTGGCTGCTGCTGAGGAGGCATCCTGATGCATTAATGAAGTAACAATATGAATTTGTCTTTTTAAATGTATTAACAAAAGAAAACAGTTTTGGGAAATATTTCTTTTTACTTTTGGCCAAGAGACAGAGACAGCTGTTTGCTCAGTTTTGTCTTGTCTTGTAATCAACCCTTAAAGAAACAATCATGCTTGAAACTGTAGCTTAAGTTTGTTTGTGCAACTCAAAATTTAAAAACCCTGCAAATGCATTTTAAAGTTGCATGCAGTTGTAACTTCGTACCAGACAGCGTTGCTCCGCTGTGGGTGCTGCCCGGTGTCGTGGCGTCAGGTTCGTCCTGCGGCAGCTCTCCGTTGGAGAAGGATGTCTTGCTCGGGTCGCCGAGGCCGGAGGTCTCGTCTCCTTCGCTCTCTGCTGAGATGGCAAACTTTGGTAGCAGGTTTGGTCGAGGGCCCTGATTCACACTGTCTGTGTCTGTCGAGTGGGACAGCGACGGCCTGGTGGAGGAAGAAAACAGATTCTCATAAGATGAACAGATTCCTGACATTTAAAACTATACATCTTGATTGATAAGTTCATGACCAAAGGTAGAGGGAGATGTTTACGGCTCTTGTTCCATGCATGAGTGATTATGCAGAGAAAACTTCTGTAGCATTTCTGTTTCTGTCTGAGAAAAAGTACAAATGTGTATCGAAGACGAACGTACAGTTCAGCAAAGTCTGGCGTCCAGCTGAGAGAGTCAACAGTCAGCGGACTCTCACTCTTCTTCCCCTCGTTCTCTCCTTTCTCCTCCAGGTGTCCACGAGACAAATCCAGGCTGCTGTAAACCTGAAAACCACACGGAAACAAAGAGTACATGAAGGCTGCAAATGAAAAGATGCAAATCTTTAAAAACACACATAGTTCGGTTAAAAAAAAGCTACAAAGATTAGAAAATATAATTTTAGATTTTTATATAGATCAAGCAGGAACCTTTGAGGGCTGAAAAACAATGCAAAAAGCAGGTGCCAAAACCTGCAGTTCCTCAAATGGCCACTTGAGGCAAGTAAATCCTCATAGAGCTCCATATTAAAAATGAACAACTTTATGTTTGCAGCCTGGTACAAAACAAAGTTCTGGTTGTTATAGCTAATTTTGCTTGTTATAAAAACTGCAAGGGGATGATTTTTTTATGTAACTTGCTTATTTTAACTGAATAAAACTTAAAATCATGAATAATTAAGAGGGTGGCCTTTCTGAGTGACTGTTAGCTGCCTGCTTGGTGTCACACTGTTCTTGGTAGTGATGCAATTCTTCCTCAGCTCATCTCTGCCAAATATGTGCAGTTCTGGCTTCAAAAATCAAGATGGCAGCAAATGTGAGGCTTCAAAAATGGTTCAAACCACTGAGTGATTCTGTCCACTGTTAAACATACTGTCCATGCCACAGAGTCACATGAAGTCATAATAAACTGCATCTCTGCACCAGAGTTTCTTTTTCGAAATTGCAATTAAGAGGAAGAGCACAAACGCTGTGCAGTGTGCTAATGCAGACTTCATTATGTCTCAGAGGCTCAGAGTTTTCAGTTCAGCTGAGGAAAAGGTTTCAGTGTGGCTCAACACTTCCTCAGAGACGCCCCGCTGCTTTCTGAGACGCTGTAATGCTTTGTTTTGATGTGAGAGGGGAGCATACTGCAATGCAGCACAACAATGACTCCCAGCTTGTTTGACTGTACTGTGAGTCGTGTTCCACATTTACAAAAAAAAAAGAAAGAGAGAGAGAAACTGATCTAATTTGCAAGCGGAAAATATATGCAAAGCTGAAATCTACGTTTAGTGTTGTTGGGTTAGAGGGTGAGCAGGAGAAGATGGAGGAGGAAGGGGGGGTAAATTTCCATATGAAATAGCAAAGCTCATGTTTTCTTTCCCATGAGAAAAGGAGCAGGACAGATGAGGGCATCAACTCATTTACATCAGTTACATCTTCGGTGTTAATGATGATGCTTGTCTGTAAGTGTCAGACAGATATTTTCATGTCGGGGGGGGGTTAAGGACACACCTTAGAGAATCTGTGAGAACAGGAGGAAAACTGCCGCAGCTCCACGTTGAAGTCTTCATCGTTCGTGTCCTCCTCCTCCGTCTCCAGGTGATGGTATCTCTCAGAGCGAGCTGGAAACGACGAGAGGCTCAGATTTCACATGTTTTTATTGCATTCAGTTTCTACAGGTGTGTTAGAAATGCTACAAGGAGAAAATCGATTATTATGCAATCCTCATCATAAAGCCATTTACTTCTTTCAACTTTGTTTCTCAGAAAAAATATATTTTGTGCATCATCCTGTCATATCCAAGTGGTAAATGCCATAATACCCATGAGCCTCGGCTGTCACTGTCATAGAGAAGATGCCGATTCAGGGCTCTTGCTTATTTAAAAAACTTCTTGTGTGCAGAGAAAAAATATGTTGCCATTGTTGCTGAACTCAGCCAAAATTTAAAAGTGAACTGATTTAAGCGGCAGATTGTTTCTAGTTCTCTTAATATTGTTGTCTTTAGCGTCCTTTAGCATACATAAAAGCTAATTTAGCTTAATAAATGGATGTTTCTTTCCAAAATGCACTGATTTGTATCTTCAGTTTTTTATTCCAAGAGAGGTTGATGAACGAAATTGGAAAGTTTTACGTTAATCTGAGCTGTACGAAGGCTCTGCACATAAAACTATTTACAGGAAAAAAGTAAAAGGAGGCTGAACCCAAAACACATTCTGCAACTTTGTACTGTTGATAACGCAGAAGTCTCCACATTAGGATCATAAAGCCAGTTTGAAGTTTTGAGGGGCAAATCTGAAGCAACTCTGTGGATTTTTATCCACTTTGGACATTCAAAAATAAAAAAATAATAAAAAACTTCTTATGTTTTTGACGGTGATAGAGAACTTAATAATGACTCACTGTCGAAGTAACTGGTGTCATCTTCCGACTCCAGCTGAGGAATAAACTCGGCCTTCTGCCTCAGCAGGCTGTTCCAGTCCAGGTTGTGGAAAAACTGATGCTGCTTCACTTCAGCAGCTCCACCTGCAGATGAAATTAAAAAAAAACAAACGGATAAAAAGATAAAATTTCAGGACGAAGGTGAAGAAAACACAAAACACCGACACTTTGACAGTGAACCGTTCAGTTCGACACAGGAGGTGAAGAAACGCTTACGCTATGTTTTCCTTTTTCCCTAGTGGCTGCAGGCCAACCTGATATCATGACCATAAATTATGCAGCACAATTTCCTGCCTGTGACCTTTCGGAGGAATAGCGGGAGCCTTTGTGAATGGCAGCCTGGCGAGGGGAGGGGGAGCTGGATGAACAAGGAGGTCCAGCTGTCCTCGTGCTGAACCGACTACATGCATCCCTCTGATTAAAGGCCTTTGTCGCAGGTCGTGGTCACTTTCACAGTCTGCAGATCTACACACTGCCCGATCATGCACCGAGCAAGATTCATGGACTGGTGAGGAAATGAGTGTAATTGATCAGAGGACGAGGTGAGGAGGCTGCAGGATAAACTGCCCCGCTGTTGGATGACCTCAATTTCTTCCCCGGTGACTTGGAATAATGAGCGGTGCTGAGGTGGCACCGGCGGTCGCAGGAGTATTTATGGACGCCTGCTGCGTTTGTCTTGTCCTAACAGGGTTTCTTTGCTCTCAGTGTTCGTACCTGCACCCATCCTCTCCAGAGGATTCTGCCTGAGCAGCAAGGTGATGAGCTCCTGGGCGTCCGAAGGTGGTGCGTCCTCGCCTTCGGGCCAGTTGATCTCGTCTGAAAGTACAGCAAAAATCAGTTTGAATGAGTAAGAAAAACTCTACATGCATGCAGCACGTGAAGCTCAGCTGATTTTATATCAAGTAAATGTGGATTTGGGGTTAAAAAATGTTAGGTTTTGTTTAGATAATATGCTTAAAGATGTGTTTCTGAGCAATGTTATTGTAGAAACATTTCATGAGGAGATCAACATGAGCAGAGGCTTTATTGACTCAAACTGCTTGAATTGCAGACTTAAGGGCCAATTTTCTGAAAGGAAAACAACCCTGTTCATTCAAAGTGCATATTTAAAGTGTTTGCATTCAGTTACCTGATTAGAGCTCTAAAATGTAATAAGTTTGTGGATTATTTTAGTAACAGATGAAAACTCACACTGTCACTGTGTCTTTGCAACCATTGAATTAACATTTCAAATGTCTGTCAGGCTGCATAAAGTAAAATAAAGTGTGGTGATTTAATGTGAGTTCAGGGTTTCAGTGTGTGACCGGGTGACAGCAGACAGAGAGGCCGACTAATGGATGCAGATTTGGTAAATAAAAGGGTATCATGTACACTAATTGTTTGACAATTTGTTGATTTCTTATTCTAAAAGCGTCCAAATAAGCTAATGAGTTTTCTACCCACACATCTTTAAAACACGAAGAACAATCAAATTATCATTACAATCACAGATATTTTTATTTTTAATTCTATATTTCTCCCTAAATTTAACATTTTTCATCCATTTTGAGGATTTTCTTTCACCTAAATGTGACCCAGTAATGTCAATATTTGCAACCCTCCAAAGTTCTCCTTTCAAAAATAGCTTCACCAGCAGAGTCAGACAAAGCAAAGTTCATTTTAAGGTGTAAGCATAATTCGAATGAGATAATTTACATGTGCTTTGGCTTTCAGGGAAAATCCTCATGGATAAGTAATGAAAAGGGGAGGGGGCAAAGACTGTCTGCGCCATGCTGATTGTCTGCTCTGAGCACAGTTTGTCCCCCATTTTAATCAAATTTGGGAGGGAATCTATGAATATGTATGCGCGGCCCGAGGCCACGGTGGCATGCATTCAGTGTGTTCAGGCCCCTTTAATTAACAGTCACTCTCAGAGGCTCGGTACAGTTTGATTGAGAGCAAACCAAATCAGTCATGCCACGCCATTCATTTCCACGCCACAGACAGAGGCTGTTATCCAGCATTTGCAAAGAACACAATTCATCTGCGCCACAACGTCGACGAAATAAAAGCATTTGTGTTTTTTGGGTTTTTTTTTTTTTGCCCAAGATTAATATTTTTTTTTGAAAATGTTG
>JAPZDY010000011.1:20421038-20435491 GCA_029783645.1 Ctenochaetus hawaiiensis
TTTGCCCAAGATTAAGATTTTTTTGTGCAACTGTTGCCATGAAACTACAAGAAAACAAAATAACATCATCACAGTATTAAAAACTTCACTTGTGGTCTAAAGTCAAGCAGAATCTGCTTATTGCCATCTGTTTTGCTACAGGCCCTCGGGGAAATCTCAAGTCTTCAATAAATCCTGAAATATGCACGTAAACTAATTCCACGTGGTCACTATTTGGATGTTTAATTCATATCTCAGGGAGGTTTGGGAATTTCACAACAGACTCCTCACGTCAGACTTCGCCGAAATCACCTCGAGCAGCAGAAAAATGTGTTTAGTCAAATTTCAGATTTGCTAAATAGAAAAAAAATTTAAATAATTACAGCTCATTTTCATCTGTAAAGACGGAGGATTTTAATAAGCTGTCTATGCTGTAAACAGCTATGAATATTTTTTTTAATTAATGCTCCATGACCAGAGAAAACAGAGAAAAGGAGGTTTGCTTTGTCCCTTTCTGCTCAAAAAGGAGAAAACCTACAACAACCAGAATGCAATTCACCCGACTCCTGCTGGTCATTGATGCACTGTGAGTGGGGCAATGCTCAGCACAAGCCCCCAGGATGTGCTCTAGGCTATGAAACCAATATGACATGGTGGCAAAATAATGATATTACGCATCACATGACCCACACAGGCTCTAAAAGACTTTAATGTGAAAAAAGCATTTTTATAGGTCAGAATCCCTGCAAAAATGACTCATTGAATGTTAATGAAATGCATGAAGAGGTTGCACACAAGCTTCATTTACAGTCTTAAATTAGCAACGCTGGCTAGTCAGAGACACTGAAAGGCCACCTGAAATGAAAAATGTCTTTTCTTTTTTTATCACATTGCTGTATTGTACATTTGTGTAACGATTTTAGCCAGAAAAGCTTCAGAAAATATTGTTATTTTTTATCTTTATATCAAAGATCAATGACAGTTACACACACAAAAAAGTATCAAGTGACTTTTATCATCTTGCCCAGAACAATTTCAACCAGTTGTATCACTATGACCACCTGTCAATCAATCAGCTGTTGGCCATATTAATAGAAAATAGTAGCAGCTGTTGTAGTTGTGTCCAAAACTTCTATGATCCAATCAAAGTGCTCAAAACTGTCCCACCTACGTGTCCTGTTTTTGCCAGAAATACGTCACAATACGGAACATAGATACTCTCGAAATGCCATTTTAATAACCATCATATGAGAAGAAATGGAAGAAACACTGACCACTGATGACCTGCCCGAACAGCTCCTCCGGTGTGTCTCCAAAAAAAGGCACACAGCCCACCAGGAACTCGTAGAGGATGATGCCCATGGCCCACCAGTCCACCGGCTTCCCGTAGCCTTGTCTCAGGATCACCTCTGGGGCGATATACTCTGGGGTTCCACATACCTGTAAAGGAAAAAAAATGCATGTTAAACATTATGTAGTTTGAGGAAAATTTACTAAAACTGTGTTTTACCGTACTTTTCGGACTATAAATCGCACCTGAATATAAACCGCACCCACTAAATTTAACAACTAAAACCACTAAAGCTGTCTTCTTCAGTGTTGAAATTTAAAGGCCTCAGAAATACTTCGTCACACACTTTCTCGTTTATTTTCGTCCATAAATTTGCTGCATCGTAGTTTAAGCTGCAGGGTTAAGAGCGTGTGAAAAAAGTAGCGGCTTATAGTCCGGAAATTACGGTACTTTAGTTAAATGAGACTCACCTGTTTGTCAGAGAATTCTCGGGCATCTTTCTCTATATGACCCTCATACAGGTTGGTGGTCATGTTCATGAGCCCAACTTTGGACAAACCGAAATCTGTCAGCTTAATGTGTCCCATCGATGTGACCAGCAAACTGTGAGGGACAGAGAAAAGGGAGGGGAATTACAATTAATTGTTATAAACGTGGATTAGACAGCAATCTTAATAAAAAACGCACGGGTTACCTAAATTGCTAGCAACAAAGTGGATTTAATTTAAGATGCAGTCATTAAAAGGCACAGTTTTTTTCTGTTCTTTAGTGGTTTCTCAATTAAAACAAAAATGACGCTCTTGTGAAGTTGCATGGGATCATGGGAGTTGCAGCTTTTATTGTTTAACAACCACCACTGCTGATTATAATAGACTTAGAGGACCAACTAAGAGGTATTTGCACATATAAGGTTGTGTATTTATTCACATTACTAAATTGTCAGGAGTCTTGTTTCTGACCACTTGGATAAGTAAAAATGTACGCAAGTTTTTCATTTGGAGCATTTCAGATGGCTTTCCACCTCACGAGCAGGTAAATGTTGTACAAAAGTACTTGTGTAAAGAAAAATTATGTTTTTATTGCATGTTGGAGTTTCACACACAGTGACAGGCACTCAACGTTGCATTAAGTGCACCTCGTAAACTCTACAATCTTAATCTCTTAATGAACTCCTTGCTATCTCAGGCAAAGCCTGGTGGCTCTGATAAGAACTTAATGGTGCATTCAAGTGCACCTTGTAAACTAAATTACTATGTTCAAATTGGCACAAGGGTTGTTTAAAAGATAAAGTTCTCTATCTTATTTTCCTTTGTTGAAATACACAGGCCTTCATATGTCATTACGTTTGGTTCTTTCACTAAAATATTTTTTTAATGAAAAATTAAACTATAACAATATTCCATTAGTTTCCACATTGGTGGTATCGTAGATTAAATATCTCAAACCAAATAACTATTGAATCAAATCAGTTCAGTAAGTCAGAGGCAATTCCCAGCCCTAATTATAAGAAACCATTGTTAGCATAAAAATACTGATTGTAGCTGCTTTTGAAGGGTCTCACTTGTCCGGTTTGAGGTCCCTGTGGACGATGCCGTAGTTGTGGAGATACTCCAAAGCCAGTACTGTCTCTGCAAAGTACATCCTGGCCATATCCACAGGCAGAGGACCCATGTTTTTCAACAGCGTGGCACAGTCTCCACCTGTAAAGATCAATAATGGGATGTAACAGAGACATTTTTCATCGTAAATCAAATTAAGCTGCTGCAAAAACTGGCTGCTGACCTTCAACATACTCCATGACCATGCACAGGTGCCGCCGTGTCTCAAAGGAGCAGTACATGGACACCACGAAAGGGTTTTCAGCAAAGGTCAGGATGTCTCTCTCCACAAACGCCTGTTGTATTTGGTTCCTCAAAATCAGGTTCTGCTTGTTGATCTTTTTCATGGCAAACCGCTGCTTTGATTCCTTGTGCCGAACCAGATAAACAGCTCTGTGGAATGAACAGTTTAAACTGTCAGCTGAGGAAAGAACTGATCTTAAAAGGCTTTACATGTCAGGAAAAGTTATAAAACCTGGGGCAGATCATCAAATCTGTTTTACTTTCAATTGTTATTAATGATTAGTGAAACCAGATGACTTGTTGGAGCTGCTCAGAGATGGCTCTTGTACAGAATAAGACTTCCTTACCCGTAGGCACCATTGCTGATGAGTTTCGTCATCTCAAAGTCCAGCTCACAGGGTTTACGCCGCGACCGCAGGGCTGTGCTGAGGCTCTGAGACTGAGGACGAGAAGAGAGACACGTACTTTATTGGACAGAGAAGTTTAAGGATCTAAGTTTCATTCTTACTGAGACATTTTGTTTCTAAATCAACAATCAAATCTGTGTTCCGTGTATTGCAGGACCTCGGTATGTGTTTTGTGGTCGGATCGGGTGGAGCTGAGGGACGGCCCGTGGACATTTACAGAAGCCTTTATCTTTATTTCTAAACATGGCAGCAATGAGACGTGGAGGTGCTAACACGTACAGAAATTACTCTAAACACACTGACTTCTTAATGGAGGGCAAATGTACTTTAATTCGTAATCAAACAGAGACAGAATAATAAGAAAAGACTGGAAGGAAAAAACTTAAAGAACTTAAAGAGCTGAGTTCAGTCAGAGGCTGAACTGAAAACACAGTCAAACATACCCTTAGTGCCAGCTGTTGCTTGCTAATGCTAATAGCTAATGTACAATGTTCTGGATTCTTCAGATTGATAATGTCAAAAATTTGAGGACAGATATTTGAATTTTTCATTGCAAAACCTCAATAGAAGCTTCAAATGTAAAGAAAAATGACATTCCATAGAGTTCAAATACTAAAACAAACCAAGACTATTAAGTCTGTATTTAGCTGTTAAACCTGTGATAAAGATGGAGTGGATCAATACAATAAGTAATTTCTGAGTTCTTACAGAGTCGTCCGTTTCTGGGGTTTCTGCAATCCCGCTGTCACAACTGGTCAGCTGAGCAATTTCTGCAGAGAAAACAGACAAAATGAAGATTAAAAAACAGATTTACATCAGTTTAAGTGTAAAAAATAAACAACTGTGGGCATATTATTTACATCTTTATTTGAAGCTTATGAACATGTTGTGAAGTTTTTGAAATAAAGGCAACTTTAATGCTGAGAATCAGCAAACAAAACCAAAAAACAGCAGACTTTTGCTTTTATTCACCTATTAGGTTTTGAGGTGCTGACTCCAAGATAATCTGAATTGAAAATAAATGATGTGGAAATCGGATGTGGCAACACAAACACATGTCTAACACCCATTTTAAAAACTCACTACTCCAGAACAAAGTGCTCATTACAAACCACCTTGCATCTTTTACATTTTATTTTTAATTTCCTGTGTGTTTGTGTGCAATCATGCCAAAGTCCATGTGTGCAATCTCACAGGAGGGGTGTTTGTCTCATCCCTGGAGAGCCTGTAAACACATTTCTGCTGCTATTTAACATCTGTCCTTCCTTGTAAATTTGCTTCGGGCACACACACACACACACACACACACACACACAATGGGCGAAAGAAAACACAGGAGACACTCGGGGGAAACGAATGGTGAGACGGGCTGACGAGCCAGCCTGTGTGGATCTGTGTACAGTCTGTGGGGAGGCCATTCCTCACTAATTAGTCATAATGAATGTTGTTTGTTACTGAATCTGGAGAGACAGAGGGTCATTAGAAAGACAGTCTGTTCAGGACATTAGTCAAGAGTATCTTTGTCTTTTAGATCCCTGCCGCAACGGCTTAATTTCTGCACAGCCCTGCATTCAATTCGGTCGTATTTACAGCATCACCCACATATTACTGAAGAAGCAGGAACTGTAGTTCAGCACTTCAGTGGAATAACACACCTAGAATTACATTTAATTATGTTCTTCTCGACAAACACCAAAGTAGAAGGAACTAGATTTGATTTGCTGCCCCTGTAATGCTAAAAAAAGGAGAAAACTGGGAATTGAAACACATTAAAAGTGTAATAATGTAACTTTCGCCCTGTGAGTCCTTCCTTTACCTTCCAGAGGATCTCTTGTGAGTCCCAGCTGGCTGATGATGTAACGAGGGATGTCTGTTTTGATGCCCTGGCCTTCTTTAGCGTGTCCTTCAGCGGCCTCCAAAAGGTGGTAGAACTCCTCTGGGTCAAACTCCTGAAAACACAGCAGGACACAGACACTCTGAAGTATGACGATGCACTTTTTAATGCAGGTTATCAACACAACTGCAGGTTTTTGAATGAAACACATAGACAATGCAGTGTATATATACTTCTCTGTCCTATTGACTAACAGAATTTAAGAGTTATAGTCACACTAATAGTAACAAAGGTAAACAGGCTGTTTAGTGATATGAAACATACCAGACATTCCAGCAGTCGAGCCGGCCGAGCTATGATGATGAGGATCTTCTTCACCAGCTCTCTGATGAAGTTCACCTCCTCGCTCTCTGATCTCTCTGTGGACTACAAAGCAAATACAACATCTCAGTTTTTTACACTTTTTCAAGCATTGTTCAAAGTCAGATACAGTTAAAAAATTCTGCATGTTTTGTGCTTCTAAACATCTGATTTCACTAAAATATACCCTGTAAAAAACCCACTACAACTATTAATGTTGAAAGATTTTTCCAGAACCTCAAAAGCCTTTTCTGACTTTCTGTTTTACAGTAAAAGAAAAGGATTTCAACCAGTTTGCATTCTTTTTTCCTCATTCAAAGACATAATGCACCCACTGAATCAATACAATGTGAACTAAAAGTACACATTTCATTATTAGAATTATTGGTATAAAGTAACATTTCCACATTATTGTTGCTTGTGTAATCCAAAATAAGGAAGGACACATTATTTTCAGCAAACCGAAAACATAATTTATCATAATTGTGTGGTTCAGAACCTTTTTTATGCAACATTAGAATACATTTTCATTCACATGGTTCAAAAAGTCTTAAGAATTCTTGAAATACCTTCAGAGCAATGTGAGCGTTTTAATTGACCTTCTGGATTATTCAAAATCTCTGGAAAATCAGATGCTTAGCTCTCTGGCGAAAATCCAAAACAACACATTACAAGTTTTTGGTGTAAAGACTTAAAATGGCACGTTCTTATCGCTGCATTTTAATGGAATTTCTCCTTTAACAACCTGATATTTTCCAGTGTAAACATCTCAGTGATTTCGCATGCACTCACCTCCTGAACAAGCCTCTCGAGCTTGTCAGTGAGCTCGCAGAAGTAGCTGGAGGTGATGAGTCCGAGCCGGCTCTTCTCCAGACAGTCACGGGCCAGTTCAATTATCTGGTGGTGGGCAAAACCGAGCACACCATCTGCCAAAGGGAGGACGCTCTCCGGAGAGTTGCTGCGGATGATGTCCTGAATCCTTTCCTCCATCTGAGCTGTGGCCTGCAGAAAAATGGGAAGGTGTCTGTTTGATAATGCATGAAATAATTAATGACTGTAGAAAACTAATTGTAGGCCCTTACCTTAGGAAACCGCTCCTTGTAGACGTGATTCATCATAATAATCTCATGGTCATAGCATGATGGAGATCTTCCAGGGCTGCGAGATAAATTGCACTAAAATCAGCACCTGAGCGACAGCAATGGTATACAGAAGTCATTTATAGAGGCAAACCAGTACCTGAGACTTCGTGACCGTGGTCGCATGGCCGTCGCTCTGCGGCATTCATCCCCTGAGATGCTCTCAGTGCAGAAGTGCTTGGAGAGGAAGTGCAGTTCATCGGGCGTAGGCTGGAAGGGCAGCTGGTGCAGCTTCTCCTGTGATGAACAGGATGACTGGAAATGAAACACATATATATTCAACATGAAAAGAAAAAAAAAAGAGACGGCAGCACTGTTGTGTGGGTAAAACAAAAAGACAAACAAAAACATGCTAACAGAAAATACTGTGTCTGGCGCTTTCCCTTAAGTACCAACTTTTAAGGAACAGATTGACATTTTGGGAAATAGATTTGTTTGTTTTTTAGCAAGGAGTTCATTAAAAAAACTGCTGCTATTGTGCATCATGCAAAACTATGAAGCTACAGGCAGGGGAGGGTTAGATTAGCTTAGCACACAGACAGGAAGAAGGGGGAATACAACTAGACTTGCACTGTCCAAAGTGCAAGCATTACTACCAAAATGTAAAAACTAGTTGGGGTTTTACCTTCTTTTTGTTTTTCCTTTTCATATTATGACAGCAAGGCTAAACTTAGCTGTAGCTTTATATCTGCGTTTAAAGCATGAGACCAGTAGATATTTTTTTTTATTTAACTCTAAAAAAAGGTAAAATAATGCCTTGTTAATATATTTTTTGTAGATGTGCTGGTAAGCAGATTTGTTTTTCCTATAGACAGAACCAAGCTGGCTGTTTCCTTGTTATCAGTCTTTATGCTAAGCAAAGCTATCCATCTCCTAGCTATAGTATTATGGAAAAAATAGGCCTCTTCAACTAAATCTAAAAAAAAAGTTAAACCGTAGCATGTTTTTGCTGACAAATGTGGTAAGCAGATTTTATTTTTTATCATTAAACAGAACAAGGCTAACGTTATCTGTTTCCTCCCTGCTTCCGGTTGTTCTGCTAAGTAAAGCTAACCATCTCCTAGCTAGAGCTTCACAAACTATCTAATTTTATTTAAAAAAGATAAACACACTGCTTATTTTTTCACATCTCTAGAGATGCTGACGGACAGATTTATTTATTTATTTATCCATTTGTTTTTTAAACATTTGAACAGAGCCTGCTAGCTGTTTCCCCCTATGGTAAGCTAGGTTAGCCAGCAGCGAGCATTAGCTTAATCTTTACCACACAAAACTTAAAGTGGTAGCAATCCTCACCTCTATCTTTTAACAAAAATACAAATATGATAATTTTTCCATGAGATTAAATTGTTCCACCTTAATTCACAGTTTACGGTAAGGTCACTTATTTAAATTTGATTAAACTTTTATAGTCTATTAAATAAATTTAACCATAGTACATGTACTGTTTAACTCCAATATTTGCCTGACCCTCACCACAAACAATAAACAGTCACTGTTTCTAAGATGACGAGACTCATGACTGATGTTTCAGAAGAACAAAGACAAGCTTCCTGCAATAGATGGTGTGAATAGCAGGAAATGTATTAGATGACCAAACACAACACAAAACAGAAACACAACCTCAATACAGCCAGTTTGTAATCACTATGACACCTAATGATTCCTGTAAATGACTGTGTGTTTAAGCTCTGTCTGCTTCTTGTAAACAATCCTGATCTGATATTTGAAAACAGTTGTGTCCAGTCAGAGTGAAAGTGATTTACAGGATGTAGACAGAGGAACTAGACACAATAACAGAGAGCGAGACATTGTTTTTTTGTGTTTGTAGGTGCACCGTCTTATCAAAGTCATGTTTACTCTAGTACAAATTAAACTGCAAATTGGAGTCAGACACATGAGCACAGAAACAGAAATGCTACCATGACAAATCCTGAATTACACATCAAAGTAATTTTTTGACTTCTGTTTCTTATTTTTGTTCTTAATGGTTCTTCCGAACAGATTTTCTTTTTATCTTTTTTCCGTCATGTTTTAGATTCACAAAATTCAAGTAAAACTTTGACTACATGATTAATCATTTTTATTGAGCTAAAAGGTTGAAATTGTGCAATTTTCAAATTTCTATGCTATGGCTACGACAAACAGAGCTGTCTGAGTCTTTCACTATCAAGAATATAACTAATCTAGTATCTGTGAGCCAAATTAAATTCAGCAATAACTAAGCAAGTTTACGTATCTGTTGACTTTTCTCTGGAAGACAATAAGCAATAGCATTATTCTCTGTAATTCTATTACAGCAGAAACATTAGTTTGGCACAATCATATCTTATTTAATAATATGCAGAAGAGTCCTACTTTACAAAACTCTGTTATGTTGATGTATTTTGTTGTGTTTCTCTGTTATATTTGCGTCAGATGAGTGCAGGACTTACAGAGACGGTGGAGCTCGGCGTGTTGGTTCCATATCCAGAGGAGGGAAGTGAGGCCAACGACCAGCGGCGACCATCAGTCCTGTCACACAGCAGCAAACACACAAACAGAGACTCGTCTCATTTCAAAGCCTGATGCAGAATCCATAAAGGAACAATGGATGAAATTTACATTTTCAGTTTGTCTTTGTTCAAAGACCAATTTGCAAAAGAGTCTTTAGAAACATGACATATGCTTAATTTGCATGTTTGCATTCAAAACATGTAAATTAACTCCTTTAATTCTGATGAACACATGGTTATAAATGAATGGTGACCTTATTCTGGTATTGTTCAAATGATTCAGGAAGAAAAACAGGAAGTTAGAGAAAAAACTAAGGCAACTGAACGGGGAACTTAAACTAGATTTGAGAATGACGTAAATGCAAACTTCAGAGCTAAAACAAGACAAACTAATGAGGGAAGGTATGAAGTATAAAGTGTAAATGGGACAAATGTGGGGTTCAAGAGCAAATGGGAGCCTAACATGAAGTTACCTGTCTGCTCTGTGGCAATGACTGTGGATCATAATAAAAATACACAATTACATGATATCATGTTGAGAAATGGTATTAAAAACATACGTCATCGATGCTGTTTTTGAAAGTAAAAATACACTCAAGTAGCTGAACACTGGCGGAGAAAATCTGTATCTGATAAAGCTCCCTCTGGTCTTTACGGGCGGATTTGTTCAGCTGCAAATCTAGTAAATATCCATGGTTTTGTATACCTTCGTGCAAAGGAGAAATGAGCAGAGGCACTGGGAGAGAAATTTCTAGGACTGTCTTGTGGGCTTGTTCCTGCAAGAGAAAACACAGAGAAGCAGAGATAAAGCAAAGTGAAAAGGAAAGAAAACAACCTGCGAGCAAAAAACACTGAGTTCCACTTTCAGTTTACGGCTAAAACAAAGCCTGAGAAACTGCAATAAACCACTGACGGCTGCATTATCACGGATCAGAATGACCACAAAGATGTTTGTGGGGGTAAATCTTAAATTATCATGTTGCTATGTAAACAAAACATTCAAGTGAAGTGACTTGAAATCTTTCTAAGAAGATAAAAGCTACATAAACATCAGCTTTTCTTTGTTTAAGTGATGGAGCTGCAGCCAATCTGAGTTTGAGTGAAATAATCTAAAAAGTGCTGCAGAAATTTTTATGAGAACCAACTGAATTACTGATCATTTTCATTGTTCATCTTGCAAACAAACAAAAGTTATGTTAACATTTACTTTGATTTCACCAAAACACATCTCAAACATGGTGAATAAAGTTTCTTTTACGTACAAAATGTATGTTTGCAGTCCTTCATGCTAGTTTCCTCTTCCTTGTATTTGTTAGCGATATTTATATTGTGTTGCATGTTGCAACTATTGATTTCCAATCAGCATAACTACATAAAATCTTTAGAAGGACTGTACATAATGTTCTTGTTTGTGTGCATGATATAAATAAAACGAGGATCAATAAATAAAACATTGTTCCACAGCACCCCTACAGGTCACAAATTCCTCTGGGTTGCTTTAATCTCCAGATTATTTTCTTTATTAACACTTTAATCAATAAAATGTCAGAAAAAGTGAAGTAAAATAAATAAATAAATAGAGATATTTTATTTTACCCTCAAATAACTCCTTCACTTCACCCTAATAACTATCATTGATTACTGAAGTAGCCCAGAGACAATACGGGGAAGTTACATATTTAATTTGGACCTTTAACATCTCTTGAAGACCTCATGACTGCCACACTGTTGCAGCTTTACAGATAGTTCCTTTTTCAAAAAAAAAAAAAAAAAATGCTGCAATAATTCAGACAACAGAGCTGGAAACCAGATCAGCAACCGTCCAAACCAAGAAACAACCACAGCCCGTTCCAGAGTTTCGTTTTCTCTGAGCAGCATGTTCACAGAATGGACATTTAACTAACAGTCTTTTTGGCTTTATGTCAAACGTCTCTATCTTTTCCTGCACCTTTCACTTGCCAGGAACAGTAAAACAGTTTTGCTTTGACCAAGTGGTTTTTAAAAGCCTCTTGGTTTTCACGCAGCCTGCAAACACGTCTCTGAATGTCAAACATGTGATGCCCGACAGCAGCGTACGGTGCATTTTATGACTCTCTTCTCACTGATCTTAAATGGATAAACTTCTGAGAGAAGTCGATTTGCTTTGCAAATGTGATACTGTAGCTGTGAACCTAAAAAAGCCTGAAAGGAACCAACTGTAACATGTCAAAACTGCCATGATGCTGCTGTAAAAACTGAGCTGCTGGAGAGAAACGTCAGGTGTTATAAGAGGGTTTTAATATAATACAGTTCAGCTGTGCACATATTTTACAGCTGCACACTTTACAGAAACAGAAACTCAAACATAAAAATAAGACTGTTAATGCAGCAACAGGAAATGTATCATGCAGCAACTAAAGCAGAATTGAGTTAACAGAGTAGGAACACACTGGAGTAAGTCTGGATTTGAAAATCTTAAGAGTCTGTTTACCAAATCTGCACAAAAATGAAAGGTAAATGTGCAGAAAGACCCATAAAAGATTGTTGGTTAAATCCTGGAACATTTAAAAAATGATCATCAAGGAAACATAAAAGTGAATCCTTTGAAATCTTTGCGAAATGAGAAAGAGGTTTTCAGTTGATAGCCAATGCAAAGAGACCAGGACAGATGTGTTATGATCAAACTTCTAAGATCTTCTACGGACTCTGGTGGCTGCATTTTTTGACAAAGCGACAACCTCAAAGGCAGCCAGAGAAAAACTCATTGCGATACTCAATTCTGAACGTTTTAAAAGCTCATAGAAAGATTGTGGCATCTGAATAAGATAAAAAGAGACAAATCTTGGCCATGATAAGAAGACTAATTAATATGTTATCTAAAAATGGCAAAAAAAACCCCAAACAAACAGAAAATAGCATTTCTCAGACTAAAAACATATGAAATTTAATAGTTTTAGAGAGGAACAAATGCACCTCAAGAGACACATATCTCTGCGACCCATTAACCCAGACTGGACATCCTCTTCACCTGCATCAGTAACATCAACACACTGTTCTACCTTGTTGGTTGTAGAAGATTTGGGCCTCTGAACACATTATACTGTCGGGACTCTGTAAGAGGCGCCAATTAGTCTTTATGTTTCCTCACCAGGAATGTGAAAATAAACCTATTGTCCAACATTAATCAGGCATAATTACATCCTTCACTGAGGGAGGGACCAAACAGTTAATTAACTAGAAGCCACGAAGCCGCCACCTACTGTGAAGATGAAGACAAACCTCTTTCACACGACGATAAAGCCACTGAATCTTGTTAGTAATTAATGTTACCTATTTATCTGCACTGTAGTCTTAATTACAGCCAATTAAAGATAATATCCTCTTCCTTTGAGAGTAAAACTGCATTTAAGCGAGAGATTATCCTCTGACAAGAGAAGAAACAGGAAATACAGTTCGAAATAATCTGCTGTAAAGATCTGGTGTTAGTCACCTAAAGATCTGAGAGCAGAATCAATGCAGACACTTTTTTTATAGTCAGTGCACTCAGCTATATGAATAAATGGATCTGAAAGGATGTTTTTCTTACCTTTGCTACCGTTATTTCGAATGAGCCACAGTCTTACATCATTCAGCAGCTGAGTACATTTATTTGCAGGAACATTGTGGCTTTCTGTGTCTGAGTCCATCTCGAAAATACAGACCAAACGCAGAGAGTCGCAGCTCTGCTTTTGCTGACCAATGCCAGGAAATAAAACGCCCTGTGGTAAATGAGGCGCCCCCCTCCTCCTCCTCCTTCCCCCCCCTCCCCTGCTCCTGTGCATTTCCTCTCTGCAGGCCACCACTTCCTCTCCGAGTACAATCAGTGCCCTTCAACTCGCCAACGTACGGTTAAATTCTCACCCAAACACCACAGAACTGACCCGACAGAGATTACCACTGAGAGGATAATAAAAATTGAATGACTTTGTTTCAGTGCTTTGATTTCTCTCGTTTCATTTCTGAGCCAGATGAACCTGATGCTGTTAGGGTCAGTTAAAAATAAAAAATGGGACAAAATATCAATACTGCAATATGTCATGACGCCTCCTTTTGCAGTGCGTAGTGAGACTCTGGTGCTAAACATTGATATTTTTATAAAAACACGAGGTCTTTAAACAGATTCCTTTGCCATTTTCATCACCCAGAGTCCACATTTCATGACCTAATTTCTCTGCTTTCTGGCAGTTCAGCCTTTTAAAGTTTATGGCTGCTTTACATGGGAAAGATGGTGTGTGCAGACACGGAGAGGCTGCAGTCAGAGTGTGTGTTTGCATGTGTGTAAGCTATGAAACTCTATGCCTTTTTATAATTAAATCTCATTTAACAAATTACATGAAACTGACATCACAATGCAGTGAAAAATACAAAATTATAGCTTTGTTCCTCTTTAATTACATAGAAATAGTGATGCATCATGGATGATTTTTTCCAATATATCAAGCATCACTGTATCCTGAGCTACTTTGTGACTCCTTCCTTTAGACAACAATATATAAAATGTACTTTAACTGTTGCTTTGTCTGTCTGATGATATCAATGTAATTCGAGGGTGCAGGATAATGGCTTCCATTTGGTTTTCAAGCTATGACGAAGGAAACAGAAGAAGACTATAAATCTACTTGTGCATTTTCCGGTGTTGTTTTCCAAACTACTTTATGTTGCATTTCACAATGGACTTGAATTCCTGCGAGAGAGCATTGTGAATTGTGTGCACTTATGGGCGTGTTATTCGAACACTCAGAAGAGGAAATCGGTGCATACACATTAATAGACATGCATGCATTGGCATGTATTGACTTACCTGTAAGAGATGAGAGAGGGGAGTGAGGTCGCGGCAAACCTGAAGACTGACCGCTGCCTATCAGGCTTTTTCTGTTGCTCGTCCTGCAGCTGCAAAACCACACAGTCAAATATTAGACAGGAATCTGGACGAGGAAATTACTTATTACTTATTATAAATTTTCTAATGGATATTTGTCAAAATCTACACTTTCTTGCATGTTATTTGATATTTTATACAGTCCCTCCAGGAATTCGCGATGTTGCGATCGCAACAATTAACGCAAATTCAACCAATCTCCGTGAATTC
>JAPZDY010000011.1:20462440-20475592 GCA_029783645.1 Ctenochaetus hawaiiensis
ATTCCCATTGGAGCCCATGTAAAAATGGCCAACTTTAGAGCAGAAATAAACATATTTACAGCCTGGTTCAAAAAACGTTTTTTTGTCTGCAGCTTCTCTACCATCTCATGAAAACTCAGCTTTATATTTAAGCTTAAAATTCATCTATTTTTGGATAAATTAGGACGTGTCCTCGTTGATTGACAGCCTGTTGACGTATCGCCGGGGGCTGTTAGCTAATCCCGCCTCTTTTCCCATATTTGGGTTTTTCGTCGTTTAGGCGGGCTCTTGGCGGAGTCAGGCGCTGGTAAATGGCGGCACCCAGGACGAGATTCTTGAGGCTTCACTTTCGCTCAGGCAGAAACCAATGGGTGACGTCACGGAGCGTTTGTCCAGTGTTTTATACAGTCAATGATTGGTGCAGGTAATCTAATTAGCTCTTTAACCTGTTGGCTATGGGCTGTTTTAGTGGTTTGACATGTTAAGTTTAAGTCATGTCTCTCAAAGATGAAGGTTAAGCTGCTGATACAAACAAACTAACTCAACATGTGTACAACATGCTGATAGTTGCTCCTTATAATGCTGCTGGTTCTTTAAAATGGTGTTTTAATGTGTTGAGCTGATGGGACGCAATTCTAGAAAACTGCACCATTTAACTTGCACCATTTCAGTTAGTTAAGCAGATGTGTAGCAGGTGTTTTATATGAGGCTGAAGGAAAAACTCAACAGCTTCTTCGTGGACATCAAACGACAAATTTCAATTACAAAAAGAACATATTTCTCTGACAGCTGCCAGGAAACGAATAAGCAAAAATACATCAGAGCACAAATGATGTTGTTGCAGCATCTGTTGATGCGCCGGCGCCACATGGAGAAGCCACGCGAGGCGACGTCAGCCGCGGTGACAGACGAGCACGCCGAGCACAGATCGCTTTATTCCCCCCGGACTCCACACAACTGTTTGTTTAATTACAGCAGTTTCCTTTAAAGAAGCAGGCTGTTTTATCACGTTTCCCTTCGCTCTTTCATACCGGCAGCGTGAAACAAAACAAATCTCTCCCTCTTGGATCTGTCGTCTCGCTGCTTAAGAGCGCTGACAAATAACCTGGTGTTGGATTGTTTTTTTGTTTGGGGACTACAAATCCCACTGATTTGTTCATTAGATGTTTCTTTGTGTTATAATAACCTGATAAGGGTGAGGTCCTTTGTCTTGCACAGTGTGGGACATTGAGTTGATGTGTATTGGCTGCTCCAGTCAGCAGAAAAAAAAAAAAAAGTGCTAAGCCCCATTCTATCCCTTTGCTATCAATTAGGGCTTAATGTCTGGCTTCCCGTGCTGCCTACAGAAGACCAAGGGCAGAGAGTTTCCTTTGGAGACATGACCGCAGCTTACACAACACTAATTACCAGCAGGGAACGACTTACACTGATGGCACATCCACCAATCACAGCACAACAAATAACAGTGTGAAGTCTATAATGACGCAAGACGATTTAAGAGCAAAAACCAGCGTGATGATACACTGATTTACACCAAAAAAACACATCAATTACTTGAGAACTACTCATGGCACAGCGGAGGATTTACAATAAGTGAAATAAATGTATTATAATGAGTTAATTGATGCTTTTAATGCTTGGGACTGACAGCTTTCTGAATAAGGAAAGCTTATATTAGAAAAATGGTTTATTGTAAACAGCGAGTGTATTCAAAGTGCACTGTGTGACATGGTTTTAATAAAAAAAGTGTTGAGAAGCATAAGAAACACAAAAACTGTGGCTTGTCCTCCAAATTCAGTTTAGTTATTTCTTTCTTGTATAAGTAAAAAAGTCCTGATGCGACAGACACTAAGAAAGCAGATGAGAGCACTTATTAAAGCAACATCACAAACGTTAGTTAATTACATGCAAAATGATGCAAAAGTGTCTTTGAGCTCATAGAAGTTGACAAAAAGTTCCAAATATATCAAAAAAGAATTAATAACATTATAACTCATTTGCATCCCTGCCATCAAAATCATCAAAAGTCTTGATATTTCATCAATTTTTGATAATTTTTAAGATGACAATTTTTTTAAACAAGTTATTGCCTGTCTGGAAAATAGTCTTTAACTGTGGAGCTCATATACATAGGGCTTCACAGACAGAATACTGGTTTTATAATACTACTAATATATTTTCTTGTATTAAATTTGCTGCATTGACATAACACTGACAAAGATCATTCATCAAATATTTGATTTTTTTGAAAATATGACTTTTTTTGCAGGTGACAGGCTGCAAAATTTATCTCCTGGAAACTAACTTTAGTACTTAAGTTTGCATGAAACACTTTTTTTAAACAAAAAAGGTGTGTTTGCTACTTGAAAGTCTGAGGTTTGTAGCAGTAAATTACACTTGCAGTTACCACCAGTGGCCACAGGTGTCACCAAATCAACCAGTTCTGACATTGTAAGAGTTATAACTTAAGAAACATAAAAGATTTAAACTGTGAGATATTTCCTTTTGTGGTTAACCTTGGCAGCATTAGCGGACATAATGGAAACATTCTTCTCTTCTCTCATTAAGAGTCAGTGGTCTTCACCTCTTGCTTTATTATCCCTTACAGGCATTTCTCTTTATGTGCTCAAAGTCACGGTGAAGCCTGAGCTGTGTGCCAATGTCATGGTCAAACATTGAGCCTGACTCACACTGCTGCAAGATCAACAGTCCCGAGACCAGACAGGGAGGATGAATTAACGAAAGGCTGTGACGGACACCACGTATGCAGTCCTGCTTTTGCATATTTTTTAGGCATATTCACAAAAAAAACAGACAATTTTAGATCAGAAAATATTTCAATTTACTGTATTTGAATCCCTATTGGACATTAATACGTGATGCGTAGTTTACATCTTGCGATTTAATGACCTTTCATAACCAATTATAAGAAACATCTGTTATCTAAAAGGGCACTGGGAGAGCTCAGACCTCCGCCGAGGCCAACAGTCCACTTTGCTCTGATGTGCAAATCTGCAAGTGCAACCGCTACACATGTCTGGATATATTTCCATAACTATTAGAGTAAATGTATGTCAAAATATGGTTGTGCTCGGCTGAAGCCTCATCATGTCAGCTGTGCATTTATTATGTGGACAAACTTCTGGATTACTGCTGTTTCTCATGAAGCGTTAAGCTCGAACATCTCGAATATCTGTCCATTTACATTTTGATGTATGTTCAATTAAATGCATATGCTAGCAGATGCTTCTCATGTGTCAGCAAACCCAGAAGATTATTGGTATCCATGAATGGAGTCATCGTTTTCTACAAATGTCAATGTTTTGTCACTACTGAACTTCACTGCCATCTGCTGGTTTTTAAGAAGTTTGGCATTAATTACATGAAGGAAATTTGTACATGATAAAATCCTGTATCTGTTCTGTAATTTGGATCCTCTATAATTTATTCAACAGGTTTTTCTTCGGCCAAACGTCCGCTGATTTTAACAAGAACTGGGCCCCGAATCTGAACCCAATCTCTTAACCGAAGAGAATGAGGATGATACATTTTTCTTGTCAGTGAGGTTATTTAATTGGGCCACTGCTGTTTTTTTCATGAGCTCTCCCTCTCATATTCCACAAAATTAAAAACTGCATTGATCCTTTTTAGTTTCATCCCTAGTTAGTTGTTTTAGTTCAGAAATCTCAAAGAAACTTTTAGTTCAGTGCAAAAAGTACAAACTATATTTGACTTATTTGCCCATAATTTTGAGACTTTTTGGAACATTTAAAACTTAAATTAGTGAAGCAAAAGCAATGAGATGTGTGGTTAGCAAAGTCAGCCCAAAGCTTAACATTAATACAAGGATTTTCATTACATTTTATTTTAATTAAGAGGTTGAAAACTGTCAAATACATGCTGAGAAGAAGCAAAGATCTTTCATTTTCACCACAGGTGATGAACATAAACCTTGTACATTTAATCAGCTGTTTATCCAGTAATCCTCTAAGTGTTTAAGACATCACAACTCTGACATGAGGAACCTGAGATGGTTTATTGTTCCACATCCTTGATATCAGTCAATGACTTCTAGAAACAACTTTTCATCTCTAAGACACCACATCAAAGCTGTGGTAAAAAGGCCTGTGTGTATTAGCTCATTAATAATTCTCCTTGAATTATTCTGGATTTTTCCTGCATCTCAAGATCAAAAGTTTAACTTGGTTTTACCGCAGTTTGCTGCTGACTGGCAGGAAAATCTCCATTCTCATATGAAGTCATGGTGTTTTCAAATCAGCTTGTTATGGCTTTTATCATTGCATCCGGATGCTTATTCAGTTTGTTATTATCAAACATTGCAGACTGACCACTTCGGTTTGCTCACCTGATCTACTTGACTGTCTTGTAATCAGAAGCTACACTGATTCACTTTCTGCAACATTCAACCAGATTCAGTGAATTGTTGTCTCTGGTTACGTGTTATTCTGACAGACAAACATAAAAACAAGCTGATAAATTTGAATGCAAAAACTGAAAAAACAAATGCTTTATGTTTCGTCTCTACAAAACGGCTCTTTAGTAACCATTAATATCAACCAGCAAAGGTGAGCTGTCATTTTTAATGACTTGTTTGGAGCCCAGCTGTAACGAGACGGAGGCAGGAGGCACTTTGTTCGTTCCTGAA
This sequence comes from Ctenochaetus hawaiiensis, assembly GCA_029783645.1. Classification (NCBI taxonomy): domain Eukaryota; kingdom Metazoa; phylum Chordata; class Actinopteri; order Acanthuriformes; family Acanthuridae; genus Ctenochaetus; species Ctenochaetus hawaiiensis. Next base: position 20,467,086 of record JAPZDY010000011.1, read on the forward strand.
GACTAAAAAAAAACAAGGAAAACACAAGACTGTACAGGAGTTTACAGCCTTTACATGCAGCTCTGCAAGGCTGTGCTTACAGGCACAAGGAGGCTTAGAGCTGAATGCTAATGTCAGTGTGCTAACGTGCTCTGAAGAACAGTGCTACCATGCTAATATTCAGCAGGTAAGGTTCACTAAGTTTACAATCTTTGCTCAGCAATTGGGAAATATTTCTTTTTAGTTCAAAGGATTAGAGGATCATATTACACCAAACATATTACACTTTACCCTGAAGAGACATAAATATACTGCATCAAACTTCATGGAAAACCAACTGATAGTTGTTCAGACTTTTCTCTCAAATCCAAAATGTGAACCTCATGGTGGCGCTACAGGAAAAGTCACATGATCAGATAAAGACTTCCTCCAACCTAAAAGGAAGCTAAACGCATCTTCTTCGCATCATGTGCACATTTATGAAACTTTTAGAAACCTTCCTGCTTATTTTTTAGGTCTAATATAACTTAAGAATTCGGTGTTTATGTTTAAGATAAATTAGCAGGTCTTTTGCATTTAGTAACAACCATGAGAGTAACAAAAAGGTTCTCATTTAAGACCTTTATGCACAATAAAATCTGAGCCTTCATCTGACCTAAATGCTGCTTCAAAGTCAGAGACCTCAAGTGTGTGTGGAGATTAGAGGAGGTCATACAGATCAATATGCTGGTTATCTGCTCTCATCACATGTGCAGCACAGGAAGTAGACAGACTTTACATACAAAACTAATCATGGATTCTCTCTGAGTGCAAACAAGTAATTCAAGAGGCAAACAAACTGAACTGAGCCTTGATGAAAAGAGTCAATAACCTGAATTTTTATCCTCAAGAAACTTTGTTTGAGCGGCTGACTTTTATTAATAATGACAACTACATCTGTAAATTTAAACCTACTGTCTGAAGTAATATCTTCCACCATTATGCCCAGCTCCATCTCAAAGATATTGATTTCTGTACCAGCAGGGGGAGATTGAACAGCAAAGCACACACACTCATACACACACACACACACTGTTAGAAAGCTTTGCTGATTAAATCTGTTGGCATCCTCACATTTCTCCTTGTAGCACAATGTTGGGTGTCATAAATGCTTAATCCAGTGCCTCAGTCAATGCTGTAAGAGGGAAGCAATTAATTTTAAGACTGGCGCTGAGTACTATGGTCTTTAAATGTAATAATCTCTTTTTTTTTCAAATAATTAAAATCATAATAATGGAACCTTGAAGCTAAAATAAACAAATCTGCTAACCAAACTGTAGTTGTTGCCTTCTTCACCACAGTATAAACTCATAAACGCTGGCTTAAGGCTGTAACGATCCAACTCACAGGGTTTCTTATTGTCTTTACCCTGGTCAGAGGTTTCGAAAAGATCTGTTTTTAGTGACCTAAACCTGCGTTTGTGTGTGGACTAAAGGGCAGAAAGCAAACTTAAAGCTACATTTAAAGCAGCTTAAAGCAGTTGGATTTGACAGCAAACCGTAATGTTTTCTGATACACTTCTGTTCATCTATTCAAACACATGCACGCTTTATTGCTGTTGCATTCATAGTAGTTTGATGAGTGCCACTAGCAGTTAATTAGGATTTCTCAAAGTAATAAATGTATATAACATATTTAATGTACATACAATACAGTATGTACATCCGTTACTGACATTTGCATCTTGCAGATGTCTTTATGCACTGTTTAATGCAGAATGATGTTTGTTCACATTTAAAAATGACAGAAATGATGCACAAATCAGACTACAGATGGGGACGAACAGCTGGAGGTGACAAGAGACTAAAAACTACAAAGATATCAGTTCAGTGTGAGCAGAAACTTCTGTGAGGACTTCAGGGTCTGACTGAACAATTTGAGATATTATCAAAATAAGTAATAAGGCCGAGTGAAACATCCAAACCACATGAGCTGCACTTTAAAAAGGGTAAAATGTGTCACATTTGAAGCAGAGGTTGTGGTCTATAAATAATACTCTCTAGATTTAAGGAAACGCGCTTGTTACTGAATCCAGCAAGAATCCATCATCATCATTATCACAACATCTGTCAAAATAATCAGAAATTTGTGTCGTTCAGCCCTTAAATAAACTTTCACTAATGTAAATTAATCTCCTGGGACTCTTCATTGTTGAGAAGACCATAAAAAGCTGTCATTTACCAGAGGGAATGTTCTCCTAAGTACTGAACTTGTTATTGCAAGAATATGGAACATGAAGTTTATAGATTAACATGGCTTAGTGGGAATAATAATAATAAACTGAGAAATAAACAGAGTGATTGTTAGACCGAGAAGCAAAGATGTACACAGATACTGTTATTCTACCCATAAGTGGTTTGTCTCTCACTCAGTAAGTCTGATTAAATACGGTTAAATTAATAATTTTAAACAATTTAATCTGCCAGAGAAGCAAACATTTGGCAGCTCCTGGGATCCACAGCAGAGGCTGCTATTGTACACAAGTTTACACACTGTTACCAACAGTTGTGTGTGCACCTTTTCATTTTATCTGTGTATATTTTCAACCATAAATGCATCATTCCTGGAGTCATGTAATTATTTAAATTACTCACAAATATCAAATGCAAAATATGCTATAATGCTCATTATGCATCTGTTCCTTTGCAAAAGTGCCAGAACTTAAAAATTATTTTAAAAACACATCATGTGGTCACTCTTCTATGTGTTCAGCTGCTGTAGAAATCTGGTTTTTATACTCCATACAATTTGATTTCTTTGTGCTGATGGATGTTTTCTTTTGTGATTATTCTCTCTCAAGGTGAATTTAATCTTTTAATCTGACCTGTTTTGCAGCATCAATAAAGTGCGGCTGAAGCTCATAGAAAATCGCTGTCTTGCACAAGGACACTTCAGCAGAGAGGCTGCTTATGTCTTCTAGCTAGAGAATATCTGTCCTATTCACTTGTCCCTCACAGATGAGAGCTTTTTTCTTTAGTGCTTTAGTAAAAATAATGTTCCTGTGGTCAAAACAGCACAAAATAAACAGAAGTATGCCTTGTTTTTTATGCCTCCACAAACCAGTCAAGTTTTCAAAAATTACTCAAAAATTACTTTGAAAGAATTAAAATTTATCAAGTGTATTTACTGGCAAAAATGTAAATTATTTCCATACTGACATATAGGGCTCTATTGAAATATTTCAAGTAAGAAGTGCTTATATTCACTTAGAGACTATTTGTACTGAAAAAGAGGATTCTTCACAACACACCTGAAGCTCAGTCTCAGCAAAACCAATCATACAAAATTTAAACTGTGGATGCTTTTTACACATCTTTCCATGGGCAGCACAAAAGATCTTAACAATCAGCACGGTCTGAAGGAGGACCCTGAAGATCTGTATCACCAATTCCGTATGAAATGTCAAATATGTTTTTCCATCTGCTCCTTTGTTACCGTATTGAATAAAGGCCACAAAAGTGATTTTTGCATAAATCTATGATGTCAAAGTAAAGTTTAACTTTGACTTTTGGATATAAAATGTCATTTCTTCATCATTTTGTCATATTAGGCATTAATGTGGAATTTTGTTTTAAGTAGTGTACGAATTTATGTTTTTACGAATTTAACGTACGGAGTTTCGGCCACAATCCAGTTCCCCCATGACTCCAGTGACATTTGACCTTGACCACCAAAATCAAATCAATTCATTCTTATGTCAAACTAGACCTTTGAGACATATTTGAATAAATTACCTCTGAGTGCTCCTAAGATACTATTTTTGCGAAATGGGATGGACGGATGACCTGAAAACGTCTTGACTCCGTCCACAGCTGTTGCCACCGTGCACTGTAACAATATCTCAGTGACTCCCTCCCTCATGGGAAGATCATTTTTTACGAATGATGTAAAAGTCAGCCTAAAAATCTGCTCAAAAATATAAAAGTTTCTGGTGCTACACCATCATGTCCTGTCTGCTGGACCCTAGTTAGTTCACACCACTTCATATAAATGGCTCTTTGGAGGGCCACAATGTCACTGCACCCCTCTGGATAGCCACCTTTTATTATGAGGCAGTGTTACATGTCAGAAGTACAGTAAAGCTCATATTGCAATGCAGCAGCTACTGACAGGCTGCTCCTAATTAAGATGAAGGGCATGCGTGGCTGCTATAGGCATCATTAAAATCTATATAAATCCAACAAATTTTTTATAATGAGGGGACGTGGCAGCCATAAGCCCTCAAAAGCAAACTGCAAACCTGGTGAGAGTGAAACAAAAGCTTAGCTATAGGAAATCATCTTATGTGAGATGTGAAAGTGGGGAGCAGATGTGCTTGTTACACTTGAAAGTTAAATATACCTTCATACATGGCACTTTTATGACATATACAGCTATAGATATACCCACATATCCGTACAAGAGGTTAAAAAACACAAGTAACATATTAGGATCATTATTTACATTTGAATAAATAAGAAATTGACAGTAACTTTTGTTTTATATTTTATGACTTTGAAAAATCATCAATGTAGATCAAATCTGAGCAAAAACAGGGAACAAACAAAGTCTGCAGACAAGAAATGGAAGCTGTGTCTTGTGGGATTTACAGGTGAGTGCTTTCATTACAGCGGTGCATCACATCAACCTGCTAATTCTCCGCTCATTTCTCACACAACCACAAATTAAAAGGAAATCAAGGGAGATGCATAAGAGCATCATTTACATAAAACTTCATCCTATTCAACTCAGTCTCAAGTCATTATGCTTCTTTATTTGTCTCCAGACGAGCAAACACAATGCTGACAGTGATTCATACTGAAATGAGCTGAGCCATTTATTTAGAGAACTCATTAATGGCTCTGATACCGGGAAACAATAATTCTCCTGCGTATTGCTGGTTAGTCCATGGATGTTTTCAACAAGTCTAAAAATAAATTGCGCACACTGTCACATTCATTAAGCATCAGCATGAACACTGAGCTTTCAGGTCTTGTACATGATTGAGGATCAAGTCAAAGTTTGACATTTTACTCGCTTAAATCTATTCAATCCTTTTTAACATAGAGAATATTTTCCAGACACCCAAAATGTAAACACAAAAGTTTACTGCTGCTTTTTAATTATTTCAGATATCTGTTCTTTCTTTTGGATATTTTTGTAAATGTTGCTGCTTATCTTTACTGGATCTCATAATAAAAACAAACAAACAGAAAATGAAATGTAATGCGGAAAACAGAACTCGCTGTAGAGATAAATATTTGAGGATGTCTGTCATTTAAGGAGCAGTTTGCGGGAAATGTACTTATTTGCTTCCTTGCCAATAGTCAGAAGACTAATCCACTCTCATGTCTATCTGTAACAACAGACAGCAGCTAGTTAGCTTAGCTTAGCTTAGCATAAAGGCTAGAAATATTCAAGCAAATGTCCTTTTTGTTTAAGCTTTACAAGGATTAAACAAACCACATTAAACAAATATAAACAAGTGAGATTTAGATTCACTGGCAGCCAGGCTAACTGTTTCTCCTTGCTTCCAGCTTTCATGCTAAGCTAACAAAGTGCTGATATTGGCTTCTTATTTAACAGATAGATACGAAAATGATGTGAATTAATTTATGTTGTTTTTCCAAATCAGTTCAAATTTACAAATTTTAACTTGTAAAATACAAAATATTTGTCAATACATAGTCAGACGCCGGGTGCAATCATTATGAGCTCTGTTAAAGCAGCAGCAGGGTCGCAGCACTCCGGTTTCACTTTCCACGTAATGAGAGGAGGTACTGTTGATAGACAAAAGACAATGGCGGAGAACTTGGAAGCATGTAGGGGAACCTGATAACATTAATGAGGTAATCTGTAAACTATGTCTGATAAACATGGCAGCAGGCAAAACCTCTAATCCAACAACACACACTTTTAAGCTGCTACTAAAGTCCTCCAAAGATTCTGAGCCATACCCATGAATATCTGCTCTTGTCTGGTTTAATATGTAAGACCGTTGTTGTCATAAGTTTATTAACTGGGGGGGAAAGTTTCCTCTTACTGGGTCTGTTAAATAACAACCTCTAGCCAAACTGTAACAAGAGCTTCACAAGCCTTTAAATTTCAAATGACAACAAAAGGAAAGCAACAGGTTACCTAAGGACTAATGTAATGTTGAAATAAGTCAACACTCTGTCCCTTGAGGCCAGAAGCACTGACGTCCTGTTTTACTGTAAACAGTCCGGATCTTGAAGCCAACTCAACATAAACATGGTCTGCCTGGGATGATGTCATCTCTTCTCCGTCTGAGAATGAATGGAAACTGTGGAGCTGAACCGGCTTCATTCATTTGCCTGACAAACTAACTTCCGTGTTTCTTTTTGAATGTGAAAGTTAGAGCCGCAGCAGTGACCGTTGTGTTTGCTGCAGTTGATGCGTGTCGGACCACAGAAAGAAGTCTTGTGTGGGAGAAAAGAGAGCAAGGGAGGAGGAGGTGGTGTCCAACAAATGAACAGAGAGATCAGAGCCAAAAAAACACTGTTTGGGAGCCTCTGATAAACCAAATTACAAAAAAAATGTTATTGGTTTCTGCAGAGAAATCCATTAAGACCATCAAAAAAAATTCAAACTGTGTGAATTACATGTCAGCATTCCAGCTGTCTAATTTTTTAGAAAGATTCATAATCACAGAGGAACACATTCGTGAACATGAAAGTCAAATGTTGCCTGCCTCGTTCTTGCCAACTGCATACATAAAACATAACAAAGGAAAAAAAATTCTCAAAAACAAGCTAAACTCACCTTTGTTTGTTTGTTTGTTATGAAATGAATGTTGGAGCACAAAAAGCTGTTTTATTGGTTTAATTCATCAGCCGTGGTTCGGCCTAATTAAAACAAATGACACATACAAAGGATCACAGGCGGTTTGTGATTCATAACACATGCCGTAGTTCGGGCTGAATTTAAAAAAGGCTTCCTTTAAAAACATGTTCATCGATTGCTCTGCAAGTGGCCCAAAGTGAAGCAGGCAAAATTATAAATCAGGTGCAATTTACTCTTCACTGTAACATCTGCTGCGGTCGGTCAGCTCGGCTTCAGGAACCGATTTATGTCCAAAAGGATCCGAATTGAACATGACATGACATGTGGTGGAAAATACAAGCAATTCTGCATTTCAGCACACTCCGTCCTCCCTTTCCACCTGCATTCATACCTCATATTAGAAGCAGAGTGATGGGGCAGTAATTTGATTATGTACACCATTTGTGAGGACTGTGGTTATGCACTCAGCTTATACCTCAATTAGGATTTTTGACAGAGAGGCAAAAAGCCTCATAAACATTCACCCCATTATCATAAAAAGTCAATAAAGCGCCAGAAAAAACCCTTCACACAACATAATCAATCCAGCTCTCATTGCTCCTGCAGGCAGCCAACACAAATTAAATGTGAGGCTGTTAAAAAAAATTGTTGTAACCCATTTTCCACCAACATTGAACCAGTTCTGTTCCAGTCGGATTTAAACGAAAATAAACTGGTTCAGAACGCTAAAAAGTTGGTAGGCATCTGGAACTGAAAAATAGCAGGATTGAAGTTGGAACCGAAGTGGGCGTATCATTTTCTCCGGGGTGTTGTGCGTTGTGTAACACCCTCCATTGATGAAACATCTTAGGCTAAAATAGTTCAGCTCAGAGCCGGTGGAAAAGTGGACTGGTTGGCCAGAAAGCATCCACGTTCCAAAAAAATCTTAAACAAAATCTGTTTAAAAAGCAACAATTTTATTCTACGGTTATTATTTCCAAATTTGTTCAAACATTCACAGCCTGTTTTCATTATTTTTAAGTCACCTGTTTGTTAAAATCCTCATTATCCTCTTTTGTTACACCTACAGAAAAACGTCTCCACAGTTCTGCCAGGAGATTCTCTCACATGCAGGACACAAACACTCGGCAGCAGAGCCAAAAAAAACAAAAAAACAAAAAAAACAAAAAACGTTGCACACTCTGCGCTGCCTGTTTGTACAGGTCTCAAAGTCCTGACTGCGCTCTGTTTAAAAAGAGCAATAACAGGAGCCTCGCAAGCCAAACATGCATGCGTACAGTACAAAGTCACCCTGCAGCTCAAACCCACACAGTCTCCAGCTCCACACACACACCTTCACACACACATGGGCTCGGCTGCAGCTGCCTTCCTGCCTACCTGTAGCCCTCGTCTCCTCAGAATGCTGGACTCGTCCATGGTACAGAGCTCCGACTTATCATTGCCTCCCTACCGGTGTGAAGCCACGCTGCACTAGCCTGGCTCCTGCCTCCCTCCCGCTCCCTCCCTCCCTCAGGCTAAATCTGATCTTAGCAGCTGCTAAACACTTCCATCAGAAATTATCTGATTGGAGGGGGGCAGTCAGCTGACACCTCCTCTTGTTCCTCTCCTCCGTAACTTCAGGAGTGAAGGAGAGAGAGAGAGATGGAGCAAAGAGAGTGAGTGAGAGGGAGAAGGGAGAAGATAGGCAGGTCTAATTTAGCGCAGCA
>JAPZDY010000011.1:20486050-20505286 GCA_029783645.1 Ctenochaetus hawaiiensis
AAACACACCGATTTGAATACATGAGAATGAAATGCAACTCTTGCAAACTGTCAGCACCTCCATCTCAAAGTTTGTTTATAGGCTTGTAAGCAAGTTACATAACCTAATTTGAAGTCTAGTTCTTATTTTCATAACTAAAATGTGTGTTTAGTGTTTTAGTTTACTATAATAATCTTACAGTGCTGCTGTCAACAGGCTGTGCTGCACCACTGACCCCTGACCCCGAATCAGAGGAAGTAAAAGGAGGGACGTCCAGGTCAAATGACAACAGTAACATGAGATGATCCCAACATGAGCTCTTGTTACTGTGGGCTCATTTAGCTGAAGCCCCTGAACATGAGCTGCCAGGCAGGAAGTCAGAGGTTTTAAATTAGGCCAAAGGGAGAAAAGCCCATTAAGAGATCACTGAGGATCCCAACGTTACGTAAGAGCATCAACCAAAACACACCGTGTGAGGAGGGAAGGAAACGGATCCACCTACAAGTTTTAATGACATGAGTTTTGTCGGAGAATATTCTTTGTAAAACTGATAAAAGAATTCCTGCTTTCAGCTGACAGCTAGATGGCACTACCTGCTGCTTTCTGCATCCTAAAACCTCAGCACACCGAGACAAAATTAAGATGGAAACCACAACACAAGTGGCTGCAGCTTCTGAATGAGCAGATGTTATTGCACCACTGGCACAATATGGTCTGAAAAATAACTCGTACGAGAGCTGTCATCTTTGATCTGTGTGTATATTTCCATTTCCTCTTTAAGTAAACACTCAAGGAGACCAAGGAGAGGATTTACAACCCTGGCAGATAAGCGGACTTTGCTCCATCAGCTATTTCTTTCGTCAGATGTGTTAAGTTTTTATTATTTTAGCATTCTGCTAAAAGCGAAACTTGAAATGAAAATGATAGATTTCCAGCACTTTTGACAAATGCATTTGCATTTTTTCCTGAAACAATGACAGGAATCTATGAGTAAGTAAAAACACACAGTGTTAACAAAAGGCTAACACTGTTTTTGTTAACATTCATCACAAGGTGCGTCTTTTCTTTCATTCCTCTGCAGATGACACACTTTACAAGATAAAATGCTTTGAAATCTTCTGAAATAGGAAATCTGATAACGTCAGTTTTTCCATGCAATTTCCTTTTTTACTGCAGACAAAAATGACAATAACTAAAGTGTGTTTTCAGTGCTTTTACCCTCATAGTTCAAAATCAAGGGATTTGAGGGGAGACCAAACAGGATGAGGAGGGAAAATCGCGGTCCTTCCTTCCTTCCTTCCTTACCGGCAAATGTTTTCCTCACGAGAGTCCATCACATCCCGGAATAAAGGAAATCTCTCTTCAGGCACAAGTCAACACTTTCAGAAAAAAGGGGGTGATCAGGAGAAAAAGGGTGGAGGGGTACGATTTTATTTTGTTTTCCATTCAACACAGGTATTAAGAAGGTCAGAGCACTCAGCTCGAGACCTTGTGCAGGTTCCCCTCGTTTCAAAACACACCTCTCCTGCATTAATCATGAAGTGAAAGATAAACGAACACACACTTCTACACACACTGTCACTGTTCACCTGGGTTTCATTCAGCCGGACTATTTCTATAAAAACATCTCAGCCGAGGTCATCTGCACTCACTCATCCTGTCAGACTCACCAGAGGACAATCAAGGCTCCATTTTCCAGGCAGGTTTGTGCCAACTCAGGGTTGTAAAAAGCATTAAAAGTTCACTTTGTCACATTATCATCAGATCACAGAGAGAAAAACAGCCCTTCATTCCTCAAGGGGGGGAATTAAAAACAAAAGAACTATTGTATTAAATTTATTACAAGCTGACAGACAGATTAGCACTCGATGTCAAAACCACAACATGAGAGTCTGAGGTTTTCTTTATTTTCCTGGTACATGAGAGAATTTATAGGCTTTGACATAAGGACACACTGCACATGTCTGTCTGAAGTTTAATCTTTCTCCATTAAACCGTCTGGTATTCAGAATGTTCAAGCATGTCTAAAACATTCAATGTCATTTCGAAAAAACCATAAGCGTCCTCAGGTTCTTTGCAAGTACGAACTAGTTACACTGCAAGAACAAATTACGTTATGTTAAAATAAATACCAAGAGGAAAACTCAGTGTTTATCTTATCTCAACTTTAAAAACAGAGACTTTCACAACATAAATCGCAACTCCAACAGGTTACTGTTAATTTGTCTGTCTTGTTTTTATGTAGATTAATTAGTTAAAAGGTTAATGCACTCTTTCAAAATGAAACAATCTTTCATTGGATGTGAAAAGGTCAACATTTTAATCACTGGTTCCTCATAACTCAGGAGGAAAAATTAAGCCACTCAAAGCTGTAAAACAGACAATCAGCCAGAGGTTTTCCAGTTTTCTGAATGGAAGCAAACAAGGCTGCAGTCACAGCAGAGGAGCAGAGGAGCAGTGAATCCATCATTGTCCAAACAGGAATTTATCTGTGCTCATGTGAGCCAGACACGCACTCCTGCAACCACAGGCAGCGTGGAAATGTATGGGCTTATTTAACTGTTCATTATCTTGTCAAATCATCACGCATTTTTCTTTCCTAACTTGTTCAACTGTTAGAGATTCAGTGTTACAGGAAACTTGGAAACAGATTGAATGAATGTATGGCAACTGAAAATGCTACACCTGGTCAGGTAGTTTGTATTCTGCGGGATTTGCTGCCGACCTGCAGACTTAAATCAGAAATCTTCACTCAAAAAAGTTTACAAATCTAAAGGCATCACTCTCTGCGCACTTTTACACGCTGCAAATCACAGGAACACAGTCGGCTTTACTGAGGAAGTGAAATAAAAACTGTTGTCCGACTGACAATGAGCCAAGTTAGCTTGTTAGCTAATGTTTTCATCTTCATCCTCCTCTTTTTCTGACTGTGTCAGCATGAGAGGATGAGAAATCTCTTCTGTGAAATAATCAAAACTTTGGCAGAAAAACTGTGTGCTCCTGTAGCACCTCATTATTCATAGTGAGAAGCCGACATGTTATTTTTAGGGCCTTAAAATAAAAACAAAAAGTCGGGTGGAAAAATATGATCCTGCCATGACATCTTTGATGATTTACAGGTCCTGAGGACATCCAGTCTGGTGACACTTGGGTCACATCTTTGCCGTTTGCGCATGATGAAGTAATCGGACCAAACTTTCCCCTCATGCACTGATGACTGAATGCTGATGAAGTGTGACCCTGTCGTCGTCGTATTCCTTGAGATTTCCTTTTCTCACAGCCAGTTTTAGGTGACAGATGATGTGTTTTTAGCACCACTTACTGCAGCTAAAAACCGTCAAACATTTAACACGGAGTCTTTACTTTGAAGCCTGTTTTTGGGAACTAAAGAAACCTTAGAAATGGCTCACGGTCTGTGGAGCATTTTGAGAACCAACTTATGGAAATACATTTTTCACGTAACATTTACCTGCTTTGAACTCCACAAATAAAATTTAAATTCCACTTGCTCTCATTATATTGGGTGGACAAGTCTGTAAGATCTGGGTTAAAAAAGGATAAAACATCTCCGTGGTTGAATATTACTGCAGGTAAGAAGTGAAATATGGTTTCGTTGTGGTGACATTACTCTTTAGAGCCATTAAGAGGTCGTAATTCCCCATTAAGGGGCGCCCATGTGTTCTAAAAGTGATAGATGGTCATTGGTTTGCAGCCATTAATGTGACAAAGATTAACATAAGCCATTTTTCTTCCTCTGCTGACCAGTATCAATAAATCTTCAAGCTGCTGCAAACAAAGTGTGAAGGTGAAAGAGTTTAAGGAGGCGAGAACGATTGAGCGATCTCATGAGGGCCTTAAATGTTTTGCTACTGAAACTGGGTTAATTTAAGCACAACTCTGATTCAAACACGAAAGGCTGTGTAAAACAGATATAAAGCCAAATGTGACAATCTGCTAATCCTTTTTGACATATATAATCATTGAAAAAAAATATAAAAGACAGTATATTTACTGTTTCATCTCTTTAACATCATAACTTTTTGTAAATATTTGCCTGTTTTAAATTTGACACCAGCAAGACATAACAAACAAGTCAGGACATGAGCAGCAAAAGACAGGGAAAGTTGTGGAAAACACCTGCTTGGAACATTTCACAGGTAAACAGGTTCAGGTATCATGATTGGATATGAAAGAGGAATCCTAGAAAAGCTCAGCTGTTGAGCAAGGATGGGCGAGGTTCACCACCTTGTGAAAAACAATGTCAGTAAACACAGTTCATTTGCAACCACCGTACTTTTCGGACTATAAGCTGCACCTGTATATAAGCCGCACCCACTAAATTTAACAACTAAAACCACTAAAGCTGTCTTCTTCAGTGTTGAAATTTAACAGCCTCGTCCATAAATTAGCCACATCGTAGTTTAAGCCCCAGGGTTCAAAGCGTGTGAAAAAAGTAGCGGCTTATAGTCCGGAAATTACGGTACTTGCATTCTGTTTTTATTAATTTTTCCGGAGCGTCCTGACTTTTTTGGGGAATGTGGCTTGCTTTTAAGGCAAAAACATTAATACAATTTGACAATAATCTTGACAAAAATGTGTGTGTGTGTTTAAAGTTTGGAGACTTTGATTTAAAGCTGCATGGGAAAAATAAGGTCACAAGGGTCAGAAAAAATGCAGCTGTTGGAGAAGAAACTTTCCAAATCCCAAAGGAAAACATACAGATGCAGAGGTGAGCTTTCACTGACTCCTATACGTTCTAATCCGGAAGTCCGAGCACAAATAGTCGTGAGAACCTTTAAAAAGAAACACCCACGCATGAAAGAGTTACCTGTGAGTCCTCCTCCAAGGCTCCTCCGCCTGACGTGTTTTCCATCCTCACTGAGATGTCGTCTGAACTTGAGCGCTGGATTTAATCCATGAGTCAACTCGGGGTTACTGGACTTCCGCAGGGATGTGGAGGGAGGGTAGAGGATGTGGTCCAACTTTCAGAGAAAGACAGAAAACAAAATGCATTCAGCTTTACTAGAGGTTGTTTATAGCCAAATAAGGATGAGGTTCGCATTCCAAGAATAGTTTCTACTTTCTCCCTTTGTTTTCGATGCTTGTTTCTTTGAAAATTTGCACGTTGCTAACCAACACACCAAGCCTTTACTGAGAGAAACACTGCATCTAGAAAGCTTTTGCAAAACAGCTTTCTGTTTTTAAGCAGCATGAGCATGGGATAAACTGCAAAATACTGGTTTGAAACCTTTAAAAGTCTTTAAAAACTGCTCTGAAAAACATATATTGCTTTTTTTTTTTTTACATAACATTCAAAAGAATTTGTTAAGGATATTGTTGCTCCTGTAAGAAGAGATCTTGTATCTCAATAGGCCTTTCTTGGCTTAATAAAGGTGAATAAAACATATGGGAGCGAGCTACTCTCCAAATTTTTAAGGTGCTCTCATTGATGGATTAAGATGCACTTTTCTCTTTATAAAACTTCTTAAGGATGAACAAGAAAATATCGACCAACTTGCTGTGCAGTTCAGCAGAAAAACATTAAAACAGTGCGTTCAGAGCATCTTTAATTCATGAAAAATGCAAACATTTTCTGATAGAAGAAGCTGAGGGGCTTGTACTCTATTTTGAAAAAATGACTCAATTTGCTTGCAATTTGTACTAAATTATTTCTTCTTAAGAAGTTTGTAAGAGCTTAAACTTTGTACAACAAATGAAATTAAACATGCGTCTCAAGTCTGACTATTAGTTTGATTTAAACAATTGGTAAAAGTTAAATAAACTAGTTTTTTAAAAGGTCTGTCGTAATAAACAGAACAATGAGTTGCTCATCTCTAAACCTCAGACTAAGAGGAGAACTCCACTTCTCAAACAATTTCACATTTGGAAAGGGGGATTCCAAAGGTGTCCTCAAATAATGTTCAGCCCTTAGCTCAGCACAAAAAAGTTTCTCAATCCAAGACTTGTAAAACCCACCCACACCCATGGCTTTTCAATAAGACACAGGACAGTCTAAGCAGTAAGCCCGTATCCCAAACGTTCATGACAGCACTCAGAATATTACAGTATTATAACAGAGTCAGAGAGAGCAGCAGCAAAACATATTTCCATACAATCCTCGAAAGAGAAGCAAATTAAGTACACAGCTGTCTACTTCAGGGAATACGGATGAATAAATACATTAAAAATACACCACATTACACAGCAGAACAGGTTGCACCACACCGTTGTTCTCTCAGGAGATAATGACCTTGCGAGAAGCCGAGACCGCATAACAATGCCCGGTGTCGAGGAAGGGGCCCTCCCTAACAATACAAAGATATACGAGGCTCAGAGCATTCTGGGGAAGGAAATACCCTGTGCTCCTCCGCGGGATGAGTCATGACTCCAGCACTACTGAGGACGACCAAGACCAGTTCTTTGTAGGATGACTTGACCTCTCCGTGAATGCACAAAGAGTGATAACGGCACAGACTCGGGACAAACAGTACAAACAGCAAACCACCGTGATGCTTTTCTAAATGTAACATAATTCTATGCAATTGAGTTGATCCTCGGTCATCAGTTCTAAACAATATAACTTGAGATGTCGTGTCACGGGGCGATTGATAGCTTGCAGCTGTGCCTTAAGCACAAATACAATCTATGAACACAAACATCTCATGACAGTGACAATCCAGAGCTTTGCAGCAGTGTTGTTTATGGTTTGTGTGAAATGTACAGTACTATCAACTATTGGAGAAATATAACCGGAGGTGTCGACCCGAGGCATGTGACTTGGATTCCAGTAGGACTCAAGTCTCAATTATACTGACTTCAGACTCAACCCGACAAATTCAAAAGACTTTAACACCAATGCCACATGGATTCACTTGAACTTAAGCCTTTTTTAAAAAAAAACAAAACATTAAGAACAAATATTATGCTACTGAGCCTGGGAAAAGACTATACGGAAGATAATTTTGTTATCGAGTGTTTACGAGTTGCAGTATAATAGGTGAGTCAAAAAACAAAAACACACAACAACTCTGAAGCAGCGTGAAAAATGACCAGTTGAGACGCTAAAAGGTTTTGGCATCAGGTGCAGAGCATATCGTAACTTTTTTGGGACTTGAAACCCAAAGTTTAGGATTTGAGACTTAAATTTTACTTGCATCTTGCAAAACAATGACTTGGTCCCGAAACTCTGCGTAGTTCTGCACATATCTGGTGCCAAGACACGAACTTTCGTAGAGGAAAAGAAACATACGTGAGCCCTCAGCTCTGTCTAAACACATGTAGAATGGACAGTTCAAATGTACTGAATGTGTCCACAGAAGACATTTGCTTTATTTTAAACCTCCTGCTGGGAATATAAAGGAACAGGCTGATTAAAAATGTTCCATCCGTGCAGAACATTATGAGACACAATAAGGTCAACCAGAAAATTATAAGAGTGAGACGGAAGTGAACTTTGATTCTTCAAACAAGTCATTTCCTTAACAGCAGCTTTTTCAAAAAGAAGAATTCATGCGTCGTGGCAAGATGCCCTTGAAAGTGTTTTATTACAATGGATTCATTGTTTGATCACAAATGAGCGTTTTTTTTTCCAGCTAAAATGAAAATACTCAAGAAATATAAACCGAGTCACACGCCCACCACCTCATATTTAGCCAATTCTCACAGCTGAGGCTGTATTAGCCAAATCTAAATCTGCATGTCAACTCATCATCTGCTTCAAAGTATTTGGCTAAGTTGCATTTTTTATTTTTGGGGATTTTTTTCCCCATTAAATAAGAACATAAAAAGCTGCGCTGACAGGAAAATAACTTCTTCTATTTTTACCTTGTATGACCAAAGGATTGTTTACTAAATTTCAACTGAATTCCACCCCATGTAATACGATGACTGAATTAATGTTGTGCAAAAGCTTGCAACTGATCAGTTGTGCAACCGCAGGTCTTATGTCTTAATGTTTTCCAAGAAAACAACAAAGGTTCCGTCGCTTCACAAGGATCATGTCGCAACAGCTGCATGTAAATCCGTCACTGAGACGGTTTTATTAGGCCCTCTACTAAATGTCTTTAATTTTAATATTTTCAAAACTTTTGCTGAGGTTTTCAATGAAGCTTTGAACGTCTGCTGTCATGTTTTGTGATGTCAAAACCAAAAAAATTAATTAAAACAAAACAGAAAAGGAAAAAAAACCCACTCAATTTAAATACAAAAAGGTCCTGAATAGCTACGACTTTCAGCTTTGTAGCCTGATTGCTAGGAAACATCTGCAGCATTGTGTATGTTAAAATAATAGTATATATGCGTAAAATAATATAAGTTATGTTAAGTTAAATACCAATACTTTGCAAGTTAGTGGTATGACTGATTGCATAAGTAGAGAAATTTAACATACAGTATGCTATGTTTTTTTTTTTTACTGTTCGGGGTCTCTCAAACAAAGCCACGCCAAAAGACGAAGCTGTCGGAACATAGGATGATGGGAGTTGTGGTCTATATTTAACAACCACCACTGACAATAAACACTCTTGTAAAAACTAAATAAACAGCTGACGGAACAATCCCCAAGTGTTTATAAGCAAATAAGTTCAGATGAATCACAGGGAAACAAAGAAATGAACAGACTGTTATGTAATTTTTAAAGCAAACAGATAATAACGGAGTCCTGCCTGCTTAGCTGCTTAGAGTTACACTGTGAAACAATCAGTCAGTAAAAACTCCATCATCATCCAGCTGCTTTGTTTGGATCCAGAAACATCTGGCATTTTCTCAGGTCATTATGACCTCAATGCTTCATCACTTATTGATACTTGGTGCCGACACGATGACCTGATGCAGGTCAGCAGCTCTGTTAAAGGACTGTCAGGCCGTCCTGTGTGTGGGATTTTTACTTCAAGAGGAAGTTACAAAAGGACCGTATTTCTTAAGATGTTTCATCTTCCGTTCCCTTTCACCATCTCAACATCAAGAAAATTTATCTGCACTGTTTTCTTTAAAGAGCTTCTGCGTCTGGATTATTTCATAGCTGTCAGAGAAGGAAACAAACAAAATGTTTCTGCTTTGTTTGTTTCGTTGTTTCAAAGGCAGATTATATCATTTTCACCATGATTGTCAGATTAGTTTCAGCTCATAAAAGGGAAGTACGATAATCATCAGCTGTCTGTATCTTGTTATCTGTGAACTCGGTCAAAGTCTCACATTTAGGGGCGTGCACTGTATTAAAGTCAGACATTTGCGTTTTACTTGACTATGCAAACATAAGAAAAATCAATCAATCAATATTTTTTTTTAAAAAAAGGGGCAGAAACAGAGCCGCATGAGGGGCAGTAGGATTTTTTTTTCTTTCTCCTGACAGAGACCACTAGGCATATTTCTTACTGCTCTCTAGGAATAACTACCAAGGCAGCATATTGTTCAATCAGAGCATGTTAAACCCAAAACACAACAAGCAAACTAAACTGTATAATCCTTGAAATCCTTGCAACCTTTTGCCTTCATCCCCCTGACTCGGTCGACGCACCAAAACAGAAACATGAGCCAACTGTGGAGGGCTGCCAGAGCCGGCAGGAGTTTCATCTGAATTTTTTGGTCGAATGAGCTCATCAGGCAATAATAAATGATCATACTGGTAATCAGTAAATCACTATTTCCAGTTCCTGCTCATCTGAATTAAAGCAGTTCATAACACAGCTGACAGTAAGCTCTGTTATTAGAGGATCTGAGTCAAATCTCTGCTCGTCCAGAACATCTGCATTGATTTTAAAAGTGGGTGTCAGCCCTTTAAATGCCTGTTTGATTACATGTAGAGCGCCACAGTAAGCCAATTTCAGTTTGCTCACTGTGCGCTCGGCATGTAGCGCACACGTTGCAGTTTTGGCAGCTGCTCGTGCCCTTTCACCTAACATTCCTCTCTCCCTGCAGCGAGAGCCTTGAAAAAAAAAAATAAAAAAGCTCCTGAGAGCGAGATCGAGCCTGCCCCTCCTTCCTCCATCCTCCTTTTCCACCCTCAGCTTCACACACAAGTGGACAGTACCAACAATCCTCATGTTGTCAAAGCAGAACACTGACAGCAAACAAGCGAAACAAAGATGGTGGACAGCGAACAACAGAGCCGGTTGTGTTTATAAAAGGACAGATGAGGCTATCTTAAACTGAAAGTAAAGGAACCAGAGACTTTATGTCTATATTTGCAGGTAAACAGTCACATCTTAATGAGAATAATGAGTCTGATGTTTACAAAACAACCGTGTAACTGTGATTGTGTAAAAGATAGCACAGGCTTGCATCCTGATGCCCCTGTGGTCGACGATACCTTGTTAACCACAGTAACTGTTTAGCTTGAAACTTAACACCCCCACTTTAACATTTCCTGTCACTCTCAAATGCATTAAAGCAATGCAGTGTACTCATTTTTCATACACTGAACTTGCAGTACTTAAAGGTTAAAATCCTTCCAGCAGTTATGAAGCAGCATCATCTGAAGTCGTGTTTCAGGCCACCTGTAAATCAGCCTGTTTCAGCTTTGTTTCGGGTCTCTACCTTCTCCTGAGGGAAATACCTGACTCTCAAGCCTGTAAATGCTCCATTATGTTCACCAGCTAGTCTCTTACTGTTTTTGCCTGCTACTTGGTGCTGAGCAGGCACAGTTTTCAGTAAGTTTTTACAGCTTTTTGGCTAAAAAAATCACAATTAGAGCATTAAGAGTGAACCAAAACAGTAAAGTTGCGGGTCAGACAGCCAAACACAGAGCAGAAGTTTATCATAAAGCTCTGTAAAGCCGAAGGGAGCTGCACAATTGATTAAAAGTCATTTATTCTAGCTTTAATTATCCCTGCTTTTAGTTACCTTTAGGCTGCCAATGAACCACCCAATGTGAATGATGCAAGTCTGTTATGGGAGAATCGGTGGAAATGAGGAAAAGGAAATAAAGCACAGTCATGCACCGAGGGAAAAGTTCCAGCATAATATGGACACACCGATAGTACAGAAAGCAGAGCAAACACTCAACGGAGGTTTTCCACCTGCTGTCGACCTTCACCAGTCAAAACTAGAAATACTAAACACATTGAAGGTGAGAGACAGACGAAAATCCACAGAGGTGTGAAACTTTTTTCTATACAGGTGCGAACAGAAACAGAAACAGCTGGCCAAACATCTGCAAGAGAAGAGGACAGGAAGAGATGCAAAGAGACAAATGCAAGGATGAAAGGGCAGAAAAAGCAAGGCGGCACACAGGGACGCGGCACACAGGGACGCTGTTGGCAAGGTCAAGTAATAAACACTCCACCGGTCTGAGTCAAGGAAAACACACACTTGTATGTTATCAACGCTGCAAGATTACAAGTTTTGCTGGGTAAACAACACAAGTGCATGCACGGAAACACCAATTCTATTGTTTTTCCTGCTGCTATATATTGAACACATTATGGTACACTTCACAAACTGACCTGGTTCTGCATTACAAAGAAAGACCAGAGAATCGAGTCACGATTTCCACATTAAAAAAACAAATTTAAAGCAGATGCACAAAGGGAGAATTAGCAAGCGCATTCACACCCCAGGAAATTAATTCCCTTTGAAGGATTGTGGGGAAGTGTTGTTTATCATTTCACTGAAGACGGATGAAAGGAACCTGTTACAAGTGGGGACACATTGTTATTGGTGTCTTTCAATGGTTGCTAAGACACAGTGAGTACACATTTACAATAAAACAGGAAGACAGACCCCATATATCAAGAGGCATTACACCTTCGTGCTTTTTGTTTTACTCATCGCCCTCCCTGCCGGTGTTTCTTCATCATTTCCTCTTCTAATCAACAACAAAAGGTGACATGCATCAAGCTTTTCCCACATGCATCTAAAATCTTAAACCCAACTAAGTATTTATACAGAAAAAACGGCTTCAAGAATTTCCCTCATGTATGAATTATGTTCATTTTTCACAGAGAAAGTCCAGATTCTTCACTGAATAATAAAGACATGATAAAAAATGCAGCTTTTAGAGCCAAAATCTGTGGCTTTAAATGTTGCTGCATTGTTATATAATCTCAATTCATCACGGTTGGTATTTTGCTATCTAACACCGTGAAATGTCATCAACAAACAGGCAATTCAGTTTTTGTTTTTATTTTTCCATTATTGGTGTTTTCCATTTGACTTTGAGCCTAACAGTGAAGATAAAGTGACACTCGTATGTGTCTTTTGAACTGTTTACTGCTCATCAGTAAACAATGAGATATGTAAATGTATAGAAACATACTGATAAAAAAAAGTGCAAACATTATGAATGCCCTTCTCATCTTTGGAGGAAGCGACGAGGCGAAAGAAGGTGGTCTGCAAAAAAGGATGTGGGCACAAACAAGGATGGAAAAAAAAGCAAAGGGCGATAAATCTTTTCCATTACATGAAAAGAAACCATCACCATTATTTTTCTTGCAAACTATTTCTACTGAGGTTCTTCATGCTTTTGTTTTGTAAAGACAGAAAAGGCATTTTAACAAAGTTACATTATTACGTTATATAATTGTGTTTTTCATTAAGAAACAATATGGTTTCTTTGGGCTTCAGTCATCATCAGAAATCTTTACAAAAAGGCAACGTTTTAAAGAATTTATCATAACAAATATTAAAACTAAAAAACAGTCCTGTGTTTAAAATGTACTTTTTCTCTTTTCAGCCTACAAGAGAAACATTTTTTTAGGATGAGAAGTAATCAGTTTGATATGCTGATGTAACATGTTAACCATGTTGGAAAGGCACTACGTTTCAAACTCGCACTGCCATGTCTAGTTATGGTTGCTAAGCTATGACTGGATGGTTACTATTTGGGGGCGGGGCTTAAGGAACAGTCAACTAGTTGAAGAAACGTACGAAGGCTGTTGCTGCTGTTTCTTCAAACACTGAAAACCAACATGTCCTTTTAATGCAGCAGCTGGTGCAACAGTCATTTCAGCGAGGTTTACATTTCGAACTCTTGAGATAGACATCGACGTATTTCATCTCTCTCGACCCGCAGCAGAACAAACTCCGTTCTGGCCGACCTTCTCACCCAACATCTGTCTTCTTCAACCCTCCCCGAATTCCAACCCGGCCTGAATCTGTCTTCCTTCTTGCTCCCAGCACCAAGGATCTCAATGTTTACTCATGAGGAAAACAGAACACTCTAAAGTCTCACAGCTTGAATCAAAAAAAAGAAAAAATCCACAGGGAAATCCACATTTCAGTTGCCCAATGGACTTTTTTTTTTTTCTTCTTTCACTGTCACTTCATTAGCCTAAGAAAATTTTCATCTTTGAGCTTCTGAACTCTGTTTGTTGCCACATGGGAACTCAGCTTCCTGTGTTGACATGATCCAAAGTTAAGAAAATACAGTGGCGTTTTTTCCTCTTTCCAGATTCATTCAATTGCTCATCTGAAGATTTTGTTATCTTAAGCATGTTAAGAATTAAATCATGCATTATTTCCTCCACTGAGGAAATCATGCTCTCTTTTATTTTTAGCAGAAGAAACTTTTTTCCTTCCATAAAACTCAAAGCTGTTTAACACAGAGTTTGGGTTCAAAGAACTTTATTACATTTGGTCACGATGAGCATGTGGGATTTCCACCATGAAAAGTACAAAAAGAGGTCAACAGTCTTAAAAAATCTCTGAGGGAGATGTGTGACCGTGTGTCTTTGATTCAACCCTGATAGAGAGACAGAATGTTTCTTCAGCAATCTGATCGGAGCCAAACGGGCGTAAACTTAAGCAACAGCTTCGGACAGACGGTGGTATGTTGTGATTACATCACAGCGACAAAGTGTTGGTTGACCCCGAGTGTGGTTACCAAGTATGGTGACAAACTGAAACTGCTGTGTTTATAAAGCATTCATAAGCCACTGTTTTTGTACATAGGTAAGTCCTTAGCCACCTGCTCATGGGGGGGATGGTTGTTGCTACGTTACATGCTAGCTTAGAGGCTACAGGTGGGTCTCGATTCAGGGGCTGCATCCTTTAAAGGATGAATCACAGCATCAAGATGCCGTTTGTGCAGCTTTTGTCTACCTCTTTCTAAAGGATCCGATAGGTGGATCATTTGCAGCCCATATTATTACAACATTAATTGCGCTGGCGGTGATTGTTATTTTTTGAGAGCAGCGACAGCAACTAATATGTACGTTTTTATGAGTACGAGTACTTTTTTTAATATAACAGTTGCAGCTCTTTTATGATTTATTGTGGACTCTAAAGTATTTGTGGCATTGTAAGGAATAATTTCTTTTGGTAGATAAAGCTAACAGATAAACTCTAATACTTGTAGCTGTCGTATTATTTTATCTGTATGTAAGTGAAGCTTCATGTTTTTACTTGACACTCCATATGAACAGGTGTGATCGCAGGTTAATAAATATGAATTAAGTTTATGGACAGTTCAGTCTTAAATTAATTTCATTTTATTCTAATAAAATCCATAACTTTTTGGATTTTTAAAGCAACATTACAAACTTAAAAACATAATAATATTAAATCTGTCAATCAATGAGGGTATTTAAAAATAAGAACGGAGCTTTGAGTTGAGATTATTTCGTTGCGTAATTGTGTTAAATCTCTTTAAGAAATTTTTTTAATATTATTTCTATTGTTTTACTACATTGCAATTCCTTTATCGTGATACGTTAGCATGCACCTTTGCCTACGCAGAGTAGTTCTGGTCATTAAAAACGATAACAAGAAGACACAAATCAGCTTACAACTTCTTCTCTCTATATTTCTTGCTAACCAGGTGTAAAACCAGTTTAGACCTGTGCAACAAGGAGAAAGGAATTTTGATTTTTAGGAATTAAACATGAAATATTTTGCGTTTTCTCTATTTTACACACCTGAAATGTGAATATAAACTTACTCTCTTATTAAAACACATCCAAATAAAGGAAAAAAGTCTCTAAATTGACATTTGTAAACACGCTCATTTGAGGGAATTAAAGAGTCAATTTTTTTTCATCTTGATATGCAAACTAATGTAAAAGCAAACACGTTGCAGGAACATCAGATCCACCTTTCTCTCTAATCCAATCACCAGCTCGAACAGTCGGAGTCTCTTCTTACCTTGCTTCCCTCCGATGAGGTGCAATGACCTACAGGTAAATTCCGACCAAGAGACATTTTGTTCAGGCACCAACAAATTTAAGCTCCTGTATCACTTTGGGTGCTCGGTCATCACAGGAAGTGTTGATTAAACCCAGACGAACATGCACATACAGAAAGAAAACAGCAATGAGGAGTCAGAAATCAAAGGTGGATCCAGGAGAGACACGGTGCAACGTAGGATTCAAAGAGTCTTAACCAGATTGTGCTAATCCTCTTAGCCACAAAGCATTCAGTGACACTGGACGTCCCTCTAATCGCCCTGACTGGCTGCCTGCTTCAATAAATGGCTGCTTATTTAGGGGGGCACGCCACAGGAACAGAACCACTGCAAAGAGAGTTAAACATTGTCAAACAGAAGCAAATATTTACACACAACTGAGCGCTGATGCAAAGTGCGAGGGTTTGCAGGGACAGGCGGGATTATATCAGATTGAGACAGATGGTTAAAAGGAGATATAAACTGTCAACAGCCCGACTTGGAGGTTTAGATGTAGGAATCAAGTTTTGAAATCGTTCAAAAATCTCTCGCTGGAATCTGCTGGTTCCTATTGGTTTTTTATTGCCTCTACATGAATGAGAGATAAACTGAGCACTGACATCATTGTGTGCCATTTGAGTCATTGTTTTCTGATATTAAACGCAGCAAAAACTCCACCCGGCAGCAAACTCATCCTCAGTTTGCCTAAGGCTGTAAAATAATCCCCGTCTACGCTTCTTCCCCCTGAGTTTGAATGCTCTCTAAGTGTCAAACACAGCTGAGAACAGGGAATGAACTGCTTGAACGCTGCTTTATCAACGTATCAATAAAGCAATAAACTGTTTTTCTGAGTCAAACTGCTCAAGTGTTGTTAGTCAATGGATTATATAAGATGAGCAAACACAAGATTAATGGCCACGTCTGACCTCAACACTGTTCACGATGTTCGCAGAGGCACTTTCGTCATTGCAACACCGGTCTGATCTTAAAGGGCAACACAAAAACTTTTAAAAAGTGCACTTCCATCGAGCTGCAGACCTTACTGAACTGCAGAGGAGGGTGTGAAAGGTGGAGGGATTGCAACATGTGGACATTTGAATGGAGCTTTTATGGCTATTAATATATCATCTGGTCTTGAATATATCAAATGTAAGACGATACAGACAAAGTAAGGCTCCAAATGTGCTTTTCCAACAGACCAAAACCCAAAAGATATTTAATTTACAACAATAAAAACAGCTGGAAAACATAATTTTTCTAGCCAAAATCCGATGAAAGTTTGCCAAACACATATTCTGTCAATCACCCACTAAATCCACTGATATTTCAGCATCGACGGCAGCAGCAAGAATCAATCAGCATGTGTTTACACTGAGCTCACGGTGAGAGGAAGCCTGTGGTATTGGTGGTGATGTTTGTGCTGTAAACTGTATCAAACTTAAATCTAAAACTCATTCCCATGTCTGTCTGACTATTTAGTTAATAAGAAAACAATTAATCTTCATGACGCAGACATTTTCAATCAAACAAAGAGCTTTTCTTGCGGCAGATCAAACGAACGCGCCTGTCATGCGATGAATGAGCGTCCTGCTAACCTAAACAGAGCAGCTCCAGTTCAACAAACCTCTCTAGTTGTTTCAGTCCTCCGGTTAATGCACCCCGCTGAGTGCCAAGTGTCACACATGGCCAGTTCCCATTCGAACAAACTCATTACTCATTGCAGAGGAGTGTGCCAGTTTGCTCGAACCAAACTGCTCACAAGGGGAAGAGCCGAGAAAGATTTATTTCATTTCAGCTGAGTTGTTTTCTGTTTTGTTTTGTTTTTTTTTATCTCTCTGTGTGGGCTGTTTGTGTTTTTTTACAGCCCTCTGACTCTACTGATTTTGCTTTTAGGGAAGTAATTTGTTATTCTGCAGGTGCAATAAGGTTGTAAATGATACGAGAGCCCCATGCAGGACGTCACTCAGTGTAATGTAGTGTGGGCATGAGCAAACATGGGGGCCTGCGAGGTGACGGATGAAGATGAATGGATGTTAATAAATGTAATAAAGTCGTCAGATGAAGGAAATGGAGGATTAGAGGTAAAGATGAACAAAAAAAAAAACACAACACTGGCACATGATCAAGCAAATTATCACTTATTTGGCGAATCCTTGTGTCACAAACATTCACTTTTCCTCTCTGTGAGAAGCATTTGAAAGTCAGTGTGCTGTTTTTTGCTGAGCGGGTAGCGTTAAATGAGTTTTTAGAGCTTTTTTACTGACAACAGCTGCTTGAAATCGACACTTTGTGAGAGTGAGAATGAGGACAAAAAGTAAAACTGCAGACTCGGCAGTTAAACAACGAGCTAAAACTCAATATGAAGCCAAGAAGCTGCAGATTTGAATCATAATTCTCTATAAATTCATCACTGCAAACAAACCCATTATCACATTGTTTTCTCACTGTCGTCTGATGCAACCCTCTCATAAAAATATCAGGTACATGTTTACTCTGAGATTAAAAACCAAAGTGTTATTTAACACTGGTGCCACTGGCTGTGAATGACATAACACATTTTCCATTTAACCCACCGGTGGGGAAGCGGTTCGGTTTGTGTTGGTGCTCACTGTGTGTGCTGAAGATAATCCACCTGATTGTCAAGCAACTGCTGCAAAAACATCTGCAGTCATTATCAAAACTGAGAGTATAAACCTAGTATGTGGGAAGAAGGAGAAAAGGTTTTCTCTCGAGTATAATCTCTGCTTTTTTTACTGCAAGATGTTCACAGATTTATGACAAAATGACTCGCCTACTTCACTTTTTATCACTTATAAACAAGCACCACACACTGCTGAAAACATGACATTTTAGGCAAGAAATGTGCAGGAAAGACAAGGTTTTCTTCTGCATGAAAACTGTCTGTTGTTGATGTTGCAGCAGCAAATACAGATGCAAGAAATCCAAAGAGGAAATGGTGGATTAAACATAACAGAACCGGCAATTCCCCAACTCTATTTACACAACAAGAGTGAGAGATGAGAAAATATAGAGCACCACATTTATGGTTACAGAGGGTAATAAAGTCAGTGAGTTTCAGACATGAGAGCCATAAAAGTTCACTTTATAACCACAGAACATGCAAATGTCCTGCATGCAGTTAAAGAACAGAATTAAGCATTTAGAGAGGACTAAAACTCTGCTTTTTTTCGGTAAAAAATGCAAAATATTCTGTGGTTTAACTTCTTTGCTGCTTATTTTTGCTTGTTTTGAAAGTAAAATAAGTATCATTTGCTTCTGGACTGAAAAAACAAGCCCCTTATGGACATAAATTTGGGCTTTAAGACGTTGCAATGGCCATTTTTTAAAAGATTTTGTGACATTTAGGGTAAATAAACAGCATAATAATCATCAGTAATGAGCGGTTTTGAGCTGCAGCCCTGAATCAGTAGTTAAGTACAAGAACACTAACGAACACTGAGCACAGAGCTGTTTAATGTAGTTTTTTACTATCTGGCTTCTAAAAGTCCGTCTGCATGTGACTTATTCAACTGGGTACTTTTTATTTAACTTTTTTTAGACAGTTTATGCACAAAGACAGATTCATCAGTGATGAATATATTTGTAGGATGCTTATTCTGTAAAAGTCCAAAATACAAAAATATTTAGCTTAAAAGTGATATAAATACAGTAAAAAAAAAACAGCAGATGATCACATATAAGACGCTGGAATCAAATCATTTTTGGAAAAATATTATTTAAGTGATCAAATATTCAGTTAATTGTCCATCTTTAAAAATAATGTCATTACCTACATTTCTAGACATTGATAAACAGATATATTGATTGCTGACACTGATCCAAAACTTATAATTGAAAGCAGCAGATCAGATCACGTTCATAAATCTGGACTGTATGCGACTTATTTTAAATCTATTTCTGTTATTTTATCTCGTGCATGTAAGAAAAGGCTGATGTGTGGGATAATCTCATCCTGACTGGAGATAATGTTCTATCTCTGCCCACGACACTGGACGGATTTAGATGTCTGAGCCGGGCTGAGATGCAACGACACTGACAATGTGTGACGATGAGCGTCGCATAAACACTGCGGACGACTCCACGAAGCACCACCATAGTAGGCATCTGACTTCTTGAAACACTGCACGGGTCTAAATCCG
>JAPZDY010000011.1:20505386-20516966 GCA_029783645.1 Ctenochaetus hawaiiensis
GCTTTGTTATTAAATTTATTGTGACAAAAACTTATCATTTTAAATGTAACAAACGTCTAACGACAGATTAAAGTTTGTTAAAAACATGAATTAAACTCCTTGAGGTAGCTGATGTACGTTAGCTTAATGCTACACATGTCAGGCTTATAACGGGCAGCAGGTCATGTTCAGACTGTCGGCTCAAATCTGTTTTAACAAACCCTGAACCCGATTGAATTTACAAAGTTCAAACAACAAAAAAATACACGAAAATTGATTTTGCAAATCAGATCCAAGCCACATTCTTTCCACAAACAGAGGCACTTGGACATTCGTACTCAGACGCCTTAATCAGGTTTCAAAGTGTCTGAATCCGTCAAATGTAGTTCAAGTGCGTGAATCCTTTCCACACTGTCGACACAGATGTTTTATTACACGACAGAGTTTCTCCCAGTGCTCTCCACAGGGTTATCGATCCTCTGATCTGATTTTGGGCAGGAAAGCAAATTAGCGAATTTTCCAAAATGCCGAACTCGGCCTTTAAATTTAAACATTAGACTTAAATTGGAAGCATTTCTCTCTGATGAGTGAGCCCTTTGTGGATCACCTTCACATGGCCACTGCAGCCACTGACATTTCTGTGGGTGATTTAAAAAGACAGTCGGGCCATTTAGAAACGAGGGAAATTAAATATTAATATCAGATCAATCTCCAAAGCAGCGTACGTCAGACTGAGAGGAGTATGTGAGGACGAGGTCAGTGAAGGAAACGAGGACACACTGGGTAAGTTGTGCATCCAAAACAAGCATAACTGATCATTAAAACAGCAGATTGGAGGTAGAATTGCTCACAAAAAGCCTCCCTGTGTTCAGCCATGAAGAGGTAGGAAAGGAATACAAGGTCACACAATGTCTTCCTCCTACCAGAGGAGGAGGAGGAGGAGGAGGAGGAGTAGGACTGCTGCTCTCTCTTCCATCACTGCTCATCACTGACTGATGCCTCGTCTCCTCCCTCCTGTCTGACACCTTTTTCAGCCTGACAAAGCTCAACTTATTAACCACTTTAACCACTCTAACCACTGATCAGCAGACTGTGGTATCAGGTCTGCATGGTGGAGTGTTTTTTCAGTGAAGAAGTGTCGGCTGTATCACCTTCATCGGCTTGGCTTTGCTCTTTATCCTGTCCTCGTCCTTGCGGCTCCTTTTCCTGGATGAGGAGCGTTCCCTTCTGTCCCGGCTGCGTTCCCTCCTCTTGTCTTTCTTACCTCTGAAAAAAAAAAAAGCCAATTTGAACAAATCAACAAAAAGAAGACAGACTTGCAGACATAAAATCACTGATTGTACATGGTTGTAAACCCCTTTAGAAAACAGGACAAACACAGGCGGCTACGGGACATTTAAAGCATCTAAACAGAGATCAGGAGGATGAGGATTTACCTTTTCGGTGAAGGTGACCTGGCTTTCCTCCGAGGGCTCCTGGACCGATCCTTACTCCTCCTCCTGTGGCCCCTGATTGAAACACATTCACTTTATTTAGGTCAGTTTTTGAATATAATATGACATACCTACAAAAAGCAGCAGTGTGCACAGTGAACATGCATTTATTTCATAAAAACTGGTTTCAAAATGTGATAAATGATGATAAGGTGTGCTGATTTCTTATGTAAAAAACATCTTTCTGAATTAAAAAGTTTATAAGCTGATGTATTGTTTCTCTGAAACAAAAGATGCAGCAGCCAAATGAAGGCAGCTGGTAGACTCATTAAGTACCTGGTGACCCCTACTGTTCAGGGCAGGAATAACAAGAAAAACTTCAGTAGATCACAGTTAGCTTTTATTAAGAAAAGTCTAGAAGTTGTCTAGAAGTTGATGCCCTACATGTTGTTTGTTGCTAACGTACCGTGAGCGACTTCGACTGTGTCTCTTGTCTCTGGAGCGAGAGCGCCTCTTGTGGCTGCTTCGGGAACTGTGGGAATCACCTCTTGGCCACAGCTTCTGTGACGGTCTGTTTTCAACAGGAGGATCAAAATGTCACCGGCTGCACATATTAAATATCAAACGACGGCAGCGTTAAATGAGTGAAACCTAAAGAAAACACTGAGTGTAAGCAGGACACCTGTGTTTCGAACGGGATCTTTTCCTTCGCGTCCTCGAGTGTGAACAGGAGCGTGACCGTGAACGGGACCGACGTGACCTTCGAGATCTGCTGGAGGAACGTTTCTTTGTTTCCGCTGAAAGAGGAGAAGCAGATTCAGCATCAGAACAGCAGCTTCGTTATTTTATCACTTGGATCTCATTAATGCAGCAAATCCAGATGTTGTACCTGGTTCTATAGCAGCAGCGATCGTAGACTGAGCTTCCCTCACCCTCTTCATCACTATTTCCAGCTCCTTAGCAGCTGCCTGTGGCGTCATTTCTGGAGGTTTTACTATGGCGTTGTTGGAATGATTAACCCTGAAAGACATAAAACAGGTAAAGGTCATCTGTGCTCAAAATTCATGAATTAGAAACGAATGAAACTCAGAAAATAAATGACACATTTCTTGATCTATAGATTAATAACTGTACACACTTCAGGGGTCTGTCTCCGAACATGACTCCGTTGAAGGTCAGAGCTCTGGCGACGGACTCCTGCTCGACGAACTCTACGAAGGCGAAACGTGTCGGCTGAGTCTCGTCTCCGGCCATTCGCACGAACTTCACATCTCCCACCTGCTTGAAGAACTCCAGCAGCTGCTCGGCGGTGGTGGTCTGCAGAGAGAGACGTGAACTTCATGACGACACGTTTAAAAAGCTGCTTGATCGATTACAACTGCTTATTATTTCTGGAGTCTCTTGAGCTTGAATCAATCTGGTTGAGAGTGAACTCATTTAATTGACATGATTTAGGGATCTTTTGTTTTACATCGTCGGCACCAGATGGTCCCAGAAGAGAAAAAGAGTGTTTGAGTGACTGAAAACAAGTTCTGGCACTCTAAGGCTTTATTTATCTTTTCTAGCAGCAATAAGAGATTATGAACAAAAATTGGCTGTGAACATTATTAGATGAGACTGTAATTCATCCAGAATAATGATGCGCTGAAATGAAGCATCAAACTGCAAAATGAGTGCTGGAAACGACTGCTGGTCCATAATGGAGATCGATGCTTCTTAGTCCGGGGACGTTTTCTGTTTTTCTTATCATTAAAAAAATCTAACAAACAGACCCAAACCAACAATAACTGATCCAATTAACAAATATTGTGTGACACAGAGCTTCACTGCTCTCTAATTCAAACATATCCTGCTATCTGAGACGCAGGTGATTTGGACAGGACTGGTTAAGTCTTAAGGAAAGAAAATCCAGCAAACTGCTCATGCTCAGATCTTTACTGACATTTCGGTCCCTTAACGAAGGTCCAGAGAGACTGAGATGTCAAAGATCATTAAGTCTTAGTTCTTGGAAAGAAGAGTGTGCTGATTTTTATTTTGCAACTGTCTGCAAATCAATAATATATATAAAAAAAACACCACTTAGCCGCCCTGCTGCTGTAAACACCCGCTGGGTGAGTCGTGAACACAGATGTGACATTTTGTTACCTGCGAGTTCAAGTTGCCGACGTAAACGGTCCTCCTGATCTCATCAATTTTTGACGGATCCACGTTTCCCATGAGGGGGGGCTGGGAGTGCAGTGATGCTGTGGGGTCGAGTCCGGCCGACAACCGATTCACTAAAGGAAGGTTCAGCTGCAGGTGAACAAAAAACGAACACACAATCAGGTTTTACCGACGTGAAAAAACGAATGTGGAATGTCGAGCCCAGAAGATGCTGACTCACGTTCTGAAGTGGGGCTGGAGTTGGAATTGGTAGCAGTCCCCCACCGGGAATCAGACTGGGTACTGGGGTGGCAGGTGCCAAAAGAGACAAGGCCTTGGCCTCCTCCGGGATTTTTCCTGCAGGACAGTAGCTGATATTAGTGGAGGCAATAGAGGAGCTCTTCTCTCTGTCTCCTCTATGTCTGCACAATTAGCCCACTGTATTCTAGAGAGAAAGAAAGCATACACTTCCCCATACAGCCTACAAGTGCTCTACTGTCTACTCATGGTAAACTGGAGACCGAGCAACCTTACTTCCCTTCTTTTTTCTTTTATAAATTATTCTTCTAAGTCAGTTTGAATTATTATTTTCAATTTTTAAAAAAAAATCTTAACGTTTTTCAAAAACAGAAGATTGATTTTTTTTTTTTTTTCTTGGTCTCTTTTGATAGATCAAAAAAAAAAAAAAGAAAAAGAAAAAGGCAAAAAAAAAAATTCACAATGCAGAGAATGAGTCAACACTTTGATGCATGGGTCACCTGTACTGGAAACATATTGGTCATGAACCATACGATATCAAGCATGGGCGCTTTTCCGTGGGGGGGGGCGATCGTTTCGCAGTGTTGGAAAGGTGTGCAACACAAGACAACCCCAATGGCTGCATCACTAATAGCACACAGGACATCAGATACAGAAAAGAACAACAATTTTAAGAACTGTAGGAAATGTTAGCCAAGACTTAGCTATTAAAAAACAACCAGTTAGGAATTTTGCTCATTCCACTCTGGATTAAAAATTGTGCTGCTTCTATTGCTGGAGAAAAGGGCAACCTAAAGTCTAACAGGAGACAAAATAACCACAAATTCAGTTCATTATAACACGAAAATAAAAAAAATAAAAAAACGACGCAAAAAGTAAATGCATGTGTCACGATTTTTTGCAAATTAAAAGAGAAACTATTTTTTTAAAACACTAAACATCCCTATCAAAGCTGTAATGTAATAAAGTGACAGAAATCTCCTAACTGTTGCCTTTTACAACAGATTTCAGCACAAATGACAATTGCAAACAGCATTTTAAAGATTCTACATTCAAACATGGTGAAGTTTTTTTTTTTTTATTACTGGGTTTGAGCCCAGTAATAGAATAATAGAGTGACTAGCCCCCTCACTATGTTGACAGGATTAGGTGACAAGAGAGTAAAGTGTTAGTGATCCTCCTAGCATCCCATGTGTGATACACATCCCACCGGTATGCCGTAGCAACCTGGACAGAATTCAATCACACACAAGCCGCAGCTGTAGCAGAAAGAGAGAGGGGGTGGGGGTTGGACAATAATCAAAACAACAAACCAAAATAACAAATATAAACACAACGCTAGAGATAAGCAATACTGTAGTTTTTCTAGATAGAGACAGTAGAAAGTGGACAACATGGGAAAGTATGAAAGGAAACAAACCAAAAGAAAAGAAAAATAAATAAAAAGAGACAAGGTGTCCATCTTGGAAGGTTCAGCGGGCTATTCTCCTGGTCACATTCCCCCCTTGAAGGCTGCGTTGGCCCGATCGGGGATAGTGGCTTGGAAAACAATGCCTGACTCAGGCTAGTGTAGTGTAACAGCTGGGCCAGTCTAGTCATCTGATATGCACACATAATCACACAGAAAAAACATACAAAACCAAATTAATAAACTCAGTAGCCATCCAGCACCAAGTCACGTGGACAAAAAGCATCAAGTTAGAGGTGATATCATTTTTTTTTTGTTTGTTTTTGACTGTACAAAAAGGAACAACAGTGGCACCAAAAGGGGAGAAAATATTAAAGAAAAAGGAGTAACAAAAATGAAAGAGAGAGAGAAAGGGGATTAAGTTAGCTGTGATGCCATGGATTTTTTTTTTTTTTTAATTTCCATGAGACAAGTAACATTTATGACAGTTTTTAAAAGGGAAACACACAAGATACTTGTTCCACAGAATCCAGTGTTTACAGTGACCTAAATAACCTAAACAGTGCAGCTTCAAACACATTCAGCATAACTCTAATATTATTATATGAAACCACCTTGTGACACCAAACAAAAGCCTTAGCTAACTAACTTAAGGTTACAAGTGTGAGGTGATACAACCTGTGTACAAAAACTGGCTACAATCAAAACTAGTCAATGGCACAACTTGCCAATTTTTCCATGTGAATTAAAATGACAACAACCCAGAATTCAACCCAAAAACACCGAACGGTCGGCCTCAAGGGGATGAGGCCGTAACAAGTCCATGAGACAACTCAGACATTTCATTTGTTTTGGTCTTTGCACGAAACGAGCTGCACTCACCTTCCGCACATGGCACTACTATCAAAGCTCTGTCAACAAAAACTGTATTGGTGAGATGTTGCGCCACACCAACACTGGAGGGGTCTCGGTACTTTATATAACACACTTTGGACGAGAAAGACAGGGGCGTGTTGCTGTGGAGAGAAAAGACAAACAGAAAAGACCCGGTTAGTTATTTACTTCAACTGTTACTTTTAAATTTTGATGCTGATTTGGACCGCAGCAAGGCCGCAAAGCCGCGGTTTTTCCTCACTAGCTATGCCGGGGTAGGATGTTCTTACTCGGGCGGGTAGAGCCGCAGCTCCTCGATGTCTCCCAGGAAACCGAACAGAGTGCGCATCTGCTCGCTGCTCACGGCCGATGACAGGTTGGTGACCTGGACGACGGCCGTCCCCGGTATCCCGCTCATTGTGCAAACTTATAAATACCACAATCTTTAAATTTGTTTTTTATATAATATTTATTTTTTCTGTCACCCTGCTCGGTGTAATAAACAGTACATCCAGGCGGGTGGACCGATAGCTTTAACTACCTAGCTCCCTTTGGTTGCTTCTTTTTTCTTCTTCGTGCGTTTCAAAGATGCGGTTCAGCTCCAAAATAATGCATAACCGCCATCTAGTGGATAGAAAAGGCTAAATTCTTGAATATGATCTGAAATTAAGATAAAACAAAGATATAAATACTTCAAAAATAGAAAGTAAGGGCGTTTACTTTTTGTGCTTTAAGTATGTTTTGATGCCACAATTTTTTGGGTTTTGCATATAACAGAGAAGGGGTCATTTCTATAACGCTGATTAGCAATTTTTAACAGACAAACAAGGATTATGAGTTAATCTAGAGTTACAGGAAATATCAAAATGTAATTTATATATATATAAATATATCAAGAGATATATCAATAAATGAATATATATATATATATATAAAGTTTTTTCTGCTACTGTATTTGTTGTGTAAATCACAGTAAATAGATTTAGGTAATATAATTATTTCTTTAATTTATAAAGCATCATTTTGAATTTTGAGTCCAAACAAAAATCGGACTATTAAGCCACAAACAATAAACATGTTATAAGCATATGATCATGTAATTTTAATCTAGTGAAGTGAAGACAGCAGGATGCAAAAAAGTGGTGCTTGGCCTGAGGGTGGCGCCAGAGGTACAGTAATTATGGATAAATCAAGAGGGTTTATCCTCTCAAGCTGGACTCAGTGTGTCTCAGTTTGTCAACAATGTCAAATATGCCTTAAATTTGTGCAACATCTAAATGGAAACCAACTGCAGTGGTAAAAAAACATTATATTTTAGAGGAGACCAGTGGAAGCTCAGCAATGGTGCCATCGTTTATAATAAAATCTGACACATCTGCATGTTTCTTGCAGTTCTGAGCGTATAAGGGTATAAAACTGACAGGATGAAACAAGCTGGCAGGGTTTTTATCATCCCACACACCAAACCTCAGCAGGATTTGCTTTTTTTTAAAGACAATAGATGTTATTTTTAAGCTTGTGCAGTACCCACAAATCTAATTTCTCACATCAGTTCACATGTAATTCTTTGGGTTTTAGTGCTTAATTACAAACAGCATCAATTTGCTGCTAGCACCTAAACTTATCATTGTAATATTGTTGCAATACTCCCACTAATTGAATCACTGCAGTTTACAGATGTCCTATACGGTAACAAATTTAGCCTGAATACACACACAAGTCGTCCTGTACCTTTAGACTGTCCACTCGTACTGTATACACTGTGTTATTCATTTACTGCACTGCTTTACAAGAGACTCAGGGGATGAAATGAAGAGCGGAGAAGCCTTGTTAAAGAGCATTAGTTTTATTTTTCCACAGGTTACTTTTCAGAAACAGTTAACTATGTACAAAAATCTGGAATGTTGGATAAATGCATATCAATCATCATCACACTGTGGCTGTTTCCAGAGAAACCTTAGAAATACTAGCTATACATTAAAACGGGTGCCTCTGCATTGCAATTTATTGCTGGTTTTACAATCGCAAGTCACTAATGCCATTATTAATTCTTTTCTCAATTGTTTTTAGAGTATTTACAATATGATTAGTAATGTCTAAAAACCACAGAAGACTGCTAAATAAATAAGAATAGACCAACATGGATGAAGAAATTGTGACATGTTGCATCTCCCAAGATTGTCTACGATGTCAGACTGTATGTTTCCGCCATGGATATAAAGTGACCGTTACCCCAGAATTGTTTCCCTACTTTAACAGAAATCACCGACAAAATTAATACAAATAATAAAAAAAAGAATTCATCCGTGTAAAATACTACATGTTCTGTGAGGACATTTTGAAAATGCACATAACAATGGCATTTGCCTGTGAATAAAATTTTAGATTCGGTTTAAAATTTAGGGCACAGCTTCACTACTTTTAAAACAGTTTGACTATTTTCATTACTATTCAAAGGGACATTTAATTTTGTAAAAAAAATTGCTTCAGTGTTTTCCATTTTGGTTCGACGGTGCCACGAGTACAAAAACATGGGCCGAACGGGTTGAGGGAATGCTATTCGTTCAAACACTGCAGGATAAAATTCTCTTATATATCGTACAAAATGTTCATTGGTCCAAACGTGCTGCTAGAATTTAAAAGGGGGCCATTGTTTAGTTTATGTTTCTAATCATTTCCACTTCTCTTGGAAATACGTCTCACTGAATAATTATTTACAAGTGAAAGATTACTAACGGAGAAGAACATGAGGTGGACTCTCTTCTGACAGCTTTTCTTGACAAACAGGAATGTTCGGAGGTGCAGCTGTGACTTGATTCGACCGATTTTTTTTTTTTTTTGCAAATAAACGTCAGGCGTGATGTAAATCTATGCAACAGACGGTAAAAAGCCTCGGGCAAAGTGACACATTCACTTTTACACAATGCAGAGTGATCTTTTTTTTTTTTTTTTAGCACTACCGTATATATTTCATTACAAAAAAAAGATTCTTTTCACAATATAAAAATCATGTAAAATCACCAGGGATTACTAAAAAGGTTGTGTTTTTTTTTTTCTCTGAATGAAAATAAAGGCTTTGAATATTGCTTTTAAGCCATTATGCTGCAAATGTACTCAGAAGGTTGTGAATATGTGAATATTGCTTGGGCTCTGGGGTCAAAGGTCCTCCCCCTGTTCAAACAGTTCAAGGTCTTTATGGCACTTGACAACTTGCTTCTCCCAACTCGACTCTCTGTACAGCAAAGAAAAAACAAAAAAAAACGACGACATACAGATGGAGGAAACGGCTCCACAGTGATGAGTAAAAAGCATGATAAAACATCTGTATGGACACCAAAGGCAAACTGTGGTCTTCTCCCATGTCAAAAAGTAAAACTGCCAGATGTTGAAACCCCGACATTACAAACACACATCATGTCACTGATTGGCTGCCTGAAGGATCAAGCTCTAAAAAAAAAAATCATAAAAACACCAGTGAAAACATTTTCTTATCCGAATGTCTTTCTCAAGTTGGCTCCTGTGTTTGCCTTCTGTTCACTGTTTCCAGACTTGCTTTGGTTAACTAGCACAACCGCCAAATGTGTCTCTGCTTTAAAGGAGGAGTGTGGACATTTTAGGATTTGTGTCGATGAGAAGATGAACAGTCAAAACTCTCATTACTGTCAGTTTAACAGGAAGCCGGCAGCTTGTCAGGTAAGTGAAGCACAAGGACTGAAAACAGCAAAGTGACAACCTGAATCTGTCCAAAAGGAAACAAAATGCACCATCCAGCACCCAAAAAATGTAAAGATTAACATCTTATATCCTGCTGGCTGAGTGCAAAATGTAAAATTGTTAAAAAGCTGATGTCGTACTGCGAGTAAATCCAGTATATAACCACTGTTAAAGGAGGAAAGTGTTGTTTTTTAAACATGTTTTAATTAGAGAGCTTCAGAGGTGCTGACAAGTGGATGTTGTTACTTTCTGACAGAGCTTTGGTAGCAATTTTCCTCTGTTTTCAGTCTATGTGTTAGCTTAAGCTAGCCGGCTGCTAACACTTCCACCTTCTCATCCTTTGCTCCACCTGAAAGTGAGGAAGGCAAACAAACTTCCCAGATGTCCAGCTCTTTCTTTAAACATCAGCTTTTCTGACCAACAGAACAGATTAAGGCTGAGCAAACGACGCCTCTCCTCTCCCAAATATTCTGAGTTTCCTTTCCAACATCCAGCCTCCTTAAATGATCACATGCAGTTTGCATTTCTTCAACATCCGAGAAGCTGTGATTCAGGTACACAGCTCAGGTAGTGGTCTGGTGAGGTGATATGCCGAGCAGCTGCGGTGAGGACACGTCGGAGGAACTGAGGACAGAGTCGTGTCCGAACGCTGGAGGGTTTAACGGAAGCAGGGGTGGATGATTTCCTCCTCTCACCTCTTGGATTTTTTTTTTTTTTTTTTTTTGCAAGAAGAAGAGAAACAAAAACAAAAACAAAAAAAAAAACAAATCTCTCTCCGAAAGCCAGATTCAAACACCTCCTTGATCTACATTCGTCTCCACATGAAAAGCACGTAACATTGTCCTCCACATAAGATCCCACAGTTAGACCACGAAATGGTTTCAACATCCCAAATAAGAAGCAAAAACAAAACAAAAGGCAAACTGGATGACAGAAGAGAGGGAGCCCGGCCCCCCTAGTGGTCGATTCATGTCAATCTGCAGGAATAAAACCTAATTTCTGATAAAAGATTTATGAAGTTTGGACACTAAAACAACTAAAAAAACAAAAAAAAAGATGATCTGTACAGAGACCACAGTTATTATTTGCTTCAGAGCAGATCGTATCTTCAGCTTCTTTTGTATAAAAATATATATACCACAGTGATGGCCTTTTGAGGACTCGTACTCGCAGAGGTTTGCCGCCGTCTCACTTTGATCCACTACATTCAGTGGGTTTTTTTCCGCCTAATCCAGGCAACGAAGATCTCCTCTATAAACAGTCCCACCAGGTTTTCAACACATCAGTCTCCTCTGTGTATAAAAATATGAGAGTCAACGTAAATTTCTCTGTTCGTCTCTCTTCCCGCGTTCCCCTCCTGTTCAGAGGTCAGTTTTCAGTCGAGTCTACGCTTGCATGTCTCTTACGATAATCAAATCCACAGTGTTTGGAAATGTCTTCAGGAGGGACACCGCATTCCCGTGATCGATATTCACAAAGTTGTATCCGTTAGCCTGTGAGAAAAAGGGATTTTTTTTAAGTTAACATGGAGAAAAAAAGTCACAAATAAAACCTTAAATCAGAGAAGAGTTTGCACAGACGTCAGATTACCTGGATTATTTTATCTCCAGGCTGAAG
This sequence comes from Ctenochaetus hawaiiensis, assembly GCA_029783645.1. Taxonomy (NCBI): domain Eukaryota; kingdom Metazoa; phylum Chordata; class Actinopteri; order Acanthuriformes; family Acanthuridae; genus Ctenochaetus; species Ctenochaetus hawaiiensis. The sequence continues at coordinate 20,516,811 of JAPZDY010000011.1, forward strand.
AATCTTGGATGCTGGTCCCTCAGGTTGAACCCTTGTCACAAATATACCCTGAAAAGATGATAAAGGGACAATTTTATGAGAAAAGCCCACAAGTTTGACTGTTTTCCCAAATAGATGTGCAGCACAATTCAAGACTGCAACTGATTTTATGTGAAA
>JAPZDY010000011.1:20538199-20579624 GCA_029783645.1 Ctenochaetus hawaiiensis
GCTTTCGTCGGGAATTGCAACAGCATATTACGAGAATACGTTTTAAATAGCACACCTGATTTATTCTGTGAACAGCTGGGCAGTTGAACAGAGAACTGCAAAGCCTTCAGACACTTTAGTCTGCAGCTGTTTTTTGTTTTAAATGTCAGACGAGAACAACAGTGACAGCGGAAAGTTTTCTAACAAGCAAAATTGATAGGACCTCTGGTGCAAAGATTTCTATCATATTAAACAGTGCAAATGTTTATCCTCAGAGGCCAAATGTCACTCTGTAACAAATGTTGTCACTTCCTACTCTATGAAACCGCTGCCAAGACACTTGGAGTTGAGCACCTCGCGCAGATATTCTCACCGCTGTGTGAGAACCAGCTCGGCTCGAGTGGCTTCGTTTGGCTGTTTTGTTCCTGCTTCTTCTTCTGTGTTATGAAGACAGCGTCTAGCACACAGCAGGTCTGAGCCTGTCTACTTCCTTTATCCATCACATCAGAGCTTTTGAGTCACGCAGCGTTGTGACGTAGCGAGTGGTAAAACAGACATGCTGTGGCAATTACACCATATCGTTTACCAAATCTTTCCCTCACCGAGGTCAAAAGAAGTCATGAACGCGACAAGGACGTTTGAACTCCACAGAATTTTACACGTCACAGTTTTACATCAGCCTTTTAATCTGCCAGTCATGAATACTTGTCACCTGAGTGGCTTTTTTGTTTTGGAGAAAAGAAGAAATAAAGTGAAAAAAATTGTTGTTCTCTTACTATTTTTGCTGACATCAAGCTCCCTGAGATTGATGAGGTTTGCGATTGCTGCTGGCAACACTGTCAAGTCATTATCCGGCATGCTCAGTCGGTGGAGTAACTGGCAGTTGAAAAGTTGCTGGTGGAAGAACAGAAGAGATGAAGTTTTTAATCAAATCGTGTATGACTGATCAAGAATGTACAGCATAATATCAGACATTTTAAATGCCCGGACTGTTTGCATCATCAACTGCATCATTAGTAGGTTCTCATTACAAAACAAACAGGAATGAAGCCCAGAGCGCCCACAATGATCGCTTTCATAAAGTTAAACAAGTTAGACACACAGCAAGTCAATATTTAGTGGCCTCATGAGTCACACCACCGTGTCATTGTGTCATCTGTGTGTATGTGCCTTACTTTAGGCAGCTCCTCAATCTGGTTGGCATCGAGGTAGAGTTCCTGTAGGGTCTTCTCAAAGCTAAAGATCTCCTTAGGAACCGTCTCCAGGCTGCAGTGGGAGTAGTCGAGCGATGTTACCGCCTCCTCCTCACCCCGCAAGCAGCGGCACGGCACCAGACGAACAAATAAGCTCCGCTTGGACATCCTCAGACACTGGAGAGGGAAAACAGAGATATGTGAAGGGAGTGCGGGTTTAGGAGTTGAAGAGGAGGGCATGTGCCTGGTGTTACTTAACCGATTCAGCTTGTCAATGTTCAGAATCACATTTTTTTTTCCATCCAATCTATGTAACACAGTTAATGTATTCATGCGGTTTAAAAATAAACACTCGTTTGGAAAGATACACACACTGATCTTGTTATCTGATCAGTGCATCAGATCGATGACCATGTGACCGAAGTCTCAACCGTCAAACAGAACTCATATGCTTATGATCTCTTTCCACAGGACGGATCACTGTCAGCAGACTGTGCACAGAAAACACATGAGGAGCAATGACTCAAGCTTTGATGGGGACAAACTGATGACAGCACCTGCTGCAACAGTCAAACACTCAAAAAAAGGATCTAATCAAACAGCCACAAATTCCCTGAAATACACTGAAAAAAACGCAGGCCCTTCTTGAAAAAGCGTAGTTATATTTTTATCTGACGATTAGTCATAATGTCGTTTTACACGAGTTACATTGCAGAAGCTGTTGTAAGGATTTGTGAAAGAGACTCCAAACACGCCAGAGAAGCAGAGGGAGAATTGGCTCATTGCACAATATCAATATCCAGTTTGTTTTAACAGTGACCGTCTGTTTACTTTCTGTGTCGAAGTGGATGAGCTCTAATGAATTGAAGTTTCCCTGGAAGAGTGTAGAAAACATCTGTCTTTCCCAAGTCTCTACATTGACAAATAAACTGACAGATATACACAAAGAACATCTAGGTTGAAAAATACTCAAACGCTTGAATAAAAAAGTTAAATATTCCACTTAAGTACTAAATATTTAGTTCAGAATCTGCTGTGAAAGAGGCTGCAGAGTGAATCACTGACGGCCTAAAAGCTTTCCAACAGTGTCAGTAAATGAATACCGGCTCTTCAGGACAGAGACACTTCTGTAAAGGGACCTTTCAAAACAGCTGTGGGTTGCTTCACGCACACCCGATGCTATTATTTCCTCAAAAGTATTGTGTTGTCAATGTGTCCTCAAATTTGCATATAGATTACAGCTGTTGGCTGGCAGTGAGTCACCCTCCAGTGAAGGAGTGCTCAACACGATTGATGAAACAAAAGACAAAAAGGAAAGACACAAATTTCACTTCCTTCCTTAAGATTTCTCTAAAAAGAAACAATCATGGACTGTAGAATAAATGGATAATGGATGGAGCCGCCATGACGTCTCCCATTGCAAAGCCTTAAGATTGGCGTCATGGCTATCATCACCTTGGTTTTTTGGACCAATCACGCTTTTGGAAATCTTTGTCCTAAACTGGTACCATCAAAAATGCTCTCTGCTGAAAAAAGTAAAACATATACGAGCCAGGAAATCTTCACTTTACAATCCGGTTGGCAGTTTAAGGGATGGAGAGGAGGGGAGTTGTAAACCTGTCCTTTAAATTGAAACATGGATGTATGTATAATCTTTATAGCTCCTCTCGGGTCAACACAGACACCAGGTACTGTATGCAATATGGAATGTGTTCTGGTCAAAAGAAGCTTTGTTCCTCGGAGCATGTAGGGAATGTGACTTTTCCTCCCCCTCGTCTTAATCTGAGCGCTGCCACAGCACATAATCTCTGAGTCCCTCACTCGCTGTGTATCCTGTCTGTCTAACCGGGCTGTAAAACTGCCATAGCCTTGACCAACACTCAGTGCAGACTGTGTGTGGGTGTGAGCACATATTTGTGTTTGAGGTTGCTACAAGGAAATTTGGTTCTTTGTTATCAGATGTACGCATTTTTGAATGTTTTCGCAGAGACGCCTTTTCTGGAGAGGGCAATGTAAGTGGGACTTTTTTTTTTTAGCCACTCAAAATATGACCACTAACCTACCATGGCATTGTTCAAGATAGCAATAAAATCTATATTTCTCAACTTTCCATAATAATAATAAAACAAGATTTACTGAAGGAATTCTCAAATCCATCCAAAGTTGACCCAAAGAAGGGCCGGTCATTCATATCCCGACTCATTTAAATGGATGCATATGTGCACACACCCACACTCAAATGAGGAATGCACAACCAACAAACCGTCAGCCTCCCACATGATCTTTGCTGAAGCGGCAGGCAGCTCATGTATAAATACTCGTACTGAGTAATCTGGTTTATCACCAGAGGGGATGACAGAGGGCTTGGCTCCATTCACCCCCAAGTAACAAGCACCAAGCGTATGGATGACGCATATTATCCAGAGCTGGAGGAGTGGGAGGACTGGAAGAAGTGGGAGTGTGATATGGGTTTCCAGAGAGAAGGGGGGGGGGGGGTAGCTGTAGGTTTTTGAGTTATCCCAGAAAATGCAATTAGGAAGGCCAGAACAGACTAAGTGTCATGAGAAAAGTTGTGGGGTGAGATGTATGTTATTGAAGTATAGAAAAGAAGTAACAGCATTTAAGGAGGAAACAGATGTGCTGAACATGTTAAAACTAACAGAATTTAATCTCACACATAATATAAAGATTCTGCATGACTCAATCTAGCGTTTAATTACCAGAAAATGTATGTTGGCTGTAACGCAGAGCAAGTCAAAGATTCCACAGACACAAAGGCGGTTCATTCAGTCTGTAATCGGGTTGCTGTCATGGTTAACGTCAGCCGGCTAACATGCTAAGAATGACAGCGCTGGCAAGCTAACGTTTCACAGTTATAATATTCATGATGTTTACCATCTTATTTTAGCATGTTAGCTCACTACTATTTGCATTTACAACAAATACAAAGTAAATCTAGAGCTGATGGTGATACATTAGTTTGTAGGTGAAATCTATTTGCATGAATGTAAATTACACGTACACTATCCAAGTTCGTAAAATTTTACTACAACACAATTAAGCCATGGGAGCAATATTACAAAAAACTTACAGCATCCAGCTGCATTCAGTTATTTCACATTTCTTAAAATAAAACTATAAAGAGGAAAGTATATAGTGATTTACATTTTTTTAAAGATTTATGTCTCCAGTAGAAACACATGAGCTTGGGGTTAAAAGCCACAAACATACGTTTTTAGAGACAAGCCAAAATATTTTTGGTTTCGATCATTTTTTTCTTGATAATATTAGAAAAACAGGATATTGTCAGAGTTTTTCATCATAAAACAAAACTTTGTGTTATAATTTTGTCAAATAGAAAAGCTGGATAACTTGTAAACGGCAGTGGTCTGTGTGTCAGGTACTTTGCCAAATTGAGTCTTCAGCCCTTCAAAATAAACAGTTTTTACAGGAGAAGGTCCAGCTGCTCTTGTTGAGCCAGCAACCATCAAACAAATCAACAGTTACATGTATAAACATTATTTCTTTAAACCATGCATAATCCCTGCTACATCTGCATAACACATAAAATACTGTTGATGTTGGAGTTTACACACACACACACACACACAGACGACTGAAGCATTTCTTCCATTGCCTGCTGGTAGAGTAAAGCTGTACATCTATCTCCGACATCCTCTATGACAGTATAATGTTTTTCTGTGCCATTAATCTTTTTTTTAAAACTCTTCTATAGGAAAGTTTCTCCTAAAGAAAAAAACGAAAGGGTCTGGATGACTGTGGCTGCCTGTCTAGCTGGCTGAAGTCCCCCAAGAGTAATCTGGAAGGCAGCACACTAATGAGAACCTCGCTGCCTACAACATAGATAGGCTTATCCACTGACCTACATGTTACTGGAATGATCATCCATCCATCAAGAGCTTCTGACTTTTGAACTAAGAAAGTTCAAAACACGCAGTAGAGATTTCCAGACATGTTAAGCTCTTTGCCGAGATTTTTCTTTCTTAGCCTACTTATTTAAGCAGCACATTGGCTTAAAATCAGAGCTTGGCCTAATAGCAAAGAAATTATTAAAAGCCTTGAAGAACACTAGCTGTATTTATTCAGAAATTTTTCAAATATGTGGGCATGTGTGAGTGTTGTACATGTGACTCTGCAGCCCTGCAATATTTCTTGTGGCTTCGTCTGTGCACAGCAGAGAAAGGAATAGTCCAGAGGGCAGGCCAGTCACAGATCACGACTTTATTCTCCAAGTCAGAGCCAGAAAACCACTTCCTTGTCACAACCCCTCTCCCTGTAACTTAAGTGCCTCCTGGGTCAGTGCTGTTGCTATAGAGACTATGGCCAATGGTAAGATCAGTTCTCCGACCCCTGAAGTCATACACAAAAACACACAGCTGAGCTTAGTTAACTGCTTATGTAGAAAAGTATTGACTGGTATAACACAGAAGGGCTGCACAGGGGGCTTTAAAAAATAAAAGGAATGAGAGTGAATGGTGAAAAGCCAGAAAGAGCTTGAGATTTCTGCGCATGCTTCCCAAAGGTCTCAGAGTCTTTCCACACTAGCCAACAAGCGCTCACTGGCCTAGTTTCTTTCTAAAGTCTCTGTTCCAGAGGAAAAAAACAATCCCAGTTTATATCCATTTAAATCTACTGGGTTTTCAAGGCCCATAATCTGCCACAGGTGATTAGTAAAGACATGAAATAACATACAAGCGGTGAAAAGGAGCCATAATTAACATATGCATACAAACATTTCAAATAGGCTGTTGCTAAGCCGTTGTGTTTGTGTAAAGGTCTGTGTGCGCATGTATGTTTGTGTGCGTAACGGGTTAAGCGGAAATGAAAGTGCAGCATTTGACAGTAGCAAGCAGCTTGTGTTATTTATAGCAGATAGTACTTGTCCTGTTGATATGGCAGAATGTGATTAGTGCTGGCTAGCTCTTGCCTTATGAAAAGAGCTTTTGATCCAGATTGCACTGGGCTGCTACAGGATCGCTGGGCTGCAGATGAAGTTTTATATTGGAGGTTATGGAAACAACAACAATGCAGACGGGGGGGAACACATTACAGCCCGCAGAGTCAACGGGATACGCTTGAATTGCCTCTGTCTGGCGGAAGAGGAAAGAAAAAGTCACTTCCTCAATACAGGGCGGGGTGCCAGTGGGCTTGTCGGCTTGTTCTCTCACCCTTCCTATAAAACAACTTCCACCCCTCTCGAATGGGATCACGTCCTGTATACCATGGAGATCCTCTGTTTCACTCACTGACGAACCGAAAACCAGTGAAGAAACAAAAGCTTGATTGCTCTTCGTGACCAAGTCATATTCACAACAACAATGATTTTCTTTGTTAATACATAATTAAGCGTCAAGTTGCACAACCTCTGGCCTCATATTTAGCTACAAATCAAATATATTTCACCATGGGTGCACACCAGAATAAGATAGCTCATCGCTTAGGAATGCAAGCTCAGATTTGCAAATAAAAGTCTCTCTTTATTGGGTTTCCATTTACAGTGATCTCAGACTGTTCTGAGATCTGTGAAGTTCCTTGAAATTCACACACACACGGTGCTTTTAAACCCATAACACTGCTGGATATATGAGCAAATGGATGATTTTACAAGGAACAAGTACAAATATGTACCAATAATTGCAACACTATAACCACTGAGGGAATGAAAGGTTTCTAGTTAACAAGATATGCAACACAGAAAAACATTAAATAAGTTCTTAATTTCATAATGTTCAATATTACATTATCTCCACACTGTTTCTACTGAGACAATTTCACGTCACAATTCCATGTTTTTTATGACATATTTTGAACACAGTTGACAAAAAATGTGTTTGTGCAGTCAGGAGAAAGGGTGGGAAGAGCTCTTTACTGAAAAGCAGTGTGCAACAGTCCCTGGTGATGTCTTTCCTCTGGGCGCCTCATTATCAGCATCACATTCAACTCTGGCTTCAACAACAGGAGAGCTGCTGCTCCTCAATAATGCAGGGGGATATTGAGTTAAGAGAACAACAGTTCAGCAACTGACTAACAAACACAGAGCCATGTCTCCAAGCTCCCAAACCTACAGCTTAGATGCGTATCCGTGCCTTCTTTCTCATTCTCCAATGCTGCCAGTCAACACACTGGTATTTTCTTCACAGTAAGGGCTTCATAACTAAACACAGGAACCATGCAAACAAAAACTGCGCAATGGGAAATGATGGGTGGAATTACAGCTGAAAAACAGCAGAAAGACAACCCTGTTGTCGGTATCTGCAACAGGAGTGTGCAGCTCGGTGAAACCTGAAGTTCCAGTTTTGCTTCCCCTCTGGTTTTGTTTCTCACCAGCGTACTTAGGTCTCAGTGGTCTTGCATGACTGCAGAAAACAAAACCAGGATTGTTTTCTTTGAATTCGTGGTAAAATGAGGGTAAGTAATCTGATCTGTGACAAAGACAAAGTGCCTTTTACAGCATCTTCCCAATTTTCTACTCAGAGCAGACTGGCTCTGTTGGACTGAACTCATCTCAACAATGAGACCTGCATCAATTTGGACATTTATATACGTAGCCTACACACATTCCTCTATATTAAAGTGTTTATATGATGCTTTGCAATTCCTCCTACAAAAATGTAGGGACAAACTGTACCATTGCTGCAGCAAAAGGCCACTGTGCTTCATAGAAACTACATAAGCAGGAGCTCTAGACAAAATTGATGTGTTTTCTTTGTCTTTTGTCTACTATAATAGAAGCAAACACAACAAACGAGCCAAGCAGATCGTTTGGAAAATAATATTGCTGTATCTGAGAACGTGCATGAAAGAAATCAAAGACTTCAAGTACCATTCATACTTACAGAGGAAAAAAGAAAAAAAATCTGCCAGGAGTCAGGCAACTATCTGTTTCTACATTCCTTCGATACCCAGTATTGTCTATAAACACACTGTGTTTAGAGATGCAGCCTTCCCACAAGCATTGACGTACAGCTACACACCCCCATCCTGGCTGAATCCACTGGGCCGTTTGTTTAAAATGCTAACGTTTTTTGTTGCTACAAGTGTGGCTTTGTGTTTGTCTCACAAATGTTCGGATCATACTTTAAATACCACTGTTGCCGTACTGTTCACATCAGTCACATCACAGTCCTCTCCTTAGTTACATCAAAACACTGTGAGTTTAAATTAAAATTGGTGTCTTGTGTAGCTTTTAGGCTTTCCATCAAATTCTCTATTGATTAATTATGATTTACTGGTTAAAAAAATCACAATTTTTAAAGACCTGAAAGAAGGTTAAAAATTATTTGGCATATATCAATATTACATGTATATTGTTTTTGGATTTTAGATATATTTCCTGTGTTGTCTCTTAGTTTTAAAGCCTGCATTTCTCTACAGTGATGGAATTTCCTGAACTTATTGCTTCTTTAATATTTGTCTTTTCCAACAGTCATTATTTCCACATTACTGTTAGTTATTTTTCAAAAAAAACATTCTAAAAGCCACAATAGTCATCCCTAAAATACTGATTTGGTCGGATGTAATGTAATGCTTGATTTTCTCAGCTCTTTGTATAGCCCTGCTATTTGCATCTCTTAAAATATTTCTTTTCATGTTTTGCAACCGTCTACATCTTATTTTTAACAACAGCCTGTTGTAATAAAAGTTCTTGCAGCATTTTAAAAGTAGCTTTGATTCATGACTCAACATTTAGCAACTACATGAAAAATACCATGATATATCTACTGTATTATATTTTGCCATTCAGCTGGAAAATACAGAATCATGATTTTTGGTCCATGTGGCCTGCGATGAAATGCTGTTTTTCTTGAATGAAAATGCCACTAGTACAAATTAAATTTCAGTGAGCAAGCATATGTAAGAAATGTACAAATATAATGTACTAAGATGAAAGCTTATGCTGAGGGATCTCACAAAAAGGCTGTTAAATGTTGTAAAAATGCTGTAAAAATGCTGATCTGTAAAAAGTCTAACGAGTTACAGCTATGAATCTGATAATGCTCTCATCATGTGAAATGGAGCTTGTAGATATCCCAACAAATCTTTCATTTCCGCACCACATCTAATTGAAAGCAACTTAAGCTCTAATGGGATACATTTTATCCTCTCTCTCACTCTTTGCACACTCAGCCTGACCCACAGTGCAAAAGGATTTCATAAATACTGAATCCAGAGCGTCTTCATCTCCATTCCCTTTGAGATGACTATCATAATTACTCTAATGAATAATTCCCACGTTATTTCTTTAGACACGGATGGGCCTTGGGCAAATGAATGCAGCCTTATTTTCACCTCATTTGTTAAGGCCTTCACAACACTGAGGTTATAGAGATGTCGTCCATCCCCCTGAGAGGGACAAAGGCTAGCAATAAGCAGTTCACCTCCGAAGGTTACGTCCTCTCTACACTGCAACGAGGGGATTAATAAGCATGTTTATCTTCTGACCTTTTGTGCAAAGCTGGTAACAGTTTATCCAGCAATTCACAAAGTATTGAAAGGTTCCCATGTGGAAAATATGCAGACCAACTCCGACATCCTTGCACTGCCTAACCAAGAAAAAACACTGATGCTGAATAGATTCATAAATTGGCATTTGACCCTCGCAATATAAACATTTTCGAATTAATGTATAAAATCCCCTTAAGAGAACATATATAACTTGGTTTGTTCACTGTTGATTCTTGGCCAAAGGACTTTCTGGAATGTTTTCAAAGAAGTCAGCCCTTGTGGTTGTTATCATTAAGCTGAAATTAAGTTAGTATAGCCCTAAGTCTAAGCTTCTGCAAAAAACTGTCTGCGTCTTCCGCTGGGAAAATGAGGCAAATTCTTAGATTCACTCCAACCGAGACGTCACACCACATACGTCACTAACGTCACAGAGGAATTCACTTTTGTTTGTGTTACATAGTGAGACGTATAGTGTACATCATCTGATCCTTGTGTGAACAACAGCAGTGCTCTCCAAGTGTTGTCATGCAGTCTTTTATGACGGCTTAACTGTACTATTTGTCCTAATGAATTAACTTGTGAGTAATCGGCATGTTATGAATGAATGAATGAGGTTATTTTACAAGAGACAAAGGTCTATTTTCTCAGAGGGATTTTAGAATGTGTCTTGCCTGCTTTTAATCTTAATGTCCGACTTGGACCAGCTTTCAATAGTGTCAGTGTTGGCTACTTAGATGCATAGAGCCGTGGTCTATCAGAATAATGATCATAACAGCAAGATGAATGGTGACTCGAAACAGCACTTTCTAAATCATTTACCTATTCAATGTGTCCTCGAGTGAATATAATAACCCTAATCTACTGAAATAATTACAAGACCTGTTTTTTTGTGACTATAGAGCAAGGGAAACCAATTACTTGTCACAGAAAAGAACGTTATAGTTATCAACCTGTTTTGTTATGTTAAATCTTAAAATTATCAAAGCATCCTCTTTCCTTGCTGAGATATAAATAGACAGACTGAACTGAGCGAGAGCATCATTGCTATAGCCACCGGGGCTAGTAAACAATAAAACATGCCTGCTTTTGCTTTTATAGAGCTGAAGTTCCATTTACAGGCCAAGTAGTACTTGGTACATGATCTGAACTACAACCACAGCCTTTTATGGACTACCTTATTGTGTCTCTGAAAGCCACTTCCTGACGACAAAGAGACTGATGAATATTTTGCTGAGACGTGCAGCAGGGTATCCTGTGAGACAAGCTCACCGCAGCCGTCAATTGACGTCAACTATCAATTTATGAAAAAGAAGCTTATGAAATTTCCATTTTAGAAAGCACAATATTTTTAGGTGTGCTGATTTCTTGCAAATGTGTGTCCTGTAAATGTAGGTGTGTGTAAAGAAATATTAAAAAAAGGAGGGAAGTCTCTTATAGCTTGGTTTTACTAGCAGATAATCGTTTTAAATGCTTAGTGAAGAAAGTCAATTCCTGAGCCACAGCTGCAAAGAAGCCCACTACATGTTTGCAGCGTAATGAAATGTCTGTGAGGAAATCTCACCTGCTTGGTCTTTCATGTGCATCTGAAGACACACTTGTAGTCAGAAAAGCCTTGTTTATTGACAAGCGGGTGCAGATATTAGACTTCTGTGCAGGAGAAAGTGCAGAGCTGCCTTATCAAATAAACTAGGCTCTTTATCAACTGTGTCTCTGTCTTCTGTAGCAAAATACGCTGTTAATCATTTGTCCCTTTCCCTCTTTTGTTCTCTCTACGTTCAGGCCTTTGTCTTTCTCCTTTCTTTTACCATCTCTCTTTTCCCCTTGAGGCTCTATTCCAACAATGGTGCCAGTATTTAAGAGCTCTTTGTTTGTGCTGCAAACTCACAGCTACGTCATCTATTTTGAAAACAAAATGCGATAAGCAAAAAGCTGCAGCAAGATGAACAGGTCTAACGCTATTCTCTAAAATAACTTACTTTGAGCGAACCTGTTTAGAGCCAAAACGTTTAAAGCATCTCTAGATGGAAGTTTACTTTTTGTCCATATTATGATAAAAAATCCTCCACAAATTAATGCATTAATGTTTGATATTTAGAGCACGAGTGGATTTTTAAAGAGCAGCTCCTTTCTCATATAGACTTAACCAGGGTTATAATGGAGGGAGTTCAGCTTGGTATAAATAGGAGTCTGCTCAAAAATCCCTTTTGCCGGTTGACTTCATAATTAAATATGAGATCCAGTTAAGCATGAGCCCATGAGATTCTTTTCAGCAGACAGGAGACCTGAACAATGACATTAGCTCTTATTAACAATGTCACAGTGACTGCAGGGTCTATGGAGTGAAAAATATCCAATTTTTGGGTTCTTACAGGAAAGGATTTAGACTCCAGGTTTAAACATATAAACTGCTTCAATATGGCAGCTAGTTTCTGGCTTGATGTCATATAGACATGCGTGCCAAAGCAGTAAACAATAGTTTAAGTTATCGAATTAAAAGTTTGTGGTCCAAACAATCATCTACAGCACCACCCATATTGTGGTACACCATCTGCCAGCAACACCTTTCTGCAACCTGCAAAACACAATGGAATGCCTCCCTCTCATAATGCATCTGATGCGTCTAATTACGACTGAGCAAACTATGATGCAGTAAAAACAAACAGCCAAAACATTTACCAGCTGACACGCCTCTCTTCATGGATGTTATGCAAAATATTACAGGGAACCACTAATGCAAATCTGTGTGAGGCTTTTTTTCCTTTTTTTTTTTTTTTAAGCTAAGAGGAACTCATGTTTTTTGTTGTTTTTTTTTGCGGTGCTTTAGACAGAGTAGCACAACTAACCCCTCTCGACAATATTTCAGATCTGGCTCAAGCGTTAATTTGTTTTTTTAAATGCAAATGTTCTTGCGGCAGCATCTTTCCTCAGGCATCTTCATTTATCCTCTTATCCTCTAAGTTCTGAAATCAAACCCGGAAGCAAGCATTGAGAATAATCATGTGCAGTTGTAGACGTAGCCAATCATCTCACTGATGGTCTTGTTTGCTTATGTAGGACAGATAGCAGCAAACTGGCACTCTTTCATAACCAGTTATAAGTACCTTGTAGTACCTTTAAGTCAAAGTTATTCAGATTTTATATAAATTGGATTATTTCACATCCCGCTCTGCTATAGTGCACCATGTGACAGAGACATAAAATGCCAATATACACAGGCGTCAGGTTTCTCATTGTCGAGCATTTGATGCTGAACACGTTCAAATTTACCTTTTTGACCTCAACTAATTTTTGAATCATAACAAAACAAGAGAAGTGGATTAGTGTTTACACAGAAGTACGTGTGCTGACATGAATTTATGGTGAGTTTAAGTGCTGTGGATCGGTGCTGCTTGTCTCGTTTCCAAATCACAGAGCTCGAGAGGAGCTGGAGGGCTCTCTGTTTGTGATCTGAGCTACTTGCACAGATGGACAAGAATGAAAAAGCAGAGGAAGTGGATTAAAAAAATAAGTGAGCCAGACTTAAAATTAAAGGCAATATGAAATGTATAAAGCAGACAGTGAAGGTAATGATTACTTTTACTTGTGATGTAATTAGATCATAAATTCAGTAATAAATCGACACAGTTTTAGAATCTAATAGAAGTTCTTAAAAATCTTTATTAGTGTAATCCATGTTGGAAAGATGATCCTTCCTCTGCAAAGAGACATTCAGGAGTACGAATCAGATACAGTCGCCCGTCTGCTTGTATGTTTGTCCATGTGAGCGAGATGCAGTTTGCCAAGTCTCAATAACCAGGTCAGACACATTTAGGTCAGAGGCACACATCCATGCAGACAACTGCCGCATTTTCCTTGTTAGCCTACTGGAGAATATGGAAATGGATAACAGTTCCCTAATGCCTTGTTAAAGTCGGAAAAAGTTGGCTCATTAAATGCTGTTTTAAAACAGCGAACAATGAAAAATTCATACGGAAAGAAAGGTTATACTGTTGCATGTTGTCTCTCCCATTCTCAATTACAGGCACACGGAGATCAAAAGGCTTTTGAAAACCAGAAAGAGAAAAAAAAGAAAGTATTATGATGAGTTTATTAATTATAGGACTTTTAACGGACTCTGTTAAAAAAAAAGCTTATAAGCTATAAGCTATAATATTTGTCATCTGTGTACATATTTTTCAATGAAATCAAGAATATGCAGAGATGTGGGATTGTGAAATATAGAATATTTATGTATCCACCTCTGTACTCTAATGGTATTTACACAGATTTAATTTGATTATAGAGGAGTAAAAGCTTGCGTTGCTTTGAGATCCAGAAAATTATTTATAATTACTAATCCATCATCATTTCACAAACTGTCTACAGCTGCATCACAAGCATGTTGAAGTCAACACAAGGAGACAAACCTGACGTATCACACAACTCCAGAGTAAATATGGGGTCTTTTAAAATGCCTCCATGACACCCTGAGGCAAAAGCTAGTTTTCTTTCAGGAGGCTATGATCAGTATTTTTATAATAACAATGAACCACGTGACAGTGTCAAAACAATGACCTTGTTGTGATAAACCTATGGCAAACAGTCATAGATATCTCATATTTATAGATAAATGAGATATTTAACAAAAAATATATAGATAATAAAAAAGCATTTAAATAAACTCAACAACTCATCAGCACCAACAACAAACAGACTAGCTGGTGTTCGCAGCTGAACATTTTCAACTTAAGAGCCAGACATTTTTCTCCTGAGTTGCCAGAGACCCAAAACAGAGCTAAAACTAAAACTTAAACTACACTAAACTAAACTAAACTTTTGTTTAAAGCTCTCCAGGTGGTCCAAAACAAATCCAAATGAATGATAATGCTGCTCTTAATAGCTGGCTGTTTAAATGAGCAACTGTTTGCAGGTATGTTTATTTAAAAGCTGGTAATATGTCTTACTATACAGCAATCGCTGGTTTAAAGTTATTGAGAAACAGTTAACTAAATATATATCATTATCCAGAAAATTCAGCAGCTCTAATAAAGGAAAAAATTCTGTTTGGGCCAAAAGCTCCATCGGCTAAAACTCTCTGCATGAAATAATCAATTAGATGTTCTGGTGAGATATTAGATTACATACATAAGGATAGTTAATTCGTTCTGGAGACACTGTTTATGACCAGATACAGCTGTTTTATCCATTCATACTATTATTAAACTAATACTCACTTGGTATATGAACTGATGAATGAAAAATCTGTCTTTAGCTTGAATGCTGGCAAATATGTTTGACCCAACAGAGTTCAAACCAAAATTTATCTTCCCTGGAAGCCCAATTTAAATTCTCAGGCATATTTAAAAGCAAGTTTAAAATTCTTTAAATTATCTCAACTTTGAAAGAAAAACATGACAGCAGCAAAAATAGCTGGAATGGCTGACCAATTATCGATTTTCATCTTTCAAGAAAGACAAATATTTTACTGTCCATATACATTTTCAAGGTTTAAAGGATTCTGACCTGGTAACGGGTTTTTCAAATGAGACAAAAGCTCCTACCCATTGTAAATTGCAGTACATACAATGAAAGAAAGAAGGAAATACATAGAATGGACGCAAAAAATGTGGAAATTAGAGACTAGAATGTTGACCATGGTTTAAATCCAGGTATCGAATGTACATTGCTGCCCGCAGCAGTGTGAAAGTTATGCAAACAGTGTGTAGGAGTTACGGGAAAAGTGGTCAAACGAGTAAATGTGGAAATATTACACATCAAAAATCCTTAAGCTTCGAAAAGACAAACCTGTTCTTCTCAGCAGAGCTAAGAAACAAAGCCTTCCTTCATCTGGACTTGTCGTTTTCACTATTCGGGTCATAAGACATATGCATCCATAGTGTCCTCGAGACGGACTGACTTCGTCGTTTACAAGGACCGTCTAGACGTCTGGAAATGTGTGAATGTTTTAAATACACAGACCAGATTGAACAAATTAAATAATCCAGTTATTTAAAACACAGCGACAAATTGTGCCAACCCCTGCAGCAGGACTCACAAACTGACTGTGTGACTGAAAGTGACAACTACTGTGGATAATACAGCAAAACCAGCAACATCTTCACTAAGTATAACTATAATTTTAACAGTCATGGCTTAGCATGAGATTTTTAGAGGTACAGAAATCGAGATTTGTTTCTTTGGTGTTTTTATGAGTAGGTGTGCACAAAAAGACAGCAACCTTAGCAAACTAAAGGGAGTAATGCTCATTGGATTGCAATATTTTGCAGTTATAAAATAGTACATATGAACACAACAGACACAAAAGGCCCCAAAAAACAAATATGTATACTTCACCAAGATTCTCACCAGTTTCTTTGGCAACATAAATTTCATATAAACTCTTTCAATTCCGAAGAGTTTTAATGAAACGTGCAACTTTCTTTCCTTTTTCTCCTTGATATATTTAGGGTTCCTAAGGCTTTGAGGATGTTAATTCATGTTGTAGCTCAGGGGAATCTTTGAAAACTAGTTTTCTGTCAAGTTTTATTATTTGTTTTTTTTTAAATTATGTAACTTGTTATTTGTTCTGTAATATGTCCCCTAAAGGCTTCCAACCAAATGAGCAGTGATGTCTGTGTAGTAAGAAATATGGATCTTGCTTCTGTTTTGTGTCCACTAACCATGAAACCCGACCCCTCAAGTTCTTAACATTTTATTATATTATACATGAGGTCGAAAACAACTATGCCATTGTATTATTGTCTATAATATCTGAATACATCTATTGACCTTTTTAGGATGAAATCGGATGCTGATTGCACACAGATCTGGTCTGGCAGGTGTATCATGTATCTTGGCCTCCAGGTAAAAAAGGTGTGGCACTCTTGTTGTTTCTTGTTAGAGTTGGACTATTATCTGAAATAATTACATCACTTCTGTGTCAGAAGAAATGTCCATCATACATGTTTGCTAAAGAGGTGGAAATTAATTGAATTCAGTCTATTGTTGAAGTGTTTGATGTGTCAACCAACTGTTTAAAACAATACAGCCGGTGTAAAATCACAAAATAACATCAACGGCTGTGTAACCCGCAGGGCAGAGATAGTGTTGCAAATAAAGAAAGAAGTACAACAGTAAATCGCATAACATTAATGGACAGTATTACATACCTTGTCATTTAGGACTTAAGCACCTGGATCCCAAAGGATGGTAAACAATTGATCCAACAGCAAAAAATTTGCTTATCTGATGGAAAAACACAAAGAGAGAGACAACATAAGCACCCGAGCATAAAGCAAACAGATACCAACAATTCTCAAACTGCTTCAGATTGACTGATAACTCTAATGACTCATTTTGGTTTAGGGCAGGTTTTATTTGCCACTGTTCCCCTTTTTAGAAGCATGTAAATTAGCAGAATGAGACAAAAACAGAATGGAAGGCAAGTTTGGATTGTTCAGGCTGCATCTAACTGCAGATTCCAACCCAAGCACTGACTCTAGCTTTAATAGTGTTCATCACAGAGGACATGCATCCATACTCAGCTGTAAAGAATAAATAAGTTTAGCATGCAGTTAAAGTGCTTGAGCCCTGCAACAATGTGCATTTCAGTCATTTGTCTGTGCTGCCCTGTATGAACGAGCACGAGCATTTGTTCAACAGGTCAATGGCCTTACATTGACGTGTGTCATTCATGTTTCCTTACTGACCAAAAAAACGCTGAATTAAAGTAAATATTTTGTTTTGATTGAAGAATTATGGCTGAGGAGCTACTGTTGAAGGTTTTTAATTTTAAAAAATTGATGATAGAAATGTTATTTGCTACATTTCTTCGACAAAGTTCATGCTGAACCATGAATTTTGTGTACTGTTACATGCCTCGTCTCTCGCAATACTTACAGTATTGTTGTATTGATCACTAGTCTAATCCCTTTTGAGTGGTGATGAAAAACTGCCAAAAATCCAGCCGGATAATGGGATTAGATTAAGCTCCTGTCAAATCTTTTTTTTTTTCCCCCTCCAATGTTCCATGGCGCATGTTAATTACCAGTCAAATTTAGGTCCAAGTAACCTCCTCCTCTCTCATCAAGTTAAGCTATGCTTGTTAGCGGCTTGCATTGCAGCTGTGGAAGCTAATGTTCTGTATGTTTGTCAAGAAAAAAAAAGTCATTTCTCAGCAAGATTTTAGTGACTGCACTGAGCTGTTAAATGGAGGTAGAAATTCAAAAAAAGTTTGGGATGTACAGAAAATGCCAGACTCCTCCTTTGCACCAAGTGAGACCTGCCTGAGGACACAGAAGGTGCACTGATAGAAACGCAGCTCATTTTGCGACAAAGGAAGGTACTGCTGATGCATTAGTGCAACAAGACAGAAAATAAAATCATTTGACTGAAATGTGTTTTTTTATGAAAGATAATCTATCTCGTCTGGAAAAACATGAACTTGCACAACGCTCAGCCTCGATATGTGACATAATCTTGCTCCTCAGGTCAGAGCACAACGAAGCAGCATTGTCAGTGCATGTCTGGAAAAGCATAAGCCTTGCCAGCTGATCTGAGACAATCTGAGCCAGCTAAAAGATAGGATCATCCCTCCACTATCCTCATTGAGCACAATAGAGCCATAGAGTAGGAAAGTGGGAGAGAGAAAGAAAGGGGGAACAAAAGATGGGAGGAGAAAGTCGGAAAGAGAAAAGGGAAATTTTTGACTTATTCATAGGATCTCCCAATCAGCTGCAAACACATTGGACTGCACTGACACTCATTAGTTTCTGCTCCACTTCCTCCTGGGTGCCTTTATCCTCATCTCATCTATTTGGGATGCTGAATCTTGCCAAACAAAAGTTCCCTCCTTCACACGCTGGAATAAAGCAATAAAGGCATCAATTTTTAAATTGAGGGTGTTGATGGTAGGGGGAGGGAGGGGAGTGCAGCTACATCAACAGCCTCTTCTCCTTTTCAGATACTTGTCTTTCATACAGAAAGCCTCCACTGCCACCGCAGAAACACAGCGAAACCAAAAGTAGACAGTGAAAGAAATCACCTGCGTCGTGTTTACATGAGCTCTGTCAAAGATGAAGCACTTCCTCCAGCGCACATCTGTTACTTTAAATCTCAGTCTTGAGTTAAAATTTGAAGTTAATAATAATAATTAACATGCTAGCATGTATATGCTTGTGTTGAGAATCAAATAGTAATCAGTAACCTTTTTTTTAAAAACAAATCTCAGTCATTTACTCTAGACTTCCCCTTTTTTCGAATAAGATTTTATCTTCCTTCCTTATAAAGCTCACACGGTCTCAAGCAGACATTAGATATAACATTATCCAAAAAATTTAACCAGCATTTCTCATCAAACTTTGTAAAAAGGGCTTATTTTCTGCTCTGTTGTCAATCACAGCAGTGGAGCCACGTAATAGACTTGCTTGTTTGTTCAGTTTGCTATTGTAATAATGTCATTAATTTTCATTACTGCACTAATTGAAAATTATTAACATCACTTAGTTTGTTTCTTGTCCTGGCCAGTCTGTTCCTTTGCTTTGCTAACAGGCCTCGCAGAACACTGTAAACTAAAATCTAATTTGGAATGTTCTTATACTGATGTCAAACAGTGTGAGCAAACACAAAGACTTGCATATTTACTGCAGTTAAAGGGTGTGTTTATTGAATGACATCAACAATGAATGGAGATACTTGCGTATCAAGGTGAGAACAGGCATGACTTCTAAGGCCTTTAGAGCTACTGTGCTAAACCGTACTACCGTGTATTAATACTGCAAACTGTCACATGACATCATGGGCAGGCCGTGGTGTATTAGGGTCAGCGAACAAGGTGCTGATCAGCCTGTTCAGCCTGTTAAATCACAGCACACTGCAGCGATTGAAAGCCAGTTATGGAGCTTCTTTATGGGCTCAAACCCATAACTTTGCCTATGCGCACAAACCAAATTTTATAGCATTTGAATTATCCTGCCAGCCTCAGAGAACAGCAAGCTGTTCACATTTTGCCTTAAAATGCAGGTTAGGCGATCCATCTACAAATTAACAGCTCTAAAAACAAGTGATTCCACCCAAAACAATGTGGATGCAATGACTCAGACAATAATTGGTGGTAAACAGAGCGCCAGTCCACAAGTGGTTGAACACATCACAAAACCACAACGGGCAGCCATTTAGTTAATTTTGCAGTGTGTGTATGTAGGGATAAATGTCATTTTTGTGCGAGTGCTGTAATTGATGCCATGACACAATTTCCATAAACAACAAACCACAATCTACTTGAGCAAAAACACTAACATTACAGTATCCCAGTACATGGATTGTAAACAAGGGAAACTGTTCATTTCTGTTGGGTAACTTCTAGTGCTTTGTCTTTGAGGACGGGAGGTGGAAATAAAGGTGGCACACACAGTAATTTGAATAACATGCAGTAAAAGAAAAGAACACAAGATGTGTGTCAGGTGCAGTGTAATCAGATTTGGGCTGATTGTAGGCAGGTAATCAGTTCAAAAATGGTCTTAAATGAACAAATGAAGAAATTCTGAACAAGTTCTTAAACTGTTCAGAGGGAGATCAAGCTCAATTTGTGGCCATTTTTCCCTAAGATAAGCTACAGAATATATGCTTTAAATATATAAGTTTTTAGAAAAATAAATTCCTATATTTGAGATCAAGTGTTTATGACACTTTGAAGTCATGTTGCCTCGCAAACAAAGCAAGTTCAGACTGCTTATCATATGTAGACAGATTGAAGACAATGCATTGCCCGCTCAACGGCACATAAAATCATTTAGGCTATGCAGCATGAAAGCAGCTTATGGAAGAGATATGACGCACATGTGCAGCTGATATTACAGCAAACCGTTTCCTGCAGGGTTTACCTCTGAAAAGAACATTTCTTTCCTCTTTGGTAATTTGAACCCTTTCAAAATCCTCCCATGACATAGGCTTTTTTTTGCATAAATGTCTTTTTTATTTAGGCAATTCATTCAAATGTTTCCATGTGTTACGTAGGGGGAGATTGTAGCTGTTCACAACATGCTCTAATTTGGTGTCTAAATCGGCAAACAGACAACAAACTCAAGAAGGATCTGGCTTCATGAACGTGTCTTCTGATAAACAGAGAGGCTGAACAAAGCAGAGAGATTTTTCTTTTAACTGGGTCACAGAAACGGAGAAATCATTAGAGAGAAACCTAATGTACAGATGTATATTCGGTGATAGAACAAAAAGTCAAATATTATGCAAATTTACATTTTCCCCACAAATACTGAGCCAAAATTACACTTATTAAACTTGTTGTGGGCTAATCGTATGAAAGAGGTTCATGGTACTTAATGGACAATTCATTTAATATTGATATCTGCAGTTACAAATGCACATCACCTGTTATTTGTTCAGCCAGCTTTAATGGCCAGTGGGCACCAGGCCGAGAAAAAAAATCCATAAAAATGGATTTATGTGTTTGACAGATTTATTCTAATGAGAAACAAAGCAGTGGTTAAGTATTGCTGTGGGTCCACAGGCCTCCCTTAGACTATTTATCAAGATCACCTGCTACAAGTATATCGACTAATTTCAAATAAATCAATTACGCTCAAAGAGTACATATTCTTCACTAGGTGTATCTTTTAGAACAGCCATAATCAGCCTTTTAAAAGAGCAGAAAACTTGGCAAGTAGAGATGAGTCAGTGCTTTTTATACAACCTGATTGAGGTCAGTGGGACTGAAACGTTGCTATAAAATATAAATATCATCTCGGGACATCCCTAGTCTGAATATAGCCTGCTCCAGATCAAGTGATCTACCCTTACAAAGAGTGTGCAACTATTGTGATACTACAGCGTGCCCTCAACCAATCATCTGTGAGGCAAATGCACAGCCATTTAATGCTTGTGGGTGCTTCTTGGTACAATATTCTTTATAAATATATAAAAAAAACACCTTTACCACACTATCTTGTTCCCACTTCTTCCTTTACATGGGCATGACAATGGTTTAACCAAGTATAGTCATCCTCAGCTGGCTGACTAATCCCATGACCCTTCTTTTTTACATGACCACACTTGCAACGTCAAAATAGTTGTCACAGCCTTCAATCAAATCATCCACTGTTTTGAACTCTGCTGCTTACTTAAACCTGTTGAAAGGCGCAGGACAAACACTTCTTGGCTGCAAAACGTGTCTTCTATCATCGACCTAGGCAGGGATTCAGGAGGATCACGGGAAAGCCAATGAAAGGTTCAGAGGAAAACATTACAAAGAGAAACTCCTACCGAAACCAGTCAAAGCATAAACACTGCGTTTTGCTAATGGTTTACACAAAGATGTCGCTCCAGTTCAAACACTGAAACTGTGTGCACAGTGGAGAGCTGTAACAGAAGTTGGCTAAAAAGGTCAACACCATATTTACCCTCTCTCTGCAGCGGCCAAACTGGGATAGATGTGACACACACCAGAGATGGAAAGGGCTGGCTCTGTCTTCACCTCTGCAACTTTTAATGCAATAATGTATGGCTGCATGCATGTGAAACATTTCCACACCAGGCACAGAGCACTCAGGCTTATCTTTAGCTTTAACACTGAGGTGATAACATGACTAAGAACCATTATACCATAGATGTTACTGGGGAGTTTCAACAAGAAGCTACCAATGCAAAAAACTTTCAATAATTAAAACTGACTGCCTGTGAGAACATTCAGCTAACATCATCTAATACTTTGTTAAAATGTGGCTTATTTGTTAAGTTATGAGGGTATTATTACCCTTGGTTCAATTGGGCTAGTTAGCAACACTGATTTTAATAGAGTTCACATGTTCTCTACCTCTGTAATGACACTGCTTGCACTGACTGTTGGTGTCCTTTTTATCTCCATTTATATGTTAAAAAAAGGGGAAAAAGTCTGTTCTAGAACTGAAACTATCAAAAAACACACAAAAAGATAATTCTGCATATAATGTTCTTGATTAATCGGTTCTTATTTGGTCTAAGATGTCAAAAAAAATGGTACAAAAAAGGGCTTTTATTGAAGCTACACTATTAATTGAAAGCCTTATTAAGAAATGCCACAGCTAACTTTAAATACACCTGCTACAAGAGGGAAGGGGGCAGGGCTGCCAACATAACAAGCCTCGAAACATGCTTATGTTTTTAACTTTTAAAAAAGCAGCAAAGACAGAGACAAAGTTATTTTTTTCCTACTAAAATGTGCCAACTAAAAACCCTTGCGTGAAAAACAGTGATTACAATGAAGACAATCTCTAGGACTGACTAAATCACCTGCCAACTGCAATATATTACAAATAAAACACCAGTTGGCACACTCACTGCTAACGCCTCAGTACACAATGTCTCATCTCCTTACTTGATAACATTTTCTCACAGGTTTGCTCAACACCATCACCTGAAACTTGTCAGCGATGTCACATGAGTATTTAGTCATTAAACACGTGGTCACTGCTCCGCGTCAACAACTTCATTGTTTACACGTTGCTCTAGCACATTTCTCTTTCCTTTTCAGTGTTGAGAAAGAATCTGAATCACTTCAAGGATTGATTAACCAAAGTTAGGAGTGGAAATGTCCACTTATATGGTTGCACAGGCAAAAATATTAAAGTGAAAAACCTTTCTTATCATTATAAATTGTTGTTAAACATACCTATAGTCAAGATAAACTTGCAATACATTTTCTCAAAGTGCTTAAATCAACGGTCTTTCAACATCAACACATGAACAGAAAGTACAAGTAATACTATTTCTTTTAAAAAAATCCCACTCTTCAGACCCTCTGATGAAACCCAACAGCCCTTTTCTCCTTAAATGTTATCCTATTCTTTACGTCTGAGGAAGACCACTCTATGTGCCCCCTTTCAGTGAGAATTACGTCATGTTCAGGGAGAGAAGATAACATTTCATTGGGCCTTTAAAAGTTATTGCCGTCAACTGGTGAACAAAACAGGTAGGGTTTCAACCTGGGTGACCTAGGTTTAACCCGTCAAGAGTTTTATTTGTCCAACTAAAAGTATGATAGAGATATGGGAAAGAAATTACAATTGAGGCATCAGAGTTGGGATTAGTCTAACCCTGACCATTATGGAGCCACAGTACACTTTTAATGCGCAATGCAGATAAGGAAAACAAGCTGCTTTTGTTGAAAGCTTCTGTCGAGTCTTTGCTTTCTTTTGGTATCTCAGAGGAACAATAAACGGTTTCACAAGTATATCTATAAAAGCAGCACTTTGGCATTAGTGTGACAAAAGAACAGTGCAGTAGAGGGCTTAGGGACTGAACCTTATCTTCCTCTCCCGCTCTGTTGTAAATGATCATATGAGGAACAAGGAAGATTAAATGTTTACCGACACAGGATTTCAACATCTCAATAAAAACATTCGACTGCAATCTGTGATTTATTCAGTGCATATTTAAGTCTTACATAACAATATTTGCTTTTATGTAGATGAATGATCAGAAACTGGAATGCTAAGAGAAAGGCAAAAGAATTTTTGTTACTGTTAACATCAAAACTGCATTTTAGAAATTGAAGATATTACCCGAAACTCTGGAGACACTAAAATGTGGATTACTCATATCATCAGTCATCACTATCACAAATAACTAGATAACAATCTACAAACAAACAGTCACCAGCCTTTAGATAAGGAGCCTACAACAGTGACAAGTGGAAGCTGATATGTTCTAGTTGTTTACATTTTATTGCTGCTTTGAAGGCTGCTTTAATACTGTTTTACTACACATCAATGCCAGTCACATGAGTTTAAAGGTTGCAGAAGTCTCTGTAACAAGCAGGCTGGAGGACATTTATCTATTCATAGATGTCTGCAGTGCTTTGTAGGTTATCTTAGCACACCATGTGCCCCCAAAGCAGTCAGTCCACCCTGTCAGTTTCAAGGGTTGGTTCAGCTGGGTCAAGTCTCTATTATTGATGAGCTTTTTTGGATCACAGCCTAATAGACCTTCACCCGAGATGACACTCTGTCATGCTGCAATCAGTGTGTTAACACCACAAAGCATGTAAGGTGTAATTGAGGTAGCTTTTATAAAATGAACCAGGCTTTCTGTTTCTGAGATCACCTGAATGATACTGGCTTCATGGCTTTCTGAGATCTCTCTGGGCCGTTTCTCATGACAGCACTTCCCGGAGAGCTGATTAACAAAACACCGAGAATTAAAAAAAAAAAAAAACAAGTTGACGGGCACAAAAAAAAAAATCCTAAAATCAAAACCTGCAGATTAGCCTCGCCATCTATCCCAAATCTTAACAGGATTAAATCACACTGGAGTTAAGTGGGGGATAGTAATCTGATTAGTGAAGTGGTGAGAAAATGAAAATGCCGATATGTTGAGTGTACAAGCAGGCTAATCCGTCACAGCGCTGAAGGTGCTCCGCAACAAAAGATGTGACTGCCGCTGCTGCTGTTGCATTGCAGCTTTTATATTAATGACTGCCTGCTAGCTGTTAAATATATATAGATTATTGATCGACACTTTTACGTGTACTAGACTGTGTTATATTGAATGTTGCGGATATATGAGAAGCAGTAAAATAGGCAGCCATGTAGCGTTACAGCTGTTGATGTGAAACCCACTGGAAATGCAGACAGCTGCTCAAATATCTTGTTACCGTCCAAAAACCCACCATCAAATAAGAAAGGGAATATAGTCACAGCCATTGCTAAACTGGTAGCCAGTGGAAGCCGGGACATTATAATTTTACAGCTAAAAATTGACTGAATTAATGTGAGAGTCGAGTCGGAGGGCATCAG
Organism: Ctenochaetus hawaiiensis; assembly: GCA_029783645.1. Classification (NCBI taxonomy): domain Eukaryota; kingdom Metazoa; phylum Chordata; class Actinopteri; order Acanthuriformes; family Acanthuridae; genus Ctenochaetus; species Ctenochaetus hawaiiensis. Next base: position 20,563,602 of record JAPZDY010000011.1, read on the forward strand.
AACGGGACCTCAGCGGTTTTAAACGCTGCGCTAACGCTAGCCGTGATGTTAGCATGTTGTACGAGGGGCCCCAGAGACAAGAAAACACTAACTTGCGCAAACAAAGACACTTACCTAAATTCCTGTCGAGTCAGCGTCTCATTTAATGATGTCCAGGTTATGAGCAGGGTGCTACAATCCGAAAAATATTTCGAAAAGTGGGCATTAGCTAGCTTCACAGATTCGCTTGAGAGTAGTTCAATAGGGTTCTTTTTTTGTTGCTAATGTTAGCAGCTAGCTAGCTAATATTGCCCACTTAAAGAGCAACTCGAAGCTGGCCCAGTGCGCACATTCTCCTCAGCAGGCTGTCCTCAAGTTCTTTAACGATGTCCTCCTCTGTTGTTTTACACTTCTAAAGTGTTTACTTTCCAAATGTTACACAGGTAAACCGACCAAAGGCAGAGACACGCGAAAAAAATTGCCCTTAATTGGTAGGACTTTATGACAAGAGAGCATTTAAAAAAAAAAATCCAAAATGTCCACGACAATCAGCAAGGAAATACAAAAGGCAAAAAAATGCGTACGACCTCCGCTGGAGTGAAAGCTTCTCATCCGAACTGTGCCGCGCCCAGGTGTTTTCAAGTCATAATCTCCTTTCGTCCTAATCAAGCGACATTGGCGGAGTCGAGTGAAGCTACATGGAGGCTGATCGAGAGCAACATGAAGCGGTTTCTTCTCGCCGACCTCTGTGTCTACATGTAGGAGTGGGCTGTCCACCAGAAGTCGCCTTTCCAGCTCACACCGAGTCCCCGTGATGATGCTTTCACTGTCTCACCAGGACACTACCAGCGGATCCAATGACCTCCCTCAGTCCCCTTTCCTCTATTACATTTTATTTTTATATTTTTTCTTAAAAAGATCCAAAGATGTTCACACACACTGCAAATAAGGAAATTAAATATCAGGTTGAGACAAGTCATTTTATTAAGCCAATCCACATATGAACATTAGTGTGTTGGCACTATTTACAATAGCTCGACTATTTCATGAATGTAGATTTAATTTCATTTAAATAAATGAATTCTTAGTGAGAACATTCAGTTTTCTTTATGGTTTAACTTGCATATCAGTATAAACGATATTGTGGCGCCCCCTGGTGTACATATATGGAACTTTTTTCATTGCAGTGGAATTAATAAGTTTAAAAAATATGCAAAAAAACACATTTTTTTTCACAATATGGTAATGAACATCACAATAGTCCAATGCCTTTCAGAAGGGAATTCATTTGAATATATTACAGTGCAGTTTTTTGCATTTTAAGCATTTTATACATCTTATACTGAGTGAAAGACATAACATTTTTATATCTTTCTGTAGCTTTAACCTATATCTATAATTTGATAAATTTAAAAGGTAGAAATCATCCAAAAAACACAGTTATAACACATTTATGTAAAGCCAATTTACAGAGTAGACATGCACCCAGACACTCTTACTTCTTCATTACAACATTTGCATTTAATTTGACTTAATTAGCCCTTTGCACTGAAAGAAGGCATCCTGGCATGGACCACGTCCGAGGAAAGTTTCCAGCATGTCCATTCCATCCGCTGAGCCACCTGCTTCCAAAATCACCCTCCTGTACTCTTTTCCAACCTGCGACAAAGCACACACGTACTAATAAAGACAATTTCCACAAAGAGAACAATGTACGCTTGGATATGTAAGGGACGTAATAAAATAGGATACATAAATAATAATCAGACCCACCTTTGGATTCATGATGCCTTCCTTTTTAAAACAGCTGAAAAATATGTCCATGGAGTAGACTTCACTCCACAAATAGCTGTAGTACTGACCATCATATCCTCCAGCCAAGTGGCTGAAACTTGCTGTCATGTTTGTACCTTCAGGAAACAGACATTTGTCATCACTTAAAAATAGTCTTTGTTACAAATTACCAGGTATTCCAAAAATAAAAGGTTTACTTTATGTGTTTCATACAGGAAATGAACATCAACCAGTGGAAAAAATACCCTTATCATTGATAAAAATGGCCACCATTTGTCTTGCAATGCTACTGTTGCTAATGCTAACGCTAGGACCGACCTGGTGTAGCAGGAACACCCAGGATGTCCTGGCAGTGCTGTGCAAACACCTCAGTTGTATCTGCGCGAGGGCTGGTGTGCAGCGACTGGTCCACCTTACTGAGGACTACCTGGCGCAGGTTCATCAACCCTGAGGAGGAAAAACAAGAGGTTACATTTACAGACATTCTTGATTTATGATGCATGTTTTAGAGTTTAATCTTTTTGTGAAAATTCAAGCATCTTACCGGTGTTGGCCACTCTGGATGCGATGAGTTTGTCGAGCAGACTGTCTGGGATCGGGGTGCCGTCCTTGTAGTGGCCAGACATTCTTCTCAGAGGCTCCTTCTCCCAAACCCAGTTCTCAAGCATCTGTGAAGGCACCTCCACAAAGTCCGTCTCCACCTGGGTTCCACTGAATTCTGAAAAAGTTGTCTGAAGCAAAACAAAAGAAGAGTTCAAACTATTGTTCTTACTGATAAACAACACACAGAGACTGCTGATGCCTACCTTTGAGCACAGCTCGTGCATAACATGACCAAACTCATGGAAGTAGGTCTCCACTTCATGGTGCTGGAGGAGAGAGGGAAAGCCTTTTCTAGGCTTGGTGAAGTTAGCCACCATTGCTGCCACTGGAAGCCTGCGTTTTCCATCAGGTCCTCTGCAGCCGGGCTGGAGCCCAAAACAGGCTGCATGGCCGTACTTCCCTTCCCTAGTTAAAAAGATGAAGTTACACAGGAAGAATGAATCTGAATATTTACTTGAATGTGAGTTAGGAGGGTATAATTTGTTGTTTTTCTACCTTGGGTGTAAATCCAGGTAAAACTGGCCGATCTCCTCTCCTGTTTCGGTGTCTCGGGCTGAATAAAGCTTGACATTTTCATGCCACACGTGAGCATCTTCCACCTCTGTGAACTTGAGACCCAGCAGCTCCTCGTAGATCCCAAACAGTCCTTCTGTCACCACGTCGAGAGGGAAATACTCGATCAGTTTGTCCTTGTTCACGGCAAACTTGCACTGCTCCACCTGGTTCATGTAATAAGGCAAGTCCCAGGCATTGATCAGCCCATCGAAGTGGTAGCCCTTCATCAAGCACTCCCTCTTCTTCAGGGCAAGAATGTATTTCCTCTCCTTGATTCCAATTGGCTTCAGCGTTTCATAGAACGTATCTGTCCAATTTGAAACGCACGGATCAAAGTGAGTTAAATCTAAAACAAATAGTTTTTTTTACAATCAATCACATAATCATAACTCCTAAAATCTATAAACTTTGCATCATCAATTATAGTCCTTCTTTGGAGTCATTATATTTAAGACTCAATATACTTATATAATATACTTAGACTGTACCCAATGCCTTCATTAAACCTTGAATTAGGTGGAGATAACGTCTGAAGAGATGTCCTTAATTAGGAGGTAATATGACGTGGAGGCTTAAACCGTTTGATGCAGAGGGGAGTCCATTAAGGTCCTGATCATGAACATCTTGAAGGGTGTTATCCTGCTCATACCACAGTCATTTGCAAAATAAATAAAAGTCATAAAGTTCCAGTGCAAAGGACGTGATGTTTTCTACTCCAGTCAATAGGACAAACCTTGATACAACTAGGCAATGTGAAACATTTCTAACTTGCTCAGCTCATTAAAATCTGAGTCATCTATGAGCCTAAAAGCTCATTTTGATAGTAAGATTCAAGGTCAATAATACTGTATGCACCTCAGAACAGTTAATATATTTAAACAACAGCTTAGCAACAAGACTAGCTAGCTATCTAGTTACGTTATTGTACCCAAATAAATGTTTTGATTATAACAAATGCCAAGAGCTCTGTCAGCCTAACACTTTAGTTTTTTATTTAATTTTCTTTTTTCTCACTTAAAGTAACAAGTTAAACAATAAATGGGATTTAAAATGATCACTAATGTGATATAAAGTGTCAGTAATTTCAGAAACTCAGTGTATTTTCTGCAGTTTGTGCTACAGTTGCCTTCCTAGAGGGTGAAGCACTGAAGGACGACAGTGCTGTAAATGGTTTCTCTCTTTTTTAAAAATACTTTTTGGATGATTTAATTTATTTCTCATGTCAAGATGGCTGGATACAGACACAGGCTGAGTCTGCTTCCTTTGTCAGAGACTCTGCATCCAATCAGAATCGAGCATTCACCCAGACCATGGTATGATGCATGTTGCACTACACACAAGTGGCATGTGGTGCAACATACACTGCGTTACTCAACATGCAACAGGCATGAGGCGAAACATTTTTCTTTCCTGTTTGTCTCTATCCACTTCCCCCGTCCGCCCCGTCCATCCGTCCAATGAGATTTATTTTTTCAGATGCTGTGCTGTTGTCAGCTGGCGTGAGTCTTCATCTTAAATGACACAGAATGTTTGTGAGCGAGCACGTGCGACCGTGAGGAGGGAGGTCGGAGGGGTCATACCTAAAAAGTCGGACACATTGCTTGCATTCTTGGCCATGTTCATCTCCAGCACATAGTCCGCATGGCTGCTGTAACCGAGTAAGTCTGCGACCTTCGCCCTCAGTTGTATCAACTCTTCAAGGATAGCCGTGTTTACCTGGAAAAGAGCAAGGCTGTAGAATAAGATATGCAGATCAGCTAATGTTTATAATGGAGAGCAATTTACAAAATATCCAATTTCACAGATGCAAGTTAGAAGTCTTGATATTTTAGTCCTGGTTTGTTTTTTTAGACACCAAAAATAAACCTTTGAGCAGCTAAATCCAACAGAGTAACTTGTGTGTTCATGTACAGCGCAGTCAAACAAACTCATATTGTTTTGAAAGGGAAGTCAGTCAATAATCCATTTTGCATTTAGAAACCACAATCTCATCTGATGCTGCACACAGCTCGAGCAGCTTTCCACACACACACACAGCAGCACGGCACACTTAGAGGAGATAAAGGTGTGCAGCCTCCTGCCTGCTAACAGCTGTTCCACCTCCTGTTCCACCAGTTGAACACTGTTAATGCGATGCAGCAGCAGCAGAAGGAAATGTTGGGTTTGCACTGGCAGGGTTATAAATAAATTATTAATATAGCAAAGAACGGTAATGCTGGATTACATCCCGTGCAGCATTTCCTCTGACTTCTTTGTGCTCGGGCAGGTAATTTGAATCTAGCACAGAAATAGCAGCCTCTGTTTAATAATATAATAAAAAATACTAAAATTTGAAATATATTTAATGGCGTTAATGGCAAAAACAAGAGTTAATTTAATGAAAATCTTAAGGGTTCTAACTTTAAGCATAGTAATTGTTGCATTATTTCTTCAGATATGGCTGCAGGTGTGTATAAACATGAGTTCAAAACAGATGGGACCTGCTGCAGTCAGGAAGGATGAACAGATTTATCATCAGATTCCTGTTACCTCTTTACACCTGCTGTGAAAAGCTGTTTCCATCCTCCTCCTTGTCTCAGGGTTGTGACACCTCTTCATCAGGGGGAAGTAATGAGGATATTCAAGTGTCACTTTAAACCGACCGTCTGCTGTTTTGTCCAGTCCGTTCAGATAACTATCGGCCAGCCCACCTTCACAGAAAGAGGACGACAGCATGAATGAAAACAGTCAAAGTCTTTTCAAAAATGCCAGAAGTGTGGGTTTAATGCACGTGAGCTCACCCAGTTCATGCTCGGAAAATACAAGAGACGTGTTGTCCTCATTCAGGTTCTTGTTGAATTCTATGGAGAGTTCACTTATTAGCTTAGATGTTCTTTTTATTTCCTGTGGAGAGAAAAGCAGCAGAGTTTTAGTGGAGACTGAAAGTCAAGTAGAAAGAACATAAAAATTGATTTCTGGGGTAGAAAATCACAATTTGTGGTTCAAATGTAAACAAAAGACTGGGACGACAATTAAATTTCAAAATAAAAGACTGATACTTGCTATTACATCAAAAACGACATATTTTCCTTTAAATAAAGTTAATACAGTACAGATAAAGCATTGAGAATTGATTAATACTCAGTGAAACATGTTGTACTGAGGCATGAATTAATAAGTGTTTATTTATCGAATATCTAATATATATTCAGACTCTATTTTTATTTTAACGGCAAAGTATGTGGGCAGATCTACTATAATCAGACTCTTTAATTTAAATATAACTGTAATGCATATGGGCAGATCTAGAGGAGCTTTTATAATCAGATTACATATTGAATTACCTCTTGTACATCTTTAGACAGGTGCAAACCTTTCCGCTTGCCCAACGTAACGAGTCTGTCTAAGAATCTCTTTTCCTCAGGCAAAAGGTTTTCCTGGAGGTTTTCCTGTCAAAACATAATCAAAAACAAAACAATTCTTCATATAGACAGAGTTAAAGCTGAGGTAGGTCATGTATTTTAGAGGAATTATATGTTATATTTGTTGAATTTACTTTATACATTCAAACAGCAATCAATAAATCGAATGTTCAGACCTGCCTGACTTCCTACATATCTACAAAGTCTTCTAGAAGGTTAATAGGCAGATATATTGCAGACGTTATATTGAGCTAATCAAAAAAAAAGAAGAGAAAGAGCCTCCAAATTTTCCCATAACAACATGCTAGCTTGACAGCTGTTTCTATTCTAAGAGTAGCTGCGTCACTGTTTATGTTGATCGTGATAATACGGTTTCTTACACATGAATAAGTCATGAGATAGTTGGACTTATGTAGCTGCGATGACGACACTCTGCGCTCGTTGGTACACAACCTCTGAGCCCAAGAATGACTGGCTGTCGGTCAGCAGCTATCCCATCAGCCTTAAAGCACACGCCCAAACTAACGAGTAACTACTGCCAATTCAAGGTGAGAGACTGAGAGACTCTTTTACAACAGTTATTCAGCTGCATTTAAATAATTGTGGCATTTATTCAACTATATATGCAGCAGGTCAGCCATCCGCTCCAACGTGGAATAAGATCCAGCTTTGGCTACGACTGGTTAGATCAGATTAACCTTCCAAGCTAAATAAGAAACAGCAATGGCGTCAAATATGGGTTTAAATATCCTCCGTCTTAATATACATCACTTACGAATCTATCACTTGTTGCCCTCTGGCTGACATATAACGTGGAAATTATCTCTCATTGGCACAGCCGCCGCGATAAAGGCGTCAAATACTCACATATCAGATTTAATTATCTTTAAATAAATAGTTTTTACGGGTTGACATTAATTTTACACCTCATTGTAATCTTAGTGGACTTGAAGCCTGATTAAAGGACGAGTTATATAAAAACCAACCCCCCCCCCCCCCTCATGCTGTGAGTGATGTTATATTCAAGCGGATCTGACAGGAGGTTTACCTGCAAAGCAGTGATCCGCTCGAACACATCTTCCCTCATGCTTATCTCCACGTCAAACTCGGACAGCTTCTTGTCCGCCTCCGTGCTCGCTGTCCGGACTTCTTTGGAAGGACAAACATATTGAGGGAAATCGAGAACATGACGCGAAGCTGAGAGAAGAGAATAAACACACACAAAAACACCTGAATGAGTCATGAAACATTGAAATTGTGTGCATAAAAGCAGCCTTTCACTATGTTTTCTTTAATGATTATTTTCTTAAGAGTTATTCCCATTAAAAAAGACCAAAACCAATAAATCAGCCTCCTTATCAATGATCTAAATCCCTACAAACAAATCACAAATATAAACTTTTGTTTTTAAAATAAAGGCTCACTCCTTTCCTCAAACAGCTGGGCACTGCAGTTTAAAGCAAACTTTACTCAAACTGGAGTTAAAAGTGCATTTGATGGGGACTACTTTCAGCTGCGGATGAATACACATTAAGTGCTAATTATTAGCTAAATAATATTTAGACATACACAAGGACTGACTCTGTGGTGTCTGTTTTCATGGTAATGAAGGAGCTCATTGATGTATTTTTAAACAGTCTTTGGACGACAGAGTGGAAATGTGGCAAACAGCCTTCAGCTACATGGAAAATATTTTCTGGCCGGATCAAATTATTGCTTGTTTTGGTCTTTTAATGTTATGACAACAGAAAAAAAAAACAATCTGACTTATATCTTTTGAAATACTTACTTGCATAATCCAGCTTGACATTAGCCAGAACTTTTAGGGTGTTTTCGACAGAGACGTTTTCTATCTTTAGGGATCCGATGTCATCATAGACCTTCTTGACTCTGTGGATCAAGCCGTCTGTCATGGTCCTGATCTCAGCTGGTGACAGGTCCCATCTCAGGGAGTTTCTCTGATTTCCAGCCTCTCTGGCAGGGGTCACACACCCGCTGTGGATGGTCATCCTCAGGACTGGTTGGGAAACCCTGCAAAGACATTCAAACCAGTGCAACCTCAAGAGTTAGCGATGCATTTAGACTTTTAAGACTGGGCGACTGAACTTAACAGGTGGCGATAATAAGCCATAAATCCTCCAGAGTCACATTTGAAACGTGCTTTGAATATTTTCCATGCTAAGCGGGGACCTTTTACCCCTCCATGCCTATCCAGTGTTAGGTTTCATTGCACGGCAGAGAAAGCCCTTTAAAACAAGTTCATATAAAACTGTGAGGATAACTGATATCGCAGCCAAAAACTTCTAGACACCTGAGTAACTTTTCAAACGCTCAAGAGCAGGAAACGCAAGGTGTCACTTCTTTTTACGATTAGCAGGTGTAAATATAACACGCACGCATTAACGAATTAGCTAAATGTAACTTTAGCTGGTAACTCTCCACTAATCTGGCACAGGTGTTAAATAAACAGAATAAAACGGCTGTTATTTAACACTGTAACTTATACTGAAGCATACCTGCAAAGCGTACGGCGGACTACCACTCTTAACGCACACATGCCGGCGGTTTCATGCGGGTTTTTTTCCGTGAAAACACACCACTTTCTTGCCTTTACACAGGTTCAGTCCAAACACAAAGCAGGACCAGCAGCTTCAGCAGCAGCAGCAGCAGCAGCTCTGATGCATGTGGATGCGACGGCTGCTTCTTTATTTCCGCTTTCCAACGCGCATGCGCGGAGGGGGGATGCGCTCGAGCTGACACAAGTCCTCATGACGCGGTAGCAGCAGACAGCTGGATAAGAGCTCAGGTAGGTGGGCGGAGGGACATTAATAGCATCCTTTACCTCAATGTTGTTTTTTAAAAAATGGGCTTTATTGTGCTCGCAAACATCCGAGGTTAACCTTTCTTTCCTGTCCTCGCGCTGTGTGTTTTTTTTATCCCAGTCTCGCGGACAGATTGGGTTTGTTTTAGCCAGCATCACACAGGCTGCACAGTGCGCGAGCCTTGTTGTCCGGACGGTTAGGATTCATAAACACAAACGTAGCCGTGTTAAGCTTTTAAATGCGTTTTCTTGAACGCATTAAAATGTAAATAAATATGGAAATACATGATGCATGTGTGGCGAATTAAAACCCGTCTTGTCTCCCGTGATGGTATTACATCACAGCTTCTGCATCACTGCATTTACGTGTGTCAACACACACACACACACACACACACAGGGAGGAGTGACTGTGCCTGCCGAGCCGAAATGAACATAACAACGACTGGCATCAGCACGTGAGGGACATATGAGGCCATGTTTGTGCTGCAAATCAGTTTTTCCCATAGAGTCCAATTGCAGCTAACGAGGCTATCTCTCTCTCTCTGTCTCTCTCTCTCTTTTTTTATTTTTTCTAGTCCATGTTGGGCTCATTTTCTTGGACCTGCTTTAGCCAGACAGATATTATTAAAAAAATACAATGCAAGAGCCAGATTTTGTTCTGCTTTAATCAAGAGTCGTTTTGCTTTTATTCTCCTGTGAGTTGTCTTGGAAACAAGAAGTAAATGCACCACCAGCGTCCTTTAAAGTGTGGATAAAAATAGAGATAATAGATCATGACAAAGATGGATTAATCTGCTGTGAGAACATGAAAAGAGAAGAGATGTCATGCCCATGTTTTGGTAGCTTAAATTCAACGCTGCTTATTTTTAGGGAGTATGCAACATGTGAGCAGAATGTCAACATAATAAGCTAAAACTGCAGTTGATAATTGCAATTGATATGGAATTTATTACTAAAAATCTGTTGACATGCAGAGAATCTGTGATTTCTTGGCCATATGAGCAGCTGCCCACTTTTTTCAATTGATGATCCAGTTCTGATCATTAATTAGATAATAATTATCATCCAGGATTGTGTTAAGGAGTTCACATGGATGTTCAAGATTTGACAAAATTTACCTAATACTGAAAAAAATAGTACAAAACACATATGTATCTCCTGATAAACGATAATTAAATGCATGAATCAAAGACCTCAGAACCTATTTTCTCAATCACCTTCTTGCAATGAGTCATGAAATCCTACACGAACGCACTGTTTTTCTGCCAAAGTCAGGACACCCACACCGTCTGGATGAAGCAGATTATTAGTAGTTTTCCTCAGTTAAACTCTTAATAATTAAACCAAATCTTTTCATGAATATTTAATGTTACAGAAAAAATACTTAAGCCAAGTTTTTTAGAGGCTTTAATGCAAGAAGTAACATGAATTCTTGTTTCTCACCACAAATAAGCGATCAGGTCATAATGAGTTTATGTGATAAATTGATGCTTAATCATGTTTGAGTGCTAATTCATGTATTTTAGAGCAGAAATAACCACAAAATTACCCACAATCAAGTCAAATAGAACCATTTTAATCAAACTGGTAGTCAGATGCAACTATCCACATGTTGCTGCATGACTCAACTCTCTTTTTTATGGCACATTTACAATCTAGGAGTTGGAACAGAAGGTTTGAATTATTTTATTACCATATTTTGTCATTGCGGAAAGATCTGAAAGTAGCACAAAACTGCGCATGATAATAGAGAATTTATGGGCTAGTTATTTTTATGTGAACAGTTAATTTTGCAATGAAGATGGAAAGAAAAATAGACATTTATGCCAAGAATCTGATTAGAAGTTAATTACTGAAGTACTGAATATGGATTGTTGGCACATGCAGCAACATGTACATGCTTGTTTCCGACCATAACTTCATTTTTTAATGCAAAAGACCCTTTTTTTGCAACTGGATCCCTTATAATTTGGTGACATATGAATTAATGTAGGTGTGATTAATTGATGATTCATTAAGTCTTAACTAATCACAAAACCTCATGGTGACTTGATCAATTTTTAACTGGACAAACTCATTAAAGCATTCATAAAGAGCCTGCAGTAATTCATCACGACTCATGTATTAGTTATTGCATTTTTTGTCACCGTATGAATAATATAGCTCTTGTCGTGTGGGTGTTTTTGTTGTTTGTGTTCGACTCTAAAAAACAACTTCCTGTTCCCAGCAGTTTTTCTAGGTAAAAATGGCAGTGGAGAAGCGCCTGGCGTTCTCTATTGTGCAGTTCCTACGAGATCAAACACATTGCGGTGCTTTGAATTCAGATGAGCAGGAGAGCCTTGAAGGTAGGTCAACCTCACCGTGCACTTCACATTTTCTTTTAAAAAAGCCTTTACAAATATAGGACACTCTGCTCTTTTTCCAGTCCGTTTTTCAGAATGAAACTCCACACTTGCTCTTAATTCAGCATCCAGATGTGGAGAGAATAAACAGGAGCAGGTTTTTATCATCAAAGAGTACGAGTGTGACAAGCTTTCAGCCGGTTTATAGAAGACAGTTTTAAATTCTCACACTCTGACTGTGCAGCCGAGTTCTGACTCACCATGATAATACCGTTAACCGACAGACCCGAGTTGTTTGGCTGCTAAAATCCTCACAGATGTCGCCTCTCTCATCAACATTATCCTGTCACTACAGTGGCGATCCAGTGTTTGGAGACCACGTTTAAGATCAGCTCCAGCGACTGCCACCTCGCTGTGCCGCAGCCTCTCACAGAGATTTTCCTCAATTCACTGCTCAAGGTGGGCGCTGCATAAAAACACTGAACCAAAGCTCTGATAGCTGCTGTTTTTATGGTTCACGTTAGCTTAGCTTAAACAGCAGCGGGATGGATTTAACGGGGGAAGCTGAAGGCGTGTTTCTCCTCTTACCTGCAGTGCAAGATCGTTAAGATAAATTTATGAAAATCAGACATTTTGATCAATATCATGGCATCATGGCTCAGTGCATGCTTGTGATTGGCTCACCTAGATTAGAGACATGTTAAGGATATAAGTTACACTGATTTTCCTCCTGTCAAGTCAAAATGTCCACTGTACTCTTTTTGTTTGCGTGTCAAAACATTAATTTTTCTTTTTTCTTTTCCTTAGAATGACAACCTGACCATCCCAGAGACTTCTCCATCTCCTGAAGACATTGAACGAGCAGAGCAGCTTAAAAATGAAGGTGATGTTAAAACTCTTTTATTTAGGTCTAATACACCTGCTTCCCTCTGTGGCAGGAGGACGAGGAAGTAAACTCAGTCTGTAAGCTGTAAATATGGTTTCTTGTTGTGGTTCAACTGCTGTGACAGATTTTCATTCACTGTCGACACCATATTTTTACTATTATTTGCTTGAGGACCAAAACACGTTTAGGGAGGAAGCAGACATTGTTCATGTGTTAATAAGGAACTTATTCGTGTATAGAAACAGCTGTTATTTCACAGTTAATTATAGAAATCATGTTATCAGAAAAATCACAAAAAGACAGCTGGCTCCCTCATTAAAGGGAGATATTTGAGCCCCACAGCTCCTTCACCTCAACTCCCACGGACTGACTTCGTCAAAGCCTTGATCACATGGAGCGTCAACATATTGAGAAAAACTTGTTGACTTTTTATGACAAAATTAAAGCAAATTATACAACCACATATGTTATATAAAACATCAAACACGATAAAGACAGAGAGTGAATGTCTATAAACTTGATTCAGATTTACTCAGGCATCATAATATATTATAACTTGTATTTGAAATCATCCAGTTTAATCATGTTAGCACCATAACATCCAAATCTTACAAGACATTATTTTCTTTGATTGTAATAAGCAGAACTACCTGAATTATACATTTGTGAAATGTGTAAACTCTTTTTGTTTCCAGGGAACAATCACATGAAGGAGGAGAACTACAGATGTGCAGTGGAGTGCTACACAAAGGCCATCGATCTGGACCTAAGAAACGCCGTGTACTACTGCAACAGGTATTTTTACATCAGCAAGGGTCTTTATTTCTAACCTCCTACTTCATTTGTGGCTTTTATACAAAAGCAGACAAGAGATAAGAGTTAAATAGTCCATGATGCCATTTTTTAACTCAGCTAGACATTTACTTATGAGCTGCTTGTGCATTATGTGTGTGAACACAGTTTACTGAGCCTGTCACACAGATAAGAAGGTGTGTATACGACACTCTGCAGGGCTGCAGCTCACAGTAAACTGGGAAATTACACAGAGGCAACCGGTGACTGCGAGCGAGCCATTGGGATTGATCCGACCTACAGCAAAGCGTACGGGAGGATGGGGTGAGTTCGACCAAAGATGTTAATTTATGTTTGAAACAAATTTATATGTTTTTTTCTTCATAATCTGCTTCGTTTCTCTTCGATTTGTGGCTCCAGTTTGGCTTTGACAGCTATGAACAAATATCCAGAGGCAATTTCCTACTTCAAGAAAGCTTTGGTACTAGACCCTGAAAATGACACTTACAAGTCCAACCTGAAGATTGCAGAGCAGAAGCAGAAAGAAGCAACCAGCCCAGTGAGTAAAATTCACCTTATTAGCCCTTTTTTTGTTATTTAACACAGTGTTTATCACATTAAAGCTCACATGTCTCTTCGTGGTTATTTTGACTTTTGTGTGTGATTATGTGCCGCAGATTGCAGCTGGATTGGGATTTGACATGGCGAGTTTAATCAACAACCCTGCTTTTATCAGCATGGTAAGAGCATGACTCCTCATATATACACTGTTACACATAAACCCTTGCATATAGACGCAATAGAGGCTGCTGTTTAGTCAACTTTCCATAGAAACAGAAGTCCTCTGCATGTGTTTTGTCTCCGGTAAGCTCAGACCAGACTCCTTTAATTAGTCCCAAGAGTGACAGGCCCTTCGTTAATTAACTGAGTTTGTCGTCTGGTGGAAAAGACTTCGACAGAGCCTGAAGAATCCTGACTTGTTAAACACGACACACTGGGAACGTCTCCGACAAGCACGCCAGAGTTTTATAACAGCAACAATGACAAGATACATAACAAGAAAATTGTCCTGTGAATACAGTTTTTGAGAGGATTTCAGCTTGACTTCTGTTCACAGGCTGCGAGTGTGATGCAGAACCAACAAGTACAACAGCTGTGAGTGTTCAATGTTTATCTTTTGCATGCATAGAGTTGCTTTAAAGTGCAGTTTTGAAACATGCTTTGACTCACTGTCACTGTGTCGCTGTGCCGTCAGCATGTCAGGAATGATGTCCAACGCAGTCGGAGGTCCTGCAGCAGGAGTTGGAGGCCTGTCAGACATTTCCAGCTTGATTGAAGCGTGAGTGCACTTAATTCAAAATAAAAAAAAGGACTGTTTTAATATTAATTTTAAGGAGTTTGATATAAATTATACATGATAGAGGAATACTAAAGGAGTAATGCAACAGATTTATGAAATTAATAGCAGTAAGAGGTCTGGTGATAAATATTAAGCTGCAAAAACTGTGCTGGACTTTTTCTTGGGCAGAAATAATGACTTTAAATAAAGGTGGACGACCCCTCTTGACCTCCTCTCACTGCACAGTAATGAGGCCAAAAAAATAGTAACATGGATGCTGCCATCTTGCACCAACACACAGCATACACACCCATTTTTAGCATCAATTAACCAATTAAAACCAAACTTACTAGAAAAACAAACACTTGAACACTAATCAGAACTCAAGACCATCCTAAAGGAAAATTTGAATTTTATTGGACCCATCTGCTGACATTGAGCGGCAGGATTTATGACTTGTACTGGAGGCAGACACTAGGGGGCGATCCAGATGTTTTTGCTTCAGTTTTAAGCAGCTTTAATGCACACATGAAGGGGCAGAAACTGTCTCTTTCTGCTGCCTTTAATTTGAATTTGCTAAATTTTGTGAGTCTTTGACAGAGCCAAGCTAGCTGTTTCCCTCATAGTGTTTCTTGTCCTGATGCTAAGCTAAGCTAACCGGCTGCTAGTTGCAGCTCCGCTATAATTGTACAGGCATGAGAGTGGCATCAAACTTATTATGTAACTCTAGCCCAAATAATATTCCAAAACTTTTGCACAAATTCAGCCACAGATTGGACCGACACGGCGTGAAATCTTTTACTTCTGCTGCACTGTGGCTCAAATACTCGGCATTTCAAACATTGTTCTAAAAGATGGAAACAGGCTGAAACAGTGTGTACTTACCCTTTTAACTGATGTGACATTTTCTCTTTTGATCATATTTTATTCCAGGTCCACAAAGTAAATTTTGTTATTTTATTTTATGTGAAAACAGGTTTTTTTCTCATTTTGCTCAGTGTGAGCTTTTGTTGTGGTGGAAATTAAAAGAAAGTTATCTCATTTCTCCACCAGGGGGCAACAGTTTGCGCAGCAGATCCAGCAGCAGAACCCAGAGCTGATCGAGCAGCTAAGGAACCACATCCGGAGCCGTTCGTTCAGCGGCAGCGCCGAGGAGCACTCATGATCTGCTCAGGTACTTTTGTACGGTGGCTGACAAGTGCAAACGTGCTGCATAAACAGAAACGTGCTGCAAATACAGAAACAAGCTGCAAATAAGAAAACAAATGCAAAAAGAAAACGCCGCATATCCATGTCTCAGTTTGAGAAGTAGAAAGTTATTGGTTATTTCTACTTCTCATGCACTCATCTGCTCCACGCATTGATACCATTGACTGTATAAAACACTGGACAAACCCTCCGTGACGTCACCCATTGGTTTCTGTCTGAGCAAAAGTGAAGCCTCAAAAATCTCGTCCTGGGCGCCGCCATTAGCCAGCACGTGACTCCGCCCAGAGCCCGCCTAAACG
>JAPZDY010000011.1:20591886-20606487 GCA_029783645.1 Ctenochaetus hawaiiensis
AATTCAGCTCAGACTTTCAGTCAGAGACCAGAGAGGCAGACAGAGTCAGCCAGTAAACAATACTGACTGTGTGTTTTAGTTACAGTATGTAATGACTTTCAGTATCTAGCGATGAATAATATGTTTTCATTCTGTGGTCTCTGTCGCCCTCTAGTGGTGCTCAGAGAATCTGCAGCAACTTTAAATCAGATTTGTCCATGTCTCTTGTATATTCCTGAATCAAATCAAACTTTCTGCTGTCTGACGCAAACATCCTTTCTCAAATCCAGAAATATGAACATCAGAAACTTCTTAAATGGGTCTAACAGTGGCTACTTTGAGGAATCTAAAATATAAAACATATTTAAAGTTATTTAACACTTTTTTATTTGATACATAATTCTATATATCTTGCTTCATATATTTGATGTCTTCAGTTTGTATCTACAATGTAGAAAGTAGTAAAAATAAAGAAAAAAACATTGAATGAGAAGGTGTGTCCAAACTTTGACTGGCAGTGTAAGTACATATATTTTTGGATAGTCAATGATGTAAATATCTTAGGGCATGTTTTCTTAGAGAGTAATTGTTGCACCACACTGACCTCTAGTGGTCATGTCATATAATACACTAGACTTTGGAGGCTCTTCAGCATTAGTCCATCACTTTATATGAAAAAGTGACTTAGTAACTTTATTGATCCATCAGATAAAATGAAATCCTCACCTAAATATGATTTCTAGAAGGGCAGGAGACATTTTCAGAGTTTAGTTCGACACTGACAGTTTGTTGCACATTTCAATTTAGAGTGGCTTAAGGTGATATGGTGGTGGAGATGAAGCAGTTGGCCTAATCCAAAAGATAATTAAGTCAGGATGACTCACATGTCTCAGGAGGTGGTTATAATATCTCAGAGTCTTGAGATAAATCTCAGTGCATTCTGTTGCTTTTTTTATTCTTTTTTTTTTAAATAATTGTTTATTTTGTGCTTTAATTATACATTTGTTGATTGAGCTGCAGAAGAATCTCCTAAATGTGATTTTGCTCTTAAAGAGAGGAGGAAAAAGAAGATGAAGGACAGAAAAACTAAATAATTTAATAATTAATAACACTTGAGGTTAATTTATTTATTGTTGCATTTTCCACTCTTTCAATTATCTCAACCTTTAAAACAAATCAAATGGTTCAGTGTTAAGCACAAACCTTTTTTTGAAGCTTTTTTCTTTCTGTTTCTGTTACTGAACATGAATTTCTATCATTTAATAAAGAAACTTGAATTAAAATTGATTCACTAAATATTGCTTTCACATAGATCATAAGTATACAGAAGCTATGAAAACTCTGCAAAACTGTTAGAATAAATTCCATGTTGAATACTGTTTACCACAAGAATTCCATATTAAAACAAACAAATATAATTCAGTGCAGTTTTCATGTGTTTGATCTGCAGAGCTCTTCAGGGAATGTTGACGTCTTCCTGCAGTGTTTCCAGACTTCTCATGAATTGTTTTCATCGAGCAGAAGCTATAAAAAAATTACATCTAGATTATTATTATTATTATATACATCACAACTTTAAATAAATGTAATAATCATTAGTTGAACAAACTCTTCTCCCAGTGATCAATGGAAATTCACCAATGCACCAGAAAGAGACATATGATGGCAAATATTGATAAAAATGTGATCACTGTTTTGTCCGTATTCATTCTCACCTGATCAGTTTCACCATTTGCTTCTGGTCGCTGCCACTTGTCGTTGGACAGGATGCTGAAGACGACCAACCCAAAGGCCACGATGAGGACGCCGAGGGAGTTTGCAAACTTTGCTTCAGCAGGCAGAGAGCTGTACGGTTCACTGCTGCTCCCGTTACTGCAGCAGACCCAGAAGTTAAAGTTAAAATTTTTAATGTTTCATTGTTTTGCATGCAGATTCACAGCTCCTGCATCATGCATTTACTAGTTAATGTGCAAGATTATGCACAAATTTGTTTTTTCCTGCTGAAATAAAAAGGTCAACTCAAGTCAGTTTATTTGTAAATCCAATTTTAAAAATAACAAGCTGAATTGAAATGTTTTGCAGTCAAGAAATAAAAGAAACAGATGGTAATAATGTGATAAAACAGAGAGGAAATGACTGAAAAGCCAAAACGATAAAAGATGACAAAGATCAGACTCGAAGTATTGAAAAAAGAAGTTAGAGGAAACTGATAAAGAGCAACAACAAATTAAAAAGCAGTAAAAAGAAATGAAAATGAGTTCAGAGTGGACTCATCAGACCCACAGAGCCTCAGGCCTCGACAAAATAAGATCAATCAAATCTGTAAATTTGATTTAAACGGATCAGTGGAACATCACAGGTCAATATCATTAAAAAGAAACTCTGCTGTTGTCTATCGGATGTTTGAGCGCTTACAGAGTAAAGAACAGCTCCTCATTAATGCCACTGATGCAGGACGTCAGACTGAGGATCAGGATCGCTTTTCCCATCAGGACATGGATCGGTTTCAGGACGCTACGGAACCACAGCGGAGAGCAAGGAAGCAAGAAGCCAACCAAACCGAGGAGCCACTGGAACGGGATGATTCAGTGTTTTCTCTCAGTGTATTTAATGATTCAAACCTTGTGTGTTTGACTGAGAATAACTGAAGATGTTCATGGATGTGAGTTCAGTGTGAACATCTGTACCTGGACCGCAAACATCAGCACAGTGCAGAGACCCACCCAGCTGTGCAGAGAGTACATGTCAGGGATGTGGACAGCTCTGTGGAAGTCGAACACAGCAAGCAAACCCAGGACGGACAGAAACAGAGCCAAGAGCATCAGCCCAGCATGCACCTGCTTCCAGGTGAGCTTCTTCTGCCTCCAGGTGAACGGGAAGCGAAACACAACAAGAGCTGCAGGAGGAGAGATAGTAAACACATGAGGATTAATGTTTATCCTCTACTTTTAACTTAAATCATTTAATAATTACTTGACATGTCATTTTGGCAAAAAATTTAAAAAATCATCTCATATCTAAGTTGCATTTTACATTAAAATCATCCAGCTGATGCTCTCATCTAGAGAGAAACGTATTGTGACAAAACCTCCAGGTTCAGCAACACTGAAAAACCATTTCAGATGAGACATTTGGGAGAAATATTGTTTCACTACTGAAGTAAACTCAGATCAGTTGTTTTAAGTTTATTGTGTGAGTAAATTGCAGTGATAAAACCTTGTATTAAAACAAAAAAGTGTTTTAAAACACATCTATTGTTAAGAATTTCATGAAGTTTTTCCTCAGTATGCTAAGAGGAAATGCCAATGACTCAACATTTGTTAAGCTAAGGGACCAGCAGAAAGATCAGATTGTTTTATGTAAAATAAAAATGCATTGTTTGTGGTTATGTCTGGTTACTTCTAGGCATGAAAAACCACTTGCTTGGGATTAGAAAAGGCTCATGTTTTGGTTTAACCTTCCTGGTTTTGTTGTCACAAACAAACTGGTTTAAGTCGTCACAAAAATGTCTAAAAAATGTTCAGTTTCTCTTTAAAAACAGCAGGTTTTTCTCCAAAAAAAGTTAGAAACCACCAGCTTCCCTGCAACCTTCTGGAGATAAAAACTCAGCTCATAGACCAACATATAATCAGACTTATGCCACATTGACATAAACTGTTGAAATGTTCATTTATTACATGTAAAAGGTACAAATGTTCACATCTGTGATTTGCAAAAACATAAACTGAACATTTTTTGACTGAACTTTGACTTTCAGCTCTACAAACAGATTTTTTTTCAGACTGCTTGTGACAGTCAACTGATCCTCAAGTGTAAAATCGGTGGAGTGTCCCTTTATCACATCTCTTGTTTTTGTTTGGTCAGAAATGATCCACGAGATTGTGTGAGAATCAAAAGCAAAGGCCCCTAATGCATTTTTTTAAAAGGATTGCAGAGGCTATTTTTTATTTTCAGCGAGGCTTCTCTAAATAACAGAACCACTTGGTTTTATAACGCAGAGGAGTTCAACAGCTCCACAAAACACATCCTCCAAAATAATGATGTAACTAAATCAACAGCTCTCTGACGCGACACACCTACAAAAACTGAACTTTATAACCTTCATCAAAGTTGGATTTACTGCAGGACTCTTTCATTAGGCTGCCCCGGTTTTAGCCGAAGGTGCAGCTAATAAAGCGGTGACAGAGTGCCGTGCTGCAGAGCTGTAAACAGGTCGAGATTAACGCACCGTTTCCATACAGGAACACGAGCCCGGACACCATGAGGACGGGATGCCAGTTGAACTGCAGAGCTGAACCGTCCCAGGAGAAGCCGCCTCCCCAGTGTGAACACCAGCGGGCCACAAAGAGGAGACAGAGCAGGCCGAGACACAGGGACAGTGTGTGGGCGAGGTGGAAACACACTGCTGGCTTCATATCTGACAGTTTTAAGAGGGAGGAAACATCAGGCGTCGTGTCGTTAAAGTTAGATCACAACATCACAAAGGAGATGCTGGAAAGATATTAAAACTCCTCTTAATTTAAATGCATGAGAGGGGCGATTGATAAGTTTATAGCCTGAGGTGGAAGGAGTCAATTTTAGATAAATTTGCTCATTTTTATGTCCAGCATGCTCTCTTTTAATATTTACAGCGGTCCAGTCCATTAAACCAAAGAGCAAAGAAGCACAATGATTCTTCTTTAAACCTCCAAAAAAGCGTTTCACAGTCAAAAACCGTGAACAATGAGTTCCTCCTTTATCTAAGAAAAGATAAATGAGACAGTTGAAAGCAGATATTGTCCATTTTCTCAAACTGTGCAGACTTGCGATTTTCCATTTACCAAAGCTAAAATCCCACAGAAGTTTTTAATGTCAAACTTCCTGCAGAATCACCTCAAAGAGCTGAACTTCATGTAACCGGAGCTGCACAACTCGTCTGCTTCTACCTGAGGACATGGACTTATCAATCGTTCCTTGTTAAGAATTAAGCAGAATTGATTAAAGTAGGTAAAATTATGCACTAGTTCATTTCTATAGATCAATACTGAGGCATTTTATTTTAACTACTTGATTTGCTCTCTAACATTTCAAAAGTCTCAATCTTAAATTAACAATTGTGGCCGAATTTGGTTCCTAGAAAACTTGCTGGAAGTAAAAGAAATCCATTGATACATTTTAACCTGTTATCAATTCAAATGCACAATAAAGGGTTAGTCATTTTATTTTAATTATAAAAAAATGAAAGCTGATGACTTGAATAATGTAACTGCAGAAAATGAGGTGTTAAAGTTCAAGTATCGACCAAAATTATTTGAGAATTCATAAGATTTTTGTAATAAAGACGTGATTGCTTATATTGTTTCTATGAAAAACGGCTGAAGCTCTTAAAAAATACTTTTACCTCTGAAAAAGAAGCATTAAAAAGCTTGAAAATGGAAAAACTTGAACTTTAAAGAACTTGTGTGTTCGCAGCGCACCAAAAACACAACACACAGAGAAAAATATATTTTAAACCCTTTAAAGCTGATGCAATTTCTTTTTCTGCAGTGAATTTTTCAAAAACAAACGGTCTGTATCATGAACTCACCGGCAGTTTTTCACTCTCAAGTGAATCTTCTCTCTCTTCTTTTCCTTAAATAACGTCCAAAAACAAAATCTTAACACTAAATATCTTATTTTTCTGCCTTTTATTTCACATCCGTTCACTCATATTTACCTCCAGCCGCCACAATTTCATCCACCAGGAATCTTTTGCTTCTGTTAAACCAGTTTGTTGGATGAAGAAAAGATGCTTTTATTGTGACGAGGTCTGTTTTTTTTTTTTGCAGAGGGTTGTGGCAAAGAAACTCCCTGCATTGTTTGTGTATTTGTCACAGTTGTGTGCAAAAAGAAGAAAGTTTCATAACACAAGACGCTTTTTTTGCTTTGTCATGTTGATTTGCTTCAAATTCTGCTTCTTATTTTTATCACAAAAACAAGCAGCATCATTAAGATTCGTTTATGCAACACAGAGCTGATTAAATAAGCCAAAACACATAAAGAAGCAGCTGTTATAACATCAACTCTGCATGTGATTGGATAATAAATCAGAAGTATGAAAGCATGTTGCCATTGCATGTTTTTACGTAACTTCCTCTGGATTACATGCATTTTTTTGTGCAGAAACCACAGAAGCCGCAGAGTAAAAGGTGTTATGAGGGATTTTTTAAAATTTTTTCCAACTCCTGAACAGCCGTGTGTCTGATGGTGACGCTCACCGTGTCACATGGTTGACCACAGCATCTCCAGCGTGGAACAAAGCCTCCGCTGTGGACCGACACAGATGATCAGTGAAGGTCAGTCACGCACCAAAATCGATGAGTTTTACTTTGAAAGGACGAAGGAAAGGCCGTGAAGCTGAGCAGCACTTTTTTTATTTTTTTTATTTTGAATGGTTGAAACATGTGGGATTTTTTTAAATATACAGGTGTTGAATGTGAAGTTTGATTTAAAAAAAAGACAATGCAACATCACATGAGCACATGAACACATGAACACATGAGCACATGAACACATGAACGCAGGTCACACGTCATACAGCAGCACGGCGACCGGAGCGCTCAGAGCCATGTTGTGCATGATCTGTTTGGAGCAGATGTTCTCGTCATCCTCGTCCTCCACGAACACGGACAGGAAGAGATCCGCCTCCCAGGGAACCTCCTGGGTCTGACAGGCCGCCACACGGATGCAGTCGCTGTCCTTCCTGAAGGTGAACTTCTTGTCTCCAGGAAGGATGCTCAGGTTCTTCCAGCTCTTGTCTTCAGCTTCAGACTGCGAGGTGATGAACTCGTCGATCTGCAGAGGTCTTTCTCTGACGAACACTCGGATGTTTCTCTTGCTGTAGTTGCTCATCTGACACGCAGTGTTGGTGTTTCCCATTTTTTTCTTTATTATCCGGACTGCAGGTCTCGCTTGAGGCTGTAATTTCAAAATAAAACAGTGATATTCTTCATAAGTAACATAACAGACACACACCTGAGGCCAAAATGCACATTTTCCACCCATATTTTAACACTTACTTATTTCTAATTTGCATTATCTTTAAATTTTAAACATTCATATGTAATTTTCTTGTACTTTTTTAACTTTAATTATAATATTTATCGCTCAGACTCAGGAGAAGCTGCTCTGTAAATGAGCATGTGACAAACAAACCCTTTGAATTTTATTATTTTACACTCATGATTGTCTCCGGAGAACAACAGTGACATTATCAATGCGACATAATAAAATGTCTCATCCTCCTGCAGGTGAAGGATCGATGGCAAATAATGTTTTACATGAGCACACAAAACCATCCAGCTCAGCATTCAGTAGATTAAAGCTGAGAATAAAATGATACAGAAAACAAAAACTGCCACAGTTTCTATTGTTAAAAGTTTTGTTTAAGTGAAAGTTTTCGTCCAAGAAAGTTAGTCTTTTAAATAAAAAAAAATGCAGTTCTTTCACATTAGGAAACAAAAGCACTTATTTGTAGGGGGCACAGCTGACTTAATAAATCAGATTTAGTTGCCAGTTTGGTCTTTTTTAAAAGTTTTTCTGAATCAAAGACAGAATATTTTCCTACCTGCTGCTCTGATGAAGGCGATGTGACGATGAAGCAGAGCTGCCGTCGTCCTGAGCCGAGCAGAGTTTGTCTCAGAGACAAAACCTGATAACATGCAAAACTCCTCAGCACGGAGTCAGATAATGTAATAATATAATGTTCTGCCTGCTTCAAAAGGACACGAGGGCCAATGTCCAAACATTTCAGACATTTCTGCACTCAAGAATAAATCTGGATCTCTGAGCTTCGCTGTGCAGAGCGATGCATGTGCAGACTTTGACCAGAAGCGTTTAATAAGAGCCTGATCATTTGGAAATTCACATGCAGAGCAGGTTGGATGCACAAACTCAAAGCTGCCAGTGCAAATAAACTCGACAGTGAAGTAGAAGACATGTTGTGTTCAGCAGGAAAACTTAGGATGAAAAGAAAATTTGCATAATTATTCCAGATGTTTAGTGAGTCAGAAGGAGAAGATTTTAATGTAAAAAATATAGTTTTATCGTGCAAAGTTACATAACTGACATATATAACTGTTCCAAGCAGACAATTAGTATAAACATTATGTCTTCAAACACGTCTGGACAGGATCTTTAGAGCTTATTTAGAAAAAAAAGGGTAACTGGTTTTAAAGATGAAGCCTGATGTTGTTTTTTAAGGCAGAAAATACAAAGTTTTATTTTTCATAAAGTTTCAATAATTTCCTCAAACAGCTGTTGTAACTTTCAGTCGACACTCAGGCAGCAGCGAGTGAACGGAGGCATCTGTCAGGGACTATTTTTAGCTGCGGATTAATCCACAATTGTTGCTGTGGTGAGTGTTTCCGGCAGCAGGAGGATGTGTGTGTGTGTGTGTGGGAGTTCACATGTTTATGTTAATGGAGGAAGACGTCAGCCGGCAGCAGCTCTGTACTTCACTGATGTGTTTGTGGACAACAATGGAGGCTCATGGGACGGACGTGTCCGGCTGTTTATGAACAGAATATCTGTTGTTTTGAATGAATTCATGTCAGCTTTGATCATTTCAGTGACTTTGCAGACTTTAAGGAAAATGTAAAGCATCAATAAACAAGTTAAAATGTGAAATTGCAGTAATATGATGTGAATTATTTGTTCTTTTGAGTTGATGTTCAGGTAAATTTGAAGCAGAGAAACTCCAACAACACTTTCCTCTAAAGTTTTAGTAGTAAAAGTGGTAAAAGTTTCCCTCTTTGTTCCAGCTGCTCCTTGTTAGAAAGAGCAGAGCCTTTATTCGCTGCACAGTTTGCATATTCAAAGTGTAAAAAGCAGTAAAGATAAGTGTTACAGTTGGTTTCATTCTGCCTTTCAGGGCTCATTCTGTGCACCATGAGGCCGTGGCTGCTGCTGCTGCTGCTGCCCCTGCTCGCCTCCCACCGGAGTCTCCTTGGAGACGGAGACCGAGTCATGGAAAACTACAGCTGGAGTTTGGACACAAAACTGCTGCTCAATGGACGGATGAGTCCCCGAGGAGCGGAGATACTTCAGATCCGAGCCGGACACGACTGCATGAGTGCGCGGGGACGCTGTGTGTGTGTTGCTGTGCAGCACAAACGCAGGACCTCCCCCCCCTTTCAGTGGACGTACACAGTCCATGATGACCATGGATGCAGTTTGTCCCATGAGGAATTCACAGGAATAATCCATTGGAATCATATCCCGGCGCTGGTATGGATGCATAAATCAGTTTTGGTGTAAATCTCAAAAATATGTCGCTACTTTATTTCTGCACATCATCGACAAAATGCCTGTTTTTTTCCTTAATGTTTGCATTTCCTGTCATGATCCCAAATATCCCACAGCTCCTGCAACCGCACCACAATTTACACTCTGTTTATTTTTGCCTTAATGCATTTTCTCTGCTCTGCTGCTCTCCACCTTATGCATGAATTATCAGCATCACAGGTGGGATTGACACGAGCGAACTCAAAAATCACTCGACCTAAAAGCACAAAGCCGATTGTTACACAAACAAACAACAACAACCAGCTTTGTTTTAACGCTGCGTGATTAGAATATCTGACACAGAGTGTTTTTGCAGAGAGAGTTTGGTCTTTAATTAACGTTCCTGACTCAGATATGAACCTTCAGTCTCCATGTGTTGAGGCAAAACAGACTTTTGGAGACCTGGAAAGCTTTGAATACTAAAATAAAAACTTCATTACAAATGAGAAGCAATAAATAAAAAGCAGAGCTGAAGCTAATGGAAATGTTTTGCACATAACTGGCTGCAAACTAGTTTGGCCAGTGGTATAATAAGGATCAGACAAGTTCAGAATGAAGGTTTTTTGCTGCTTATTCGCCCATTTACTCACACACTGATGGCAACCAGCTGCCACATAGGAGCAAATTATTAGCCCAGTTGTCAGAATTAATGTTCGCTTTGCACATTTCTGCAAATCACACATCAGTTCGATTTGTAAATTTCCTAAAAAACATCTTTAAATTAAAGTATCAAACTGATGTAGTTCAGGTTTCATGCACAGAAGACTCATTTCATCAGGAGGAGCGGATAGTTGTGGCTTGACGGCTGCAAAGCTTGAAAGTACTTCCTGTTTTAATCACCAAAATTGGGTAATTTGAGTAAATGTCAGGACTTTTGCAGCAGTTTGTGTGTTTTTTTAATGAGACTTCGGGATGTTTTCCAGCTGTTTGCAGCCACCAAATTGGATGTTTTGAGCCAAACATGATCTTTTTCTCACCCAGACCAAGTTGTTTTTGTGGCTGAGCCAAACAAGACTGTGATATGTGGAGCTTCAACATGTCTTTGTTTGCAGAAACATAAAATAGCAACAGTTTGTTTTTCCGTTTGGGTTGAATCTTGGAGGTTAGTTTCTTGCTCAAAGACAGGAGGAGGTGGGGATTTAACCTCCATCCCTGTGATCACCGGACTCTTGAGTCACAGCTGACAGCATGACATGAGGGAAAATTCCTGAGAGGGAAATAAATGTGTTCACCAAATGTCACGGCAGTCCGTCCAATGGTTGTCGAGACATTTCGGCCCGAACCAGAGTGGCGAAGCTCCAGCAGACGCTGCCGTTCCCAGAGCCGCGTGGTCAGCGTGGCTAAAGATTCTCACATGAAATAAATGGCTGCATTTTTTTTACTTTTTGAAATGTCTAATGCATTTATGTGGTTGTAACTAATTCTCTCCTCCTCCTCTCCCGTCGCTCCAGGTTGTTTTTCTCCTTCACGAGGAAAGAAAAAGTGTTGCAGCATCTCTGGAGAAGCTCGATTCTCCACCAGAGCTGCATGTTATTAGTGAAATCACAACATCTAAAGCTGCTGGTCATATTGGCATCAGTGTGATAAAAAATCAGCGTGATTCAGTGTCTGCACGGCTCTTCCACCACCACACGGCTGCCTCAGGCCGCAGTTTTAAGGCTTTTTCACTGGAGAAACACAAGAGCTGGGCGCCGGCCACCATTGTTCGGCTGCAGAGAGCGCTGACGAAGAAACGCCGCGCTGCAAAAGCTGCTGTCGTTTCCTCCGGTTTTAAAAAGAGTGGAGTTATATCAGCCCTGAAAATCAAGAAAACATCCAAACAACAGATGGCACAACCGCAGCGAGCGACGCAAATGAAAGTTCTCATGAAGTCTAATGGACAACAGCCTCCAAAGGCTTCAGCACGTCGACAGGACGTTTTCCCAGCTGCTCTTCTCAGCAGCTCCTCCTTAAAAACCTCAGATAAATCACAATTAGACGCTCAGAGGAAGGCAGGCAGGATTATGAAGAACAATGGAGAGTCCTCGTTGCATGAAAGAGTTCAGAGGCAGCGTTCTTTAAAAACTGCATCCAGGAAACACGATGATGGATCTGATGTGAAGATGCAACGCTCGTTTCGGTCCAGAGAGACGACGGAAAACAGAAAGAGGCAGCGGTTTGAGACGAGTGCTGCTCAGGATGACGATAAAAAGGAAATCAGCGGGAAAATAATCACAAAACAAGCTGATCTTCGAAGCCTGGAGGGTGAAAGTGAAACAGAGCAAACACACACAAATACAATTAAAAATAGAAACCAGGAAAGTTCATCACACCTCCAGGAGGCAGATAGAGCCGATAATAATGATGTGGATCACAATCAAAAGCTTAACGAGGTGGGAGAAGAAGTTTTAATCCTGTTGTTTCTTCCAGACGTAGAGAAGAAGATAAAAGCAGAACAATTATTAGAACCGAAACTTGTTGGCTGGAAAACAATAAAAACAGCCATAAAACTGTTGGACGACCTCTCACCTGTGACGAAAGCTGTGAAGGAAAACTTTATTATTGAATTGTGTAACTCAAAGTGTAACTGCTTGAAAGAAAGTCAGAAGTCATCAGAAATACATGCACCGTTCAAAACAAAAGCAGCGGATATAAAACCTGCAGAACGTGCAGCCGAAGTCACTACAAAGTCTGCGGAAACTGAGAAACAGGTCACAGAGACGACAGAGAGGATGGAAGAGACAGGAACTAGCAGCACACGGCATGAAAATGTGAGCACGAATCATTTTAAACAGGAGGAAAATGTGACATCAGAGCAGCCGGTTTTACCTTCACCTCCCTCAGTCAGAACCGCCGAGACAGAACCTGCAAAAACAACTGCAGTCAACATGGAGATTAAAGAGACGACATCAAGCTCAGAAACACAAAGAGCAGACGAGCCGCCGAGCACAGAGACCCCGACGACCACGACGAGGCCGCAACCCGAGACCAGATTCATGAGTAAAACTAACAATAACATCCGAACGACGGCTGGGAAGCCATCTTCAGGCCTCAGGATGAGAGGAGACGTCGCAGCAGATGCGAGCGAACATCAGGAAGGCTCAGAGCTTGAAGGGACGGCTGCAACAAACAGGCCGGAAACCGAGAGAGGAGATGAAAACGATCCAAGTGTGAACTGGTTTATAGTCGCAAAGCCTCCAACAACAACAAACCAGAAACAAACCGCAGATCAGCTTCCAGAAGTAAGTGAAGCTGCAGCACCAGATTTTTTTTTTTTTTTATGAGAAGTCAGCAATTAAAGGAACAATTCAACAAGCAGACAGAAAAACATTTAATCACTTTCTGGCAGGAAGCTGGATGAGAAAACCATCATACCTGTCTGTTCAGTCGGCAGCTGATTGGCTTCAAAAATGTGAAAACAGAGCTAAACAACTTCGTCCAAAGTTAAAGTTCCTTAATAAATTAAAGACAACCTGTTGTTTTTACATGTTTTTTTGATCGAGTTAAACTAATGAGACATAAACCTGTTAATTAGTGAGCTTTAAACCTGCTGATAGACAGATGTTTCTACCCTCCATCAGAGCCAGATGTGCTGCTTTATCCCAGTCTCTCAGTGTTTGTGCTAAGCTAAGCTAAGCTAAGCTAAGCTAAGCTAACTACTGACTCAATCTTTTCTTGTAACTCTCCATCAGAGGGCGAATAAGCCTTTTTTCTATCCATAAATAGGAATAAAACAACAAAATAGTTAGGAAGTGAGATGCATAACACTTTTTTTTAGCCAATCAGAAACCAGCTGCCTCCTCTTCTGTCAGCTACTCTCCCTCTTTCACATCTTTGCTCACCGTGATGGCAATGAAACAGAAATAACATCTGCAATATTTGATCTTTTTCAAATATTCGTGCAGAACTCACATTGCATCCCTTTTAAATTACTCATCATCCCATGTTTTTTTTATGTTTCTTATTAAAGTTAATTGCCCCTCAGGCATCAGACGCTCGCGGTTCCACCATGTTTCTCTTCTGGTCAAATACTTTAGTTATTAGTGATGTTGCTTCGGCTTCGCACATCTGTGAATTTTGGGGATGAAGCTTCTAAAGTAGAACTGAAGAGAAGAGTGTATCAACAAATTTTTCACCAAAACTGCTCACTTCACTTTAAAGCTGCTGTAAATTAAGTGTATCATACAAAAAGATGCTCTGTTGAGGTTTTACATGAACAAAAATGTGTAAAATACAACATAAAGATGGAAAAATAAACCCTTTATCCAACAAGAAGGAGGATCTGACCAGAAATAAAACCGATAATGTTGCAGGGATTTCATTCCAGATCTTTGAGACTCATTATGAGATTTTTAATATGATAAATTACATTTTTTAAACCTCATTTACTTTATGAAAAATGAATTTCCATCAAAGTTCTGGGCTGTAATATAAAAATGAGTCACATTTCCCCCTTTGTGGTCACATTTTCTCAGCAGCAGATGCACTAATGAAAAGTTTTTTCCTCCACAGACTTCAGATGACAACGTGCCTCTCTGCGGAGGTTTAATACATCGCACTGAAGCCGGGTGGAAACACTGCGTGGAGAGATTCGCAGGAACCGGATCAAAGATGTTTTCCTCTGGGGAATCCACGGATACATTTCAGGATAAAGAAGAGCAGGGACGCACGTCTCCTCCTCCTGCAAAGCACAAAGAAAACTTCCCTGATGACGACGGGTATGATCACTTCTATTACATCGATGGAGTAATGAGAAGAGTTCAGAATAACTTTTACCCTTATTACAAGAGACAAAGGCGGCGAAAAAGGAGCCATGAGAACACAGGAGACGGCGTCTTCACAGGGACAAAAACAGGAAGCAGTCCTGAAAATCTCCTCGGTTACATCCGACTTGTGGCTGAAAGGAAAAAAGGCCAGTCGCTTCCAATGATCCGCCGCTGACGATGATGTGCAGAGGCACAGATTCACTTCAGAGAGACTGCAGCATCTTGCAAAAAAAAAAAATTAAAGATGCAAAAACACAGAGAGACAGTAAAATACTCAAAATGCCAGAGTCTGTTTTCACCTGCTGGACAGTAAATTAAAGGTGACAGTCTGATTGAAGAGTCGAGTCTTTATGTGAGACCGACATCGACTCCGAACATCACAGCTGAGCACAAACAGGAAACAAACAGATAAACAGGCAGAAAACATAAAAAAAAATGTCATTAAAGCCTTTTTGTTTGTACGACTGTGACTCTGCCTGTCAATTTAGCTCTAATTTATATTTATTTAAGTGATAAAATCCATCAAAGTGGCTTCAAACACAACTTCTACCTCTGAATGTTGTTCATAAGAGTC
>JAPZDY010000011.1:20610821-20632294 GCA_029783645.1 Ctenochaetus hawaiiensis
GAGCAACGTTTCCAACAGGTCGTTGATGTCGGCTTTCAGTCCCTGCCTCTGCATCCAGTTCTTCAGCAGTTCATAGACCTTGTCGGCGGGGGCGCCGTTCTCCGCAATCCGAATGTGGTTGTCGCTGACGCCGATCATTCTGAAGAACTTGTTGTGGATCCGCACATCCAGGTACTCGTCGAACAGATCGAAGCTCTTCTTCAGGGATTTTTCCGACCCTTTTAAAACAGAGACAAACAGATAAAACTTAGATTGTGAGACGCAAAGTGGCAAAATATTATTTGCTTGTCATTTCACTTACTCGTTTACTCTTACAGTTGACCTCTAATGTTTAAACGCTGACTTGAAATCAAGTTAAATGCTTTAAGAAACTAAAAACTTGCTCTGCATGGGCACAGTTCCTGTCAGGGGATGCATCCATGAACATTTTAATCGAGGATCAAACAAACCTGTTAAACCGTGTCCTCTTTGATTTAGCGTGAGGAAGAAAACACAAAGCATGTTCCCATCCCCAGAAGGCTCAGACACGGCCTGACTGTCATGAGATTATTAATCTAAAAAGGCATCTAATGAGATCTTGAGCAGCGACTGTTTATCTGACTGTGGACTGACATGAACTGTGGTAATTAGTGCTGGTTACAGCAGCTTTTCACACCAAATAAAAAGGCACGAATACGAGCTTAATTAAATGAGTATAAATTTTCTCCTGAGTATACATTTTCGGGGATCTCCCCGCCCCACAGCAGCAATCTTACCTTGTACTGGCACCAATCGATGTCGCAGAGGATCATACTGCAACAAAAGAGAAAAAACAAATATATAAATGTCAAATAAAAATTCAGAAATAAACATTTGAAATCTTTCTAATGCTGCTGTGTGCAGTTTTCCCTCACCATGTCAGCAGGTGGCAGTCTGAAGGCATTGGGGCTCTGGCGTGGCGTGTTACCAGAGGATGCTGCTGTG
The DNA here is from genome assembly GCA_029783645.1 of Ctenochaetus hawaiiensis. Lineage (NCBI taxonomy): Eukaryota > Metazoa > Chordata > Actinopteri > Acanthuriformes > Acanthuridae > Ctenochaetus > Ctenochaetus hawaiiensis. The sequence continues at coordinate 20,611,785 of JAPZDY010000011.1, forward strand.
GGCGGGGCAGACAGGCTCGTCTGGGATGAGCTGGTAGTGTTGGGCAAACTGTCTCCCAGTCCCCGGTCCTCGTCTTCGAGGGGAGGGGAGGCCTTGGTCATCCCACCCTGGGTCTCCTGCAGCAGGGGCCGCGACTCCGGACGGCGCTCCTCCCCCTCCAGACCTGCGTTCTGGTTGTTCTGTCTCTCCTCTGCTGTGGCTCCACTCTCATCCTGAACAAAACACAGTCACATATTGCACCAAACATTAATATGTAGCTTCTGTCACATCATAAACCAATTACAAAAGCCCCAAAAAAGTACATAACTTGTAAGAAATCACACAGAAAACAGTGACTTACAATAGGAATCTTCACAATTTCACTGGAATCGCTTTGACTCTTTAAACCTGTTAAAAAAAGCAAAAAAAAAGAGCATGAGTAATAAATTCTTATCAAACGAAAAAGCAGTTCAAAGGTAAAGCACACAATGTGAACTCACATGGTAATTCACATGGATGCTGCTTGAATTTGAACCACCAAACAGCCAAAGCTATGAGGATGAGGAGGAGGATGATCACCAGGGAAATGCTGATGGGAGCAACTGGAAAAGAAAGCAGAAAAACATAAATTAGTCAACATAAACATAAATAACCTGGAAAGTTTTGGCAGGAAACACTGAAGTTCAGTTACCGATGCCTGGTGAAGATGTCGGGGTTGGGGTAGGAGGCACGTGGGAGGGTTTGGTAGGGGGTGGGACCAGTTTCCGACACTCTGTGTTGGAAAACGGGGTGCATTTTTTCACCTCCTCTTCTCCTGCTTTACACCTGTAATTTTGTAAAGCAAGAGAGAGAAAATCAATTTCCTGTAATAGTAAAACATGAAAAACAGCATAACTTAAAGCTTCCAGCTGTTCCTCGAGAGAGAGCCTTTCTGATTTTGATTCTGTTTTTCTGACAGTTAGTTAAAACTGGTTTGGAAGGTGAATGAAAGCAAGAAAAGAACTAGCTGTTTAAGAGGGAAACTCAACAATACAGCGTTTGCTAAAAAGTCAGCCCATTATCCCATGAATTCACATTGGATGAGTCAGAGCGAAGCTTATCTCTTAACCCACCCACACTGCAGTTGCAAAGTGCACGTATTGTAGAAAAAGACCGTTTTAAAATGTTGGCATGACACATAAAAAGATTGTGAATAATCATAGTTCTGGTTTCAATTTGTATTTTGTTTTGTCATCAATAGGGGACAAAAGGAACATAAAAATACAACACAAAGCATTTTTCTAAAATGACCTGATATTAACGGTCTTGTGTGAGGATAGGGTTGTAAAATACAACAGGAAATCGTTTCAGGAAACGAATGGCTGACACTTACTTGGCACAACGCTTGCAGACTTCACAGGCCTGATCTGGGACACAGAAGGTACCCTGTTTGCATTGGCACTTGGTGTCTGTAGTGGTGGTGCAGGATGCAGTTTCGATCTCATCTGTGGAGAAAAAGTTTTGAGGAGGATGAGAAGTCAGACGAGGGTTTTCCAGGGTGGGTTGAAGCCAGGGCGACTGGCCTTGTTTTTAGACACTTATAAAACATCTTTCCTCTCATTTTTAGGGGCATCTCCAGTTCTAATTGGCTGGTGGGACCTGAAGAGACTCTACAACCCAAATTATGAGACTGATAATTAACCAGCATTCCACATGTACAGTGACAACTATCAGAGAAATGTAATGTTCATGTCTGCAAACTACAAAAACATTGCATTGTTGAGCTTAAGCACACTCTTGCTGTTTTACAATCTCCTCTCACACCAAATTTCTTCAGAGAATTCAGCTCATTTAGTGGCAAGGTATAAAGAATTCAAAAGAATTCTCTAAAGTAGAGTCTCGAACATTTTTTTCTAGTTCAAATGTACAACCAGGAGTTTGTGACATTTTATGACCTAAAGGAGGACACACGTGTTTCGGCAACTCTTCCACAAAGACACATTTTGCAAAACATACAAAGTCCACTGCTAGTCATGTTACTTGTTTGTCATATTCATAATTATGTTCAGGACACTGTTGATAAGGTGTGTCAGTCTGTTGATTATCTGGGAATAAATCTGCATTTTATTAAGGAAAATTCTGACTTTATCTTTATAATGCTGTGTGAACAGCCCTGGAAAAACTGACAAAACTCAGAGTGTGAGGTTAGACGGCAGCTTTAGCTTTTTAAAAATAAGTGATGGAGTTTGTAAAGAATGTGATTTAATCGGGGTTGTGTCATTTTATGACATAAAGGACAGCCAACTTTTCCACAGATGAGAGTATTGCCATGGACACAAAGTCCGTAGTGAGTCATCTGATTTGTTTGTCACCTCTTTTAGGATGTTGTTGATAAGGTGCATCAGAGAGAAAACCTTTTCACACTTGTTTATTCTTATTGGAGGATGTTATGTCTTTATCTATATGATGCTCTATAAACAGCCCTGGAAAAACAACGAACTTCTGGTAAACCAAGAGTGTTGAACCTGTACGGCAGCTTTGGGTTTTTAAAATAAGTTATGGAGTTTGTGGAGATTGTGGTTTAACTTTTGGAAGTGTGAAGCAACTTTTACAAGTAGGCTAAAAATAAACCTGTGACCACTGGCTTAGATTAAAAGATGCTTGTCAAAAAGTGTATTTGTAGGATGTCAGCGACTGACACAGTGATGTATTCTTTGAAAAAATATCATAAAATAAAGATAAGTTACTTTTTTTGGTCTCTAATTTTGTCTTCCTCTGGATAATAATGAGGGATTGAGAACCTAGCATGATTAATTATTAAACCGAGATCCCAAAAAGACGATCAAAATTAATAATGAACTAGCATTCCTCATCCACAGGACGACCTTTTAGAGAAATCTGATCTCGGTGGTTGCCAGTTAAGAAATAATTGCAGCGTCGGGCTGGTTTTGAGTATAAAACGTATAAAGCGCTAACTATCATACGATCTTCTTCCACAGTAATTATTCCAGACAATTTTATGGCAAGATGTTACTTTGTTTTTAAACTCTAAAGAAGTCTAAAGATAATTTTTTAGACATTTATTTTAAGCCTTAAGTTATAAACAGAAGTTGTGAGGTTTTATGACCTTAACTGGGACATGTTGAGTCAAGTTATCCACAGATAAAAAGTGACCCTGAATTCAAAGTCCACGGTCCGTTATCTGATTGCAAACACTTTGTCGCATTCATTAAAAAAACGGTGAGATGTGTCACAAAACGCACTGTTGATAAATTGAGAAAATTTGCAGATTTCTTTGCTGGATGTTGTCATTTCTGTACATTCGAAGTGAAGTAGTAAATTGAATTTACTGCTTCCAGCATGTTAAAAAAGACAAAGTGTTTCTCCGCAAACTGAATTCTCTGTATCTGTCGTGTCTTTAATTATCACTGAGTGTCGATGTGATAATAATACTGACCTGAGTGTAGTTGGGTAAAGTGGGCTTGTAAATATTACAGCTGTGACTTATGCTACAGTCACAAGATGCAAGACTATATATGGAACGACTGGGTGGCTGGAGGCAACAACATGGATTGTATGCGTATGACCACATATGCAGACCGTGGATTTCTTACCGAGGAGACACATGTTTTGTTTTAAAAAGTGTGCTTAATCCATTTTTTCTGTTTCAAAATCTTTTAAAAGAAAAATATTTGTAGAAGTTGCAAAAGACAAGCAGGAGGCAGCACTATGTCAGTAGCCTGCAGTGTGTGCTTTGGCCCATATTGTAAATTATTGTGAACTCCCACTTGTGCTTTCTTGTCAGTGGTCTTGTTTTTTGAGATTTTCCCTGACTTGTGTTTGCAGTCACTGTATACACAAACACTCCCACAGGGACCACTTGTTTGTTAACCACAGCGGTTTTTAAACTGATAGTTATGCCTTAATATTGTGACAGTAGGTAAAATTATTATATATAACCCATTTTCTTAAATATCAGACAATTTCTTTTATGTGTGTTCTTTTGTTTGTTTCTTAAAACAGAGTTTAGATACTCTAAAACAGTTTAATTTATTGCATTATTACAGTAATTATCTAAATTACTGTAGAGCACAAAAATATTTGAAAATAACCAATGAACTGTAAAAATACACTTAAAAGAAATGTTGTGTCATCTATCACAATGATTCTATTGATTAAATCAAAAATTGCCTGAGAAAAAAAGGCCTGAGAGAAAAAGTTGTAGAAAGAGTTAAATTGCAATAGTAGTTAAACAATGCTGACTTTGTTGGGCCTTAAACAAGCTTGTGGCATTGTTCAGGGACTAAATCTGCTTTATTTTGCTTTATATTTCTTTCTCATTTGTTGAACTCATATCAGCTAGAAGTCAAGTTTTGTTGCTGAGTTTCAGTTTCATCATCACTGAAGCAATTTTGTCGAGCTATTAACAACTCGGCTTTCATTGCTCCCTTCATGCTGTGCCAAATAAGCTAATTTTTACACTACGAATGTGTGGAATTAAACACGCAGATTCTGTTCAGAGACTGTTGTTACATAATTATGTTTGGTGCTGACTGAAATTTGGCACATTCAGAGCAGAGCAACGGTGCTTTAAATAGGATATGAGTCACATCAAACCCCAACCGCCATTAGAAAATAAAAATGCATTCAGAAGTGGCAGACTGGCAACAAGTCAATACTCCGCAAACAGTCAGACAGCTGGTGTTTGGAGGAAAACACTATAATTTCTTGATTATGTTGTTTTTATTAAATTGGCAGGTGCCTCGTGTAGGTCTCGGTGTTGGGGTGGGACAAAAAAAAGGCACAAAAATCAGAGTTAAGTGTCTGTTTAGCCTAATCTGAACCGTAGACTATAAAATTAATGGAAGAAGACAGAGACACTGCGACGTCACCTCTTGGTTTGTGGAGGGCTGTTGTGAGGTCTCATTTTGGCATTATAGCTGCACCATCGTGGTTTTATGGAGCCAGAAGTGACCATATTTGGTAAAAAAGGATGGAGCTGGGGAGGATATGCATGTCTACCACTGACAGTGTGACGCCTGGTTAGACAGCTATTGGCTGCTATCACTCAAAGCAGCCACGCCCTTAATTAAGGATGACTTAAAGCCTTAATTCAAATTAAATGAGTAAGTTATATTAAATTACACCCCCGTACAGTTGTCATGAACGGGGAAATAAGCTAATGAGACCAAAATTGTCTTTTGTAACTGGCTGTAAACATATTTATTTCTACTGTACAGTGAGGTCTTTTAATACGGTGATTGACTCACTTTTGGAGTCAGTCTCAAGTGGCCGTTTGAGGAACTGCAGGTTTTGACACTAATGTATTTTTTTTTCATCCTTGGAGTATGAACATGATCATTTAAAAAGAAAATCTAATCCTAGTAGTTTATATAAATTAAAAATACCATGTTCTTCTTAATGTTCATGTTCACTTTCACAGGTTTGATACTGTACACAAACATTCGTCATAAGGCTTTGTTTGAGAGAGGCAGCATGAAAGCATGGCCTCAAGTTCAAGAAAGCAAAGCTCTATCCATAAATGATTCATTCAATCCACTCCAGCCTTGTCAAAATGGGGTATTTCCAAACAGGAGCTTCTTAAGTGTGACAAACAGCAGCACAGTTCATTCCAAGTGCAACTGAGCCATAGAGGACTAAAAAATTTCATTCACATGGGTCGAAGTTTAACAGCAGTTAAAACTACAGCAAACCCCCTTAAACCTCTAACTTAAAAAACCACCACCATGAATGAGCACAACACACATCCTATGTAACAGTAGTCTCTTTTCTGCGGCTCCAGCCTTTCACCGGACACAAAGACACCCAGTGTGGGAGACAATGAGACACAGCCACACCCAGTTCACCCAGGTAAGACAGACACACAAGCAAATCTCCTGAGACAGGTAACATGCTCACATTCAGCCCACGAAACAAAACAACAAAGACACGCCCTGCGACCCCGTGTAACATCATAAGATCACATTTTCATGAGCGGAGCTGAAAGGCAGTGGCACGGACAAAAAGGTATTAGCTTTCCTAAACAATATATATCTTTGACTAACTGGATTACAGGAGATTGAACTTTGGTACTAAAGGGTAATCCACTTTGATGCGATTTAATTTCCATCGTTTTTTTTTTTTAAAACAACCTGGGACTTATTTTCAGTGTTAGAAATGGACAAAGATAGTTCTTTGTAAATATCTTTTCATATGTGTCTTTTATATAAATGAGTCAACAATTAGCTGTTTATCTGATTAATCAATACCATGTTAAAATAAGTTAACAGTCAACAATTTTTACCATAAACTAATGGTTAATAAATAACCATTATGGTCTCACAAACATGGTTTATAAAGAAAATGTAAATAGTACGAGGTTTTCTTTGTTAGCTGATGCCTAGTGAAGTCTTTTTGAATTTTTGACTGCTGTACAGAAAAAAACAAACATCTAAACACTTCAACTTGAGTTCTGGAGAACTTTTAATAGGTATTCAACTATTACCTTTTAAAAAAGTTAGTGTAATCAATCTATGTTTTCACTCTGTTTATTGTACCAGCTGTTCATATTAACTTTAATTATCATTTAATGCTTGCTAATTGGAGACAAGAAGAAACAAAAATGCTAAAATATCAAAGGATTTTTGTTTTACATCACTGTTGGGAGCATAATAGTTAAAGCATTTTTCAAATTTTTGAACTTTGCACAAACTTCACCATTTCAAGCATTTTATAAATAACAAATCACTATTAAAATAAAGTTTTGCTGCAGCCTAACTAATTAGGTTCAGTGAGTGTTTAAAGGTGTCATCGTCTGACAGCGTGCATTGATTGGCCTAATGAACCTCTTTGTGGAGCTGCTCATGAAAATCTCAGTAGTTGTTAAATTAATTAGCTAAAAGCAGAAAAATAAGACCCAGGTTGTAAAAAAATAAACAAGGCAAGATATTACAGAATTTCTAAAGGATAATAATATTTTTCTCCACTGATTTATTAAAATTGTGATATTATGAGACGTAAGTGAAGGTGCAGGTGATGTTGTTACCTAAGCGGCAGTGCGTGCAGGGCAAACAGCGGAACATCCCGTTGGAGTGCTCCGTGTAGGTCTGTCCATGCTCACAGGGAACGCAGGTCCCTTGTTCATGGTCTCTTTCACATTCCTTCTGCACAAAGGTTCCTGCAAATTCAACAAAAAGCAGTTAAAATAACAACTTTGGCGGAAAAAAATACACACAATACAAATAATTTAAAGCCCATGAATCCTGTGAATCATTAATGTGATCTGTTTCTTCTTGAAGTAGGATTTGGGGGCAGGAAACACCACAGCTTGGGGTCACACTGTGTTATGTGAGATATCAGCTAAGAAGAAAAAAGGGCAGATTAATTCGATAAAGGTGCAGAGAGGTGGGAATCTGAGGTTTTTCTTCGCTTGTGCATGATTCACAGTTTCACACGAGATGACATGTTTCCTGGAGTTAGTTCAAGTCAGCATTTCACGGGCACTGGAAGTATGGACAGGAAATGTTTCACTAAGCTACACAGTGATTTGAGTTCCTCCGAAGTGGATCGTCATGCCTAGGATTTTTTATAGTCAGTTCACGCATGCCACGGATAAAACCACTTGATTATCATGTGTTTATTTGATTTATAGGTTGCACAAGTGAAAAAAGGGCCACCATAGATAATGGAACAGAAGGCAAAGACATCTTTGGCTTAAATCAGAGTATTCAGCAAATAAGAGTGCCGGTTCAGAGGTGGCACAGTTTGTTTTAACGCAGATGTAGACAAACTAATATTCGTTCTGGATCCAGGAAAAAAAAGGTTCTGTCTAAATAAATAAAAGCTTATACTGACTAAAACAGACAGTTTCTTCCCTGAAGTGATCACACTGGCTTTTACGAATGTGGCATCAACTGACTAGCTGGCAAGAAAACAGAATCATAAAACTGGAAAAAACATAAGACCCTTGAGAAACAAAGAGTTTTCTACAAGCCAGTGTCACAACCAAGCACTGACGCTCTGTTTAATCGGTTATAATCAATTATTTTTCTGTCGTGCAAAAAAACCCCAATGACTTCACTTTATTTCTGTCTTTGTATTCACTGCAGATTCCCTAAAAGGCCTCATTTCTTTTGTTACTATAGGTAAAGATTTTATATGTATATGAGGAATCAAGCTGATTTGAAGGAGCTCTCACTGAACCTTCAACAGTTAAGCATGAAGGTTTATTCTGTCAAACTCACACAAACATTTAAATAAAAGTAACATAAGGGTTTGAGCACTTTTTCTTTTGAATGTCTGTATGCATTTTAGTCGGTGTGTTTAAGAAATAAAGCATTATTTAACAAGGTTTAAGGTTTCCACTGATAAAAGTGAACCTACACCAAAACCAGAGATAATGAAATAAAAGGATTTCTGCGAAGCACGAATTTCAAATGAAATAATTGAATCAGCTGGCAGTGGCATACAATAATTGCATCTTGGCTAAATATGTTATGAGCTAAAAACAAAACAAAAAACCCAACAAGTTGAAAGCCCAACTGAATTCTTTCAATAATAAATTAAAAGGGTAGGTACGTTTAATTCCTTGGAGCCTAAAAATAAACTGCACTTCATATTCTGTGCTCTGTCCTTCTCTCTGATCTGCTGAGATGGAGCAGTCGCCTTGCGCTCCTGGCCATCCTGCATTCTTTCCAAACCAGGCAGAGAATATTTGCAAAACTCATCTGGGATCCAGTTCAGGTTATGGACTTGACATTTGACTTCATTTTTTCCCAAATTGCCAGATGAAATGGTGGCTCCAGCTTGCACTCAACTCTTGTTAAACCAGAATCTAGTTATAACATTTTCTTTTTTAATGTTTATAAGAAGGAGCTTATAAATGTTTCAGCAGGCGCACTACTGAAGGAACACATTCCTCATAAGTTTGGATGCAAATATAAGTTGTAATAGCTACTGTATGTTTTACTTTATGTGCCGATTCTCCTTACCAGCCTGGCAATTGAGGCAGCAGAGTCCCTGGTAGAGGTACTGCTCGTTCTCGACACATGTTCTGTGCTGTCGGAGGGTCAGGTTTTTGTGTTCATCGCTGGACCACTGAGATGCTGGAAGTTCTGCCGCATGACAAACGAGCCCGATGAGGAGCGCGGCCACCAACACCTGAATCATCAAGGTCAGGGAGAAGAAGGAGGAGGGAGGCGGAAGGGGAAAGACAGGGAGGGGGGACAAAAGCTTTGCATTATTTTCGTGCATCCACAGCATATAGTCTCACCCACTCACACTCATTAGATCAAGGACAGTAAAGAGGAGAGTCTATCTTCATAGGAAACCTTGTGTGAGCAATCTACGACTTAATTTGAACCATCTGATCTGAACATCTGCCGTGGGAAAGCAATTAAGGGAGCCATCCAGCCGGTCAGAACTGGAGGCAAAGCAACCCTGTGTGTGCAGGATGCAGAGCTATACACTAACTACATGCGGCGCAACAGGCAACCAAATTTAATTACTGCATGATCTGGTTTTCTTGTTGGAAAAGTTTAAAAAGCAGAGTCTCTTTCTGCTACCGTGGGCGGAGCAGAAAAAAAAGTTTGATAAGGTATCTCAGCCAACCTCAGCACGGTGCCCATATCAAATGTGATTCCAGAAATCCATTCATGTGCAAGATAATAACCGGCTTGTATAGGTGGGGTACTGAGAAGAATACAGCTGAACACTTTAGTGTGGCCCCCAGGCGCTGGTGTTTATTCACACGCTTTTCACCATGTCAATGTGAGAAGGCCCCATTCATTGGCAAACAACACACTTTAGTGCCTCTACTTCAAATGACCCACATTCTTAAGCCCTGGCTCTTTGAATGCCATGACATGTGACACCGCCATGAAGCGCCTCAAAAGCAATGCGACACCTCCTGAGTAAATGAGAGGCCTAGATTTGGAGGTTTTGTCTCTCCTGTGTGCCGAGCCCGCCCCTCTACCTCTTGCTAGACCAGGAGAGAAAAGGAGCAGGTTAGGGTGGAGCAGGCCAGGCTGAGAGGGAATAAAGAGAAGGAGGAGGGTCGATTCAAAGTGAGAAACTGTAGACAGGGAGCTGAAGATGGGACGTTCAGCAGGGAATAGGTTGTTTAAAAAAAGACAGTGTGGGAGAATGAGAGGAATAAAGACTGAGAGCAGATAGACAGAGGTAGAGGAAAAAGGGACAGGCTTTAGTGGAGACTGACTCCTGACGCTAGACTTGGCTCTCTGGAGGACCGCCATGCCTTGTTGTTCAAAAGAACCCCCCCCCCCCTTCTCTCTCTCTCTCGCTGCCTTTTCCCTTCTTCCTCTCCTTCTGCTCACGTCAGACTTTCCAAAGACGCTGAGAGGCAGACGCAGAGAGGCAGACGGCCGGCAGAGCAGTCACAATCACACCATTTAGATCTATCCAAACATTCTGAGGAGGGGGGGGTGGTTAGACAGAAGAGAGAAGGAAAGGGGAGGGAGATAAAATGAGAGGGGGGGGGACTAACAGCTTGCATTACACTGGGTGAGTCTTTTAGACTTGAATACACTATGTGTATGAGTGCAGGGTGGGGGATGTAGAGAGACATGGATTTGGGGAGAGAATAAGTAGAAGGTCGTGTGAAAAGGCAAGAGAGAAAAATCTGTGTATAAATACATGTGCAGGGCAAAACAGCGGACAGTAAAGATGGGAAAAAAAAGGCAACTGGGAAAGAGTGAGCTGCACTAAATGCAATCATCCACATACACATCATGGAAGCAGAATGTGAAAATCGTCCAAAAGTTTAGTCAATAAGACGTAAATACCTAATAAATGACTACATACAATCAAAAGTCAAACCTCAGGTGTCTCTTTGACAGCGAAGATGAATAGACAGCACGGGGGATGACATCACTTCCACTCTTTGTTCATTGCAGAGCCTGTGATTCAAAACACTCCCAGGTGCAGCTGCTTTCAATAACCTGTTATGTGCAGCAGTTGAAGGTTGCTACTGTACGCACATGATTCATTCACACTTTATGCAACAGAAGTAGAGCTGCTACTATTGCTTATGAGAGGTCATGCTGAAACCTTTATGTATGTCTGAGGATTATTTTCCTCCTTTTTTCACTTTTTCTTCTGACTCTTAAGTGTCTGCATAAATGAAATGGTTCAAAAGGTTGAAAATCTCACCGACTGCTGTGAAATAAACAAATACCAGTTGCCGAATGAAAGCACTAACAGAACATGCTTTATAACTTTTAACTTTTGGAAAACAAAACTCTGAAACCAAATTCATTTTTCACTGGATTCTGTGAGTCAAGACCAATCTATTCATATCCATATGTAAAGCCTGGTTAAGCCAGGAAAGATTTTACACCATTGTGAATTTTGTCCAAATCTGCTTTTCCACTTTTCCTTCCAACAGTTTTGGGCAATCGGCATCAAATTCTGCAAATATATCTGCAAATGTATCAGGGTCAATCCAGAATTTTTTTTTAGACCTGTGTCTTCAAGTTCAAATTAACATAAATGGTCATAAATCAAAATCTGTTCAAGCTATTTTAACTAAACTTGGTGCACATGTCTGGATGCTAAATCTGAACTCCACTGCAAAGTCCCCGAGATATTCATAAGCAATTTGGTTCAAATAATTATGACTCTGTGAAGGCAAAAAATTTGTCAGTGACTGTTTGAAGTAGGCTTAGCTCATTATTTTTCAGCACAGTCACTGATGGCCTCGCAGCAGCCAGGGGCACAGTCAATAAGTCACCTTCTCTGAGAATACAAAGTGCTGGGTTCAAATCCTCAGATGGCCAAATCATACTTGCCAAAAATGTGGCTATTTATGCATGTGCATGAGGTGTGTATTTAAGCAAGAGTTGTCAGTTAAATAAGAAACAATCTCAATCTGATTGTACCATGATCATTTCCACCAGAGGCTCTACTTTCAGCGATCTCTGTTTACTTATTTTCTATTGTAAAGAAACAAAACACACAATAAACAACTTACCACTTAATTAACCTAATTGTTTCAGCTCTTACAAGAAGAAAAAACGCATAATATACTACTGATACTGAGAGTTGTTTAAAGATAAACTGTTTTTATAGCAGAATATACTACTGCATAATCACTTCTCCATGTGGTAATTAAAGTATTAAATCAGTATTTCTTGAGCACAGCCTCCTTGCAGACAAGAAAAGCTAACAAAACCAGCAACATGTGTCCACAATAATGTCTTAAGGCTGCTAAACTACATGAGCATAAATGTACTGTATACATAAACACGAGGAAAACCCACAATGTGGCTTAGTTTTACCTCTATAACCGAGCGAGGAGGAAGACTAGAGTGACCATAACCTCAGTGTAGAAAGCCCTCCAAACCCACAATCCCTGGAAACTCTCCAACCCCTTGGCTGAAGTGGTTCAGTCCACTTCTCGTCATCTCTATCCTCTGTACAATGGAGTGGGATTGGCTGCAGATTATTTAGCAAAACAGTGGTCTATTGTCGTGCTCTCACTCTGTATGTATGGTAGGTTAAGTGCTATGCTTGTTTGCATGCAAGTTAAACTAATAAAAGCTACAATAAAATAATGAGGGACCGTCTGTTTTGTTAACAGTAGCTTCCCTCCACTTCCTCTAAACACCCTGGGTTCTTCCAAATTGCCTTGGCACAAAGTCTACACATGCCATGTACACTGAGAATGCATTTGTGACTAAATGACAGGACATCCTTTCAGTTGACCTAAGTTATCAATGGGCCATTTAGCGGGCTATGATCACTCGTTATCCCTCAGGGAGCTACAGTGCACTCTATTATAAAGACAAAAAAAATGGCAGAAACAGAAAACAGAAAATGTGATGAGCTCTTGCATGGACACAACACAACACATACATGCAAAGCTAAACCACGGGAGACTCTGCATTTCATATTGGACAGATGATTTCAATCACAGCTCACTAATAAGGAAAGACATGATGTACCTCATTATACTCCTGTATCCGGGGTAAGACCTGAGACACCATATCATGCTTTTCTTATTAGCCAATCCTTTTCATTAATCAATCGCGGGACATTTATGATAGCTACGATATTGTACATCCATTAAGACAGAAAACAGACAGAGAGGGAAAGAATATGGGAAAGTTTAGATTTTATATTGAAAATCTAAAAATCTGTTTCAGATTCACAGATTACTTTTCTCACCTTACCAATATATAGAAAAACACGCTAAAAGGTGTCACTGAATGAGTTGAATGGATTGCAGAAACTACAAGATTTTTTATTTTTGGTCTAACATCCACTTAGTTCACCAGATTATAGCTGGTCAGCTGCTGAAAGGTCTGAGGCAACAACCAAGTAACCTAACACTTATAATCAACCACTACCACTTTAATTCTGTTACACTAAAGATTTCGCCCATTTCAACTAGCAGATGCTTAAACACTCAGTCACATGACAGGCTGGAGGATGAAATGAACATGTTTTACCACAAATGCTCATTCAAATGTGTCGACTTGAACCAGAAATTTTTCTCTAAGTTGAGATGTTGACATGCCTTCCTCTAGCCTTACCACAGCTTAATCTTTATCATATCACCACCTCCCACAGCCGCAAAAGACACTGGGGGAGGTGTCGGTATCATTGTACAGAACAGCTGCCACTCTTTAGAAGCACAAGTGATGTCAGAGTTTAAACTTTTACCATCCAAGGAGACCCGTCTATTAAACCCTGAAGTTTGCTAACGACACAACGGTCATCGGCCTTAACCGGGACCGTGTTGAATCTGCAAACAGACATGAAGTTGAGCAGCTGTCAGAACAACCCTGGGATGAACACGCTCAAAAATGTGGAGGTGACAATGAACTTTAGGGAAAAGCTCTCTCCAACACTGCCCTACATCACCAACAACAACACTGTGTCTGCTGCAGAGACCTGCGGTTGGCATTCTGAACCAGCTCAGGAGGTTAACCTACTTTAAGAGCTGCTGATCCAGTTCTACACTGCAACAATTCAAGCTGTTCCCAGCACATTTATCACTGTCTGATTTGGGCCACCAAACAGGACAGGAACAGACCACAACTGACAGTCAGGACTGCGGTGAAAATCACTCCATTCAGGACTTACACACCTCAGGAGTCAGGAAACAGACAGGAAACATCACTGTAGATCCCTCAAACCCTGGGCACAATCTGTTTCAACTTCTGCACTAAGGGAGGTGCTCCAGAAACTGTACGTCAAAACAACTAGACACAACAACAGATTTTTCCCACAGGCCATCCCTATGATAAACAGTTAAATCCGTCACATATGGTCAGTAACTCCTAAAACAAAAACATTAAATTCCTTCCATTTGATATGGTGTATTTTTTTTAAATTAAGAATGCACAATCACTGTGCACTGTAAATGTCAGTGTTATACCCTGCAGGTTGTACATCACGTGCATAGACACGTATACGTCTATACTGTACATAATCATACACTCCATCTATGTATATTCAGAATTCATTGTTTCTTTGATTATTTGTATTCTTATAGCAAACTGTCATTTTTGTTGTTGGTTATTAATTATTTTATGAACACCGTACGCCTAATCTTTCCACATACACTGCATGTTACAGCCCTGACCATTCTTTTAACACTTTAAATCAACAATTATTATTTTTTGTTGACTTTTTGAAGGCACACCAATACACTTTTGTCTGACAATAACTGTTTAATAGAGTTATCTGGCTGTGACCAATTATTTTTTCAGATACATAATTTGTTGTGTTATGTAGCAGACAGATGTAAGGTACTTTCTTTTTCTTTGCTTTTCATGATTCCTTGCTTCCTAACTAGATTCTCAAAGGCCAAAATTAAGCACAAAGGTATGATATTCACCATTACTTTTCTTTTACTGGTTAACTGTCGTGTCTAATTGTGACTAATAGCCTAACTGTGTTATCTAGTTGAATAACTAATTCTTAATTCCTGGTGTAACTTCAAACAGTTCTTTGACCGAAAGGAATGCAACCGATAAAGTATAATTTGAACATGTGGTTAACAGCAAAATAGCAGCCCTGTCCCATAACAAATGTCTTTTATAATAAAATTAATTTGGCAATTATTTTTAAAATGTCCAAAATTTGTGTGGTAATAGTTTTTAATCTTAATCTAATTTATACAAGAAACCTCAATTTATCATTAAAGATGATACACTATGTTCAGTTTGTCTAAAATTTAACTTTAGTATTATCTATGTTTTTGGCAGTTTTTTGAGTAATCTTCTCACTGAAACATTTGAGCATTGTAAAACTAAAATCTCTTGAGGCTGACCTTGACAGGACAGCGAATACTCCCTGTTTTACAGATAAAGCCTGGCATTCCCTGGAGACAGGGGGCGACCATGCGCGACTTTCCCTGAGTGATAAATTACACTGACATTCTGTGTTAGATTATGAAGACAAGTATGACCCAGCTCATGTCAAGAGACAGAAGTCTGACACTTGATACAGCATTGTAAATAAATCCAAAGCTCAGCCAACCTTTGATACATTCATCATTATGAATCTGAGTGATATACAATGAAGAGAATGACTCTTACTTCAACTTGAAGAAGTCAGACAAGGCGCTCAGTGTGAAAACCTTTTTGACGGGCCACAAAAACTACTCACACACACATTGAAGAAGACACACGCATATGCATGCAACAGCACACAACCACAACCACACATACAGTGTATGTGTGGGAGCGTGTGAAAAGCGGCTGCCCCCTCCTCTCAGGGAGCACAGGAAGCTCGAGACAATACAGAGGCTTCATGCAGGGTTCAGCTCCAAACTGTTCCCTCCACAGCAGCCTGCCTGCGAGCAGGCCCAGCACCCGATTAGACCCACAACATATCCGCTAGGCTAGATATTTATAACTCAGGGAAGCTGCAGCTCCATGACACAAATTCTTGAGTTTCCTCAGGAGGTACGCTTCACTGATTAGATGAGTATGACAGCACGTCACAAGCAGGTTAGGTGACATTTACCTAAATACCAGAAAAAAAAAAAGAGAAAAAGAGCAAATCTGTGATGACGACATTTTAGTGAATTTCCTGACAGTCAATCTGAAACCACATGCTAGTGAAATGACAATGTGACGTTGATGGTGACCACATGAGAATGGGGTTGTTGTTTTGATGACTAAAAGAGAGAGGGCCATTAAAGTTCGAAGGGTTTAAAGGTTGTAAGCAGGTGCAGCATGACACATATTTTCCAATTTGTTTGTGTTGTGAGGTCTCTGTGGTTTCAAAGGGTGGGCCGCTGCTTATGGACACAACATCATTGTGAATCATGCTGCACGTAATTGAAGGATAAGTGAAGACCTTGAATTTGAACATCAATCCTCCTGCACACAAATTGCAGAGCTTTGTGTGCAGGAGGGCTATTAACTCAGCCATTTCAAATTCTGGTTAGGTCCTTCACAAAAAAAGCTAAGCGGCAACTCACAGGACATCTCCAGGAGGCAGAGAATGAAAAGAGCAAGACAGGATGACTAATAGATTAAACTATGTGCAGGAATCCATCACCTCGCTCTAGGGACAATCACATTAGCTCCATTAAAGCTTGTCTTTGTGTAAAAGGAGAAAAAGTCCGTGAAGTGCAGGCAGTTTATAGCCCTCTCTATAAACACATCACAGCAAAAATGTAGAATATGTGGCTGGTGAAGCGGGGCAACACGGATTTAAGTGACGATCAATAGCTGGAATTTAAGTTGGATTTAAGTCTTTGTAAACAAGGGTCCATTTTCAGGACAAAGGTTGAGTTTGTTCTAAGACTCAACAGTTCATCCAGGAGAGCAGGAAGTCAGAGGACATAGCACTGATGCAAACCTTATGCCATTCTGGTCTTGTATTGTGTCATGCGACTGAGGCACCATCAAGTGTATTTTGATGACAGTGTAGGGTCGAAATGATCAGTTTAATTTATTGACTAGTAAACTGTCAGTAAATCGATCTACAACTACTTTAAAAATCTATTAATAGTTTAACTTTTTAAAGTCAAAGTCAAAACTGCACAGGGTGCTACTCCTCATATGTAACTATTTGCGGTTCTTCTGGTCTTATATCAAGAACAAATTAAAAAACATGTGACTTTTAGACTGCTAGTTGCTCTAAGCACTTTGATTGCATTTGCTTGACCTTTTTTATAAATTAAGGAGGACATTTTTCACTATTTTCTGACATTCACTAGATTAAATGATGTGCAGATTGAGGAAATGATCAGCAGATTAAGCAATAAAGAAAAGCAGTGTGCTTGTTGCAGTTCATTCTTTTTCATTTCTTCACTTCTTCATCTCTTAAAATCCAAAAAGCTGGTGCTGCTGTCCACACATCACAAAAAGGTAATCACAATTAACCGCAGTAACATCTGCAGAAACTTTTCTCCAACTTTTAAATTACAAAAATTTAATTAACGACGTAAACAAAGGAAGCAAATGTATGCTAAGTTTGGCATTTTTGTTTGAAAAATGACAAACTTTATAAATAGATTATCAAAATACTTGAGAATTAATTGACTAGCTGTTTCAACATTATTGAAATGCCCTCATTTGCTTCAGTAGAAGTGTGGTAAAAAGCAGAACTGCTTTTTTCTAGTAATTAAAATCTGTCATGATTATCTTCCCTATTTAAAATAGTATGACCACAATGTTTTGAATATGTCCTTAACACCAAAAAAATACACCTTTATATATCTGCCCACAATTGACAAAAAGCTATCACTTTCTGCCTCTAACACTTTCGGAACAGGTAGAATAAAAACAGAGAAGTATTGAAAAAAATAAAAGGAGAAGCTGAGCATAGCTCTTCATTCTTTTGCAACCGGTGTCCTTTCCCTGTGCGCTGTCCTCTAAGAGAACAGCAACCTCCTGCATCATGTGATTTGATCCATCAGATGACTTCTGTGCTCATGCAAGAGCTACAGTGGTACATGAGTGAAGCACCATTACACCTCAGAGTCATTCAAAAATCCATTACACTTTGTGTGATAATGAATTAACTTCCACTGGTTAAAAATCCTAAATAAAAAACCTAAGAATGTAGCTTGGGGAAGTAGTTTAGTTATCTAATGATGTTTTTGCACACAGTAAATTATCTCCATTGTATCAATGCTGGACCATTCATCTGTGAGCTCTGACTCGCCTCTGTTGGTATGCATTACGTTAGTGGGTTGCACCTGAACAGGTGGCACTCCCAGGTGAGTCAGCAGGTCTTTAACAACTGAAGAATGGCTTACATCAAAAACGACTATGAAAAAAATGCCTCTGTCATAAAGATGAAGTCACTTGCAATAAAACAATATGACAATACCGATTATTTCAGCACTCCAGAATATGTACTGGTATCTGGAAAAGTCAAAAATAAAAAGGTGCATAACCCCCTGGTATCTGACAGTGAGTTGATTGCACCCCATTGCATCATTCAGTGTCCAAGCAGATTCTCAAAGCCACAGGCTTGGTTATAACTGCTCACATGGTCACTATGCAGAGCAGCAATAAGCAGTAGTTACAGTATTAAGGACTCTGGAGTGGCCAATTTGTTGACCACTGCTTAGTCCCCAGGGACACAGTTTGGCCTCCACTTGTCCCAGATGTCAGTCCTGCCCTTGTCTGTGTTGTCCACAGAGACAGAGAGGGATATTTCCTGTGTGAACCAACACCCAGACACAGAAAGCAATGACAGATAACAATCTAGTGTACATTTGCATGGGCATGACAATTCTCAGAAGTAAATTGATGCCACTAATATCAGCATATCTGTGTACTTTGGACAGGAAGTTTACTGGAGGGCCAAGCACGTACACTCAGGCAATTTGAAGGGGTGTGGGGGGGATTAGAGAGGAGGGACTGGGGGTTGGAGGAGAGGGAATGGAGGGGGGGTGAAGTTTCCTCACAGCCCCTTAGCAACAGGGCCTGCTGGTGAGGACTTGAGAATGTACTGTGGTTTACAGAAGAGATAAACATTGACTTTGCCACCCGGAGAAGTAAATCTGATTTCAGTAATGGAGGACTGCATGACTTAAAACGTATATCAGACAACACAGAAAAACACAAACAGTAAATCTCTGGGCACATCAGGAGTTGTACCATTTTTTTCAACATGCGACATTTACAGTAAGCCAAACTACAGTAAGCATCTGTGGTGAAATGTCACAATACCCAGAAGTTTAATCACCAACACTGATCAAATACAAAAGAAACCATACCCTTATTTTCCGTTGTCATTAGAAACTTCATTTTCTCCTATGGTAATTTCTCCTATGGTAACACCCTCCTGGTGTCCAATTTGAAAAAAAAATCAACCACATATTTTACATTATTGCAAAAAACCTTCAATAAATCGGTTAAACTTTAAGGCATTATAGTGAGCAATACAGCATTTTTAGTGCCAGGTTTTGGTGCTGCACAGTTGGAAAAAACAACAGCCGAGGAATGAAAAGACGTCTCTGTGAGGGTCTGAGAGTGGAATAAACTTCGGTGGAAAAACTGTTGAGAGACTTTGAGGCTTTAATTGACTAACTGGCAAGGTGAATTATTGGCTTTTTTGGAGGGAGTGGGTCAAACTGATTACAGCTTCAGACGTGTTACAAAACTTGTGCATTCACTCTCTTCTCACTATTTGATTTGAGAAAAAAAAAAGCTTGTTTGAGCCTGTGAGTGCACTCCACAGCAGACCATAGCTGCACTGCACATATTAATAGTGCCCATTAGGAAAGCTACATCCGCTGTGACAGACCAAGGGCCGTCATATGCCGAATGTCTGAACAATATGACCACATGATGTCCAACACAGATGGTGGTTGTAATGCTGAGAGAGGGGGGGTGGTTAGTACAGTGAATGATGCAGCACATGTACTCAAGTGAGCACAGAAAGCAGAAATAGGGGGGCTTCGGTCCGGGAAAATGTTCTCTACAGAAACAAACAATTTAATGAACAACAACAAACACAGTGTTGCTTCCTGTGTTATGGGCTCTTGCTGGACAATGAACGGGCTTGTTCTATCTTCAGCAAGTTCACGGGCCTGGCCGTGATTTCTGCCCCCATGTCACAGTATAGTTTCAAGAAAAAAACATGTTTCACTGGTCTGAGCATTAAATAAGTGAGGCAGTCTTTGTTTTGGCTTATTTAATGCTTGTTTATTAGCAACCACCAAGAGACGGTTGTTATTACCGTTGCTAGCTTAAAGTTCACTGTCCCGCTGTAAAAGTCGCGAGCGCGTACACGGTAAGCTATCCGGCGTTATTAGCATATTTTAGTCATCATTAGGACTTATATAAAGGCTATATGAAAACTTGTTGATCCAAACGAGTGGTGTAAATTTTAAAAACACACTTTCCAGATAGTTATTGTTTACTTACAGAAAGTTTCCAGACCACCGGACCGAAGTTCATCTTGGGAACTTCGAGATGAGAGGAAATCCCGGCGACTTGGACTTCGCGTTACGAACCAACCAGTGTTAAAAAAAAAAAGAAGAAAATCTCTGAAAAAACATACACAATTACGTCGGAAAAAGAAAGCAGCCGCACGAGTCCAGCTATAAAAAC
>JAPZDY010000011.1:20637668-20654244 GCA_029783645.1 Ctenochaetus hawaiiensis
AAAAAAAAAAGAAGTCAAGAGAGAAGGAGAGGGGGAAAAAAAAAAAGTGAGAGAAGAGAGTCATCTTTAATCCGTTTGAGTCAGAGCAGTTGTCCGGAGGCGAGCGGGGTGGGGCCTATTAGACGGGGTGAGAGGGCTCTGGTCGTGCCAGGGATGTGTGTGTAGCGTCTGGAAGGGAAAAAAGAGAGAGAGAGAGAGAGAGAGTGAGGCCTGCTGGGAAAGCCTGCAGCCTGCCTGCTCGCCTTGCTGGGACAGATGACATCCGGCCGGCTGGGACGAGGGTCTGCACGGCTCAGCGACCACACTGAACCAGAGAAAGTTACAACAGATAAAAAATTAACCCAAAGTATTTTACCTTCCTGCTGTTGGAGAGAGCTGAGAGCGAACGTGAGAGCAGATCGATGGAGACGGATCTGCTGTGACAAAAGATGATGATTGGGATGGAAAGGGAGTGTTGCAGCTCCTGCGGCCTCATGGCGAGCGCTAAGCTGCATTTGGCGTTGTCAGACAGGGTGTAGCAGGCTGCTGAGAGGCTGCCAGGCCTCACACACACACACACACACACACTGTGAAGGGGCACACATGCAAGTCTGCGAGACTACCTCATGTCATGGAAACAACCTACAGTCACATGTGTGTGTGTGTGCGTGTGTGTGTGTGAAGACATGTCTAGACCAGATAACCTTTAATAAGAGCGCGTACAGTGCCATCTGCTGTTTGGATCACTCCGAGTTTAATTAAACGTGTCAGTTGAGGTACATTGAACGCTTCCATCTTCATTTATTACATTGCTAATAGATTTTTAATTATGAAGAAATATCAAGCGGTTTTAATGCAGGTGGTTTCTTTTGATTCATGTGAGGACAAACAGAAAGTTTGTCAGTTGTGTTGATGTTCTAAATCTAATCACACTGAATTTGTGGTAAAAAGTAAAACTTCTATTCAAATACGAGTTAAAGTCCTGCTTATGCATATGTAACTATTGGCAATATTTAATCAAAGTATTAGCAGTCGATTCCTGTCAGTTTTTTTCATTATGTCAGACATATTTGGATTAATAATAATCTGTATGATGCATTTATCTGTTGTAGATGCTAAAGGCTAAGCTAATTTTAGCATTTCTACATATGTCTCTGTCCTGCAAGACACATATCTTTCTGAGAAATAAACTCTTCATAAAGTCAGAAAAACAGCTGTTTTCATCATTGTGGCGACATATTTTCCAGATAATCCAAGAGGAACACTTGTTCTTTCAATTCATCCCAAACATTCACATTTAAAAATATTAACGTTTGTTTTTTAAAGAGACATGAAAATTGTAAACTGACAAGAAACTAAAGCTGCCAGACAAATGAAGCAGAGTAAAAAGTAGCAGTATTTGGCTCTGAGCTGTAGTGGAGTAAAAGTATACAGACTTCTAAAAGTACAAATACCTTGAATTTGAAGTAAAGTTACATTCACTCTGAACTAAGCACAGTGTCACATCCTGTCATCTTCATCGTGGTCCTCAGCAGACATGCACACTATCTGCTGTTTAAACTCCGAGCTGCTCAGAAATCATTTTAAAAGTAGCAAACAAATGGAATATTTAAAAAAAAAGATAAGTATTTGAAAAGAAATCTGCATTATTCAGCAATAAATCTAGTCCTCAACAACAAAAAAGCATTTTTTCAACCACATTATCCACCTACAGAAGGTGAAGTAACACTTTGAATCTTCACACTGGAATACATTTGTGTAATTTGTATTCGGTGTAGTGCAGCAAAGTTCGTTAGATGCTCTCCGGTGTGTCTATAAATAAGCTGCCAGTTTAACTTTTCTCAGCCCTTAAAACACCTCATTTAAAGGTGCTATGACACTTTTATAAAGTGTCATCATAACAAGAACTTATAAGTGCTACATCATCCAACCTGCGCCGGTTCTGAAGTGTCAGATTGTAGCCTCAGAAGAAAAACATCAAGGTGTGTGTTTGCCTCGTTTTTTTCATAAAGCTAGATTCTCAGATCTGTGAGTGTTTACACAATTAATTTAACACACTTGCTTTGATTTAAATACTTCTCTCTGCATTATATTTCCCTGTAGATTTGTTGTATTATTTGATATTGGGCCTTAATTCAGTCTCATAAAACTT
Source organism: Ctenochaetus hawaiiensis (assembly GCA_029783645.1). Classification (NCBI taxonomy): domain Eukaryota; kingdom Metazoa; phylum Chordata; class Actinopteri; order Acanthuriformes; family Acanthuridae; genus Ctenochaetus; species Ctenochaetus hawaiiensis. The sequence continues at coordinate 20,639,800 of JAPZDY010000011.1, forward strand.
TATACTGTTGCTGCAGAATTTTAGTCTGGTTTTTGAAACAATTAAACAAAATCTGACATCTTCAGAATGAGGATTTATTAATAAAACTGTGAGAGGGGATTTAAGTCAGTTTCCCGAACATTTTGCTATGAATGAGGGAAATAAAAGCCCAGTTTTTTACCCATTTTTGCAAAGTGCTTCTTGAAAAAGAAACCAATAAAATCGTCTGAACAGAAAGTTGCACAAAACACACACAAACAGTGAATCCTATGCTTTTACTGGATATTTATTCAACACAATACAGTATATACAGTTTCAAAATAAACTGCAAATCTTTGAAAGAGAAAGGAAAAGAAAGAACTTGGCCTAAGGGAACATCACCAGTGATAAGCAGTATGACTGTCACACTTTTCAGCTTCTTAACATAAACATTCATTTAGCATGAAAGTCAAATCTTGAGTACAGAGAATGTATTGAGATTTTTCAAATCAAACATATGTACATAAATGCATTACACCTTTATATATAACCATCTGAAGAATAAAATAATACTTTTTAACATTTTCCAGCAGTTTTATTCGATAGAGTGATATGAGAATAGGATTTAAAAGGCAGTAGTTTCCATCCTGAAAATAAAAAAAAAGGAAAAGAAAAGCAGAGAAATAGAAACAACAAAAATAAAGTGAATGAAACTTTCACCACTTTTTGATGGACTGATATACTTTTACTTAAGTTAGCATTGTTTTCTATTTTCTCCGAAGCAATGCAGATCTTAAGATAGCAGGCTGTGAGAAAAACACGTTACGTCACACATCTGAATAAGCTGAAATAGTAGCACGACTGTACGCTTGTAGGCTGGATTTTTCCAAGGACACGTAATACAGCTTTTTAAAAGTTACACACAACTTTCCTCCACACACTCACACTCTCTCTCTCTCTCTCACACACACACACACACACACACACACACACACACACACTCTCTGAGTCATCGCGTTTACGTGAAGGACACTGACGGACACGCTGAGCGTCCTCAGGTGACAGATGGTCAGATCACCGTCAGTCAGCTCATTGTCGCTGTAAGCTCCTGGCATCGGCGATAACAGGTTTAAATGCTTCAGTATTCTTAAGAAACACCTCTGCAGTGAATACAAGGTGGGCGCTGTGCATGGCAATCAACAATACAGCTTGCATATAACATACTAGTATCTTGATATGGTGTATAATTAAAAAAAAAATAAATAAATAAAAGACAAAAACATTCTGGTCCGACTCTCTGATGACACCAAAACCCACATGGAGAGGCACAATTAGTTAGGAAACAGATTTCTGTGATGCACAACACGTGTAACTAAAGCAAATTTATTTCTTTTTTTTTTAGTTTTACAAAAAAAAAAAAAAAAAAATATGGATTTGAAAGAAATTATGACGGTTAATACAAGTGAAAAACCTCCAGAATTCGCTGTAGGTGAGAGTTTGAATGGACACATTAAGAACAGAAAAACAGAGTTTTGGCAGCATAACAACTTGTTGTCAAAACAGTAAAATTCTTGCCAAGTTTCAAGGCCTCCTGCCAAAAGAAACTCGGTCCAGTGAAATCTTTACTTCAGCTGTGCCCATAAAATCTCTGGTAAGTGGCATAAATCAGGTTTTTGTGTTTCTTGTTATAGATCTGCACAGCGAGGTGTGCGCTTCCTTCCCTGACAGGAAACCATTCAAATTTAGATAAAGTAGCATAACACTGATCTTGTGAAAGTTACACCGTTTTTTTGTCACTAAGGTGTAGAAATTCGCTCTGTTTATTAGTGTGAAGGTGTTCTGGAGCGACGCGGTGCTTCAGTGCCGCCGCTGTTTCACCTCTCTGCAGGACGACATTTTTTAGTAAGTCTCAGATTGCAGCTCTTTATATGCAACTGCTTACTTGTTCGCTCATTTAGCTGCAGTGTACACAGTGAAGAAGCAGCGCCTGAGCACCTGTTTAACTGCCTTCTTAAGGACAGTCCAATCCCCATCTTTGAGTTTAATCTTTTTAACATAAATTTAGGCCTAAAACACAACCTTTGCATCCCTACTTGTCCTCCTTTTATACATTTTGTTGCCTTTCCTTTTCATGCGACTCCTGTATCTGCCTTTAACAATCTCTCTGCACAGCTCAGATGGAATTTCTTATGGTCCAGTGAGACCTCGCTGATGCCATCCCAAGTGCAGATATATCTGTGAATACAATAAAAAAAAAGCTGGGGTTTTACAGCACAGGGGCTTGTGGAGGATGCAGGACTTTTTCTGAGGCCGACTCATGACTTTGAGTCAGCTCTCGGAGTGATGACACATCAGTGGGATATAACAGCTCAGGAAACTGTCTTTCAACTTGGATGATTCTTTCCTCCTTTTGAGTGCAGCCACAGTAATAATCTTTTCCCAGGGAAAAAGGCAATGCTCGGCATCATTAGCCAACAGTGCTGCTCTGCTGCAGGTACCAGACATTGAATAGGTAAAATTGCTTTTCCAGGTGTCACTGTGGGAAACATTTCACCCACAGACATCAGCCTGCTACAACGTGAGCAGGAAAATTCTCGAGCATGTGTTACTGGAAAGAAGCAGCTGATCCTGAGAGGAAGAAATGCGTATTAGAATAATCCAACTGCTGTGTGTCTGTAGGATGAAGGATTTTCTATGTGGGAACAGAACATTATGACATAACAGAAGAGCTTTGGTTCACACTTGAAAATTCTGAAAACACAATTATTCTACTTCTGCAAATCCTTTTAGTCCGTGAGATGAGGACCAGCTACTCGTAATGATTTCAGTGCTTATGGAGGCAGTAAAATCTATACTGACAAAACCAGGTTTTCGTGCTGCTTGAAAAAAGTTCCAGTTGGTGGAATTAGCGGTATCTAGTGGTGAATTTGCACATTGCACCAAATTGAAATCACTGCAGTTCAAAGCATGAAGGAGGCTCTGTCTGTTTGTCTTTCTGTTGTTTAGAAACGAGATGGTGTATTGTTAAAGAGGATCAGTCCGTAGATATAAAGAGCTTATTCTAATGAAAACACAATTATTCTTATTTTTATTATTCTTATGAATATTATGATTCATGTCTGCCAATGGATCATTTTAAATCTTACACACTGGACCTTTAAAAGTTGGATTAGTGCTAGCTAGCTCCTGCTGAACCTTGTGGCTGAGGAGGCCAAGCATTCCTGTACTGCTAAGGCTTGTTTAGCATCTTATTCTAATTATAAGTACAAATAGCATCAAGTCGTAATATTAGATTACCTTAAAGCTTGTTTTTAGTTAGACGGTAATTTTTATTATTTTGTCTTACATGTTTGACTCTGAAAATTAACCTTAAATGTCAAAAAATCCTTCATTCCAGCATCTCAGGTGTAAATATTTGCTAGTTTTCTTTATCTTCTATGATAATAACTCTCTTTAGGTTGCTGGTTGGATTAAAAAAAGAGATTTTAATGTGTCAACTTGGGTTTGGGGTAAATCTAAAGAGTATTTAATTTCTATTTTCTGAAATTTTTTGAACCAAATAAGTTAATTTATTTAGAGAATGACGGTCAGATTCATCAAAAATAACAACAATCATTGGTTTGCACCCACAGTCACTTTAACCACTTCATAATGTAATTTCAGACACAAAATATAGAGACTTCACTGTACTGTTTTATGTATCTTACATGCTTCGTTAAGGTTTAGCTTGCATAAGTGGCTTAACTCAGCATGTGACAACTGGAGAGAGGCCTCCATGTGAGTAATTCCCTACAGGTGTGAATGTTTTCCAGTGTTTTTGACATTTCTACGCCGTCATCTTTCCTGCTGATGGCTGCGAATCAGTCCGTCTGCACGAAGACATTTCTGTTTGTCTTGGTTTTTCTTGGATTCTGAGCAGACGACAAAGTGACAAGAGCTCGCTGATAGATGACGGGTTTGATTATTTTGCAGTCATGGCTCACTGAAAACAGATTTCCAGAAACAACAACTAGCAAATGAAATACAAATGTCTGTGGTGAGATGTACCAGAATATTTCCACAAATACACAAATCAACAAGAATTTGATTTTCCACTGCAGAGCCAGCACGAGCACACTTGAATGTGAATCCCTCCGGGCAGCTTGAATGTGAAAATCAGAGTTTTTAGTTACAGAAACTGTTTGACATTTCAGGAAGTTAGCTGATTTGCTTTCACGCCGAGAGTTAGAGGAGGAGATTGATGCCAAACCTGTTTGCTCAGCTTTGCCCGGCGTTCTGACTAAAAAACAGAGGCAAAGTCGATGCAACCGGCCAAGAAACAGTCCAACAGAAAAAAAAATGGACAAAACTGAAAGTTGTCAGTTTTACACATCAGATTTTGTCCACAGCAAACCAACATCAAGTGTTTCTTAGCAATTTTTTGAGGCATTGTTGGCAGATTTTGTTATATTTATTTATGTTTAATCTGCTTTGAGTCTGTATGCTAAGCTAGGCTATGCTAAGCTAACCGTTGGCTGTAGGTTCATATAACTGTTAAAATAAAAGTGGTATTAATCTTCTAACCAACCTCTTGGAAAGAAAACACAACACTTACTTATCTTAGTGTCAAAATATGTTTTTTAAAACTTCTGAAAAGGAATCACAGCAGCAATTTATCACGTATAAGACAGTTAAACCTTTTTAAAGAGACAATAAAGTGAATTCTTTCAGATCTTTGCATTGGAGAACTGAAAATTTCCTTGAGGATTTGTTCTCCATCTAAAGTCCTGGACATCTAAATGATGAAGGGCTAATTTAGTCTGATGTTGATGCATTTTGAAGTCACAAGTCCTCCCATAAATAGTCTGAACAATCGACGACTTCATTCGTTTTTGTTGCAGTGCAACACAATACAACATCAACATTTTAAAGAAGCAACGATCTGCCATTCAATCTTAAGACGAGCTCAGGTGGTTCTGTTACATCTTTGTGGAAAATTGGACTTTGTATGGGTCTCTGTTTCATCTCTCTGCTGATATACAGTTTTTGAAGATTTACTGTAGCTGTAGCTGATTCCTCCACCGAACAGTATGTGGGCTGGCAGGCCTTTTCAAGAACTGCATTCATTAAGGAGATGAAAAGAGAGAGCCAACACAGAGTTCAACACAAAGTCATTTTATTAAGTTTAGGGGCAGGTGGAGCGACTGAGTGAGGGAGCTTTCTGAGCAGGATATCCTTGTTCAAGTGGATGCTGGCTCTGTCAGGGAAGCACAGACAGAAAGGATGAGCTGAGAGCTGGAGAAGTGGGTCCAAATAATAACAATAATAATAAATAAATAATAATAATACCCAGGTATCAGATGATTCAAGAAAAGGCAGCTCCAGTTAAACCACACTTCAACGGTAAAAAATGAAATTCAAAAACCAAGAAAAAAGTCCCAGTGGGTCTGGAAAGTTTGAGCTATTTTACAGCACCACCAATTTGCAGGGTATGTAATGTTCCTGCTGTCTGTCTGTCTGGTAGAAAGTCACTTATAATAGAGTGAGACATTAATTTACCTCCAGGAGAAGAACTAGAAGTTAAATTTTAGACATTAGGGGACGTGCTGCACCCGGTGCACCGAGCTGCACGCCGGTGAAACTTCTGCAGCTTTAGCTCTGACGATGTGCTCTGTGTGTGTGTGATTACTATCAGTGTGATCCACACCAATTTAGCACAGTAAACGCCTTTTATAAAGTCATCTCTAATACATCCTTAAGTTTATTTTTTTAGCATGTGGACATCTCCAGATCTTTTTTTAAGCTAGTCAGCCTCAGACCACACAGAAAAAAATGAACATTAAAGAAAGTACGCTCTGTTTTCTCGTGGTAACATTAGAGACACGGTGCAGAAAAGAAAAAAAAAGAAGCATCAAGAGATTTTTTTAAAAATGAATGACAACATAATGACATAACACCGAATGTTCTGACGGCCCGCAGGTCTGTTTGAGGGCGAGTGCCGGCACATCTGATCCCGGAAAGGTCACAACACCAGCCTGATTGGCAATTTGTCTAAAACACACTCCCATCCTGCGAGGAGAGTCCTCTCCAATCAGATATTCATTATCCTCTAATACAGGTTAACCATATCCAGAGGTGTCACGGGCTGACTTTTCTCAATCAAAGACGGGTGTGGGACACTTTTATCCTTTCCAGAAAATGTTTTGTTGGTGCCTCTCAATAACACAAACACTTCAGTCCGTCTGCATTTGTTCATTTCACTCTCTCACACTGCTGTTCGTTGATACTTTCTCTCTCTCTGTGTTATTTGGTTTAGCAGAGGTGTTCCTTTAGTAACAGTCCATAACTGAGTTCCCTGCTGTCCTCTTTGTCCTCCTCCTCCTCCTCCTCCTCCTCCTCCTCCTCCTCCTCACCATAGGTTAGCTAGCACACCTGATCGTCAGTGTTCATGCAGTAAAAGTTCATCATTATGTGATCTGCTGTACCTGAACTGACCTACCCAAGTTCAGTGAATTCTGAGTCCCGCTCGTCTCTGCTGCTGCCAAGAGTGGCCGTCCTGGGGGACTGAACCTTGCTGATTTCCTCAAGGGCACTGGCCAGAGAGTCCAGGTCCCCCGAGTCCTGGTGCTGGACTTCCCACAAACTCAGAATCACTGATGATGGGCTCTCCTGACATGCAAAGTAGCACAGGTTCCTAAAAAAACAGACAAAATGATAAATATACATGAGAGTATATCAGAGTGTTTGTTTCCTATCAGTTCTTGCACTTTTCATAATAAGAAAACCTGCAAAGACATTGATCTAGTATTTAGTATTGTACTTTAGCGCACTTGGGGAACTTAAAGGAGACAAATTAATACAAATATCTGCTTTGTCATCCCAATAATTTCCCAAAATATTAGGTTTTTTAGGCGTTGCATCAAAAATTCATTTCCCAAAATACAACAATACAACTCTCTATAGACCTTTCCTGCCTTTTTAATATGTCACGCTTCCAAACTTTGCAGGATTAAAGCAGGATTACTGTTTTTTAATCCAAAGCCCAACTTCAGTCAACCCTGATGACATCAACATGACATTAACAAGATGAGTTGATGAAGAAGAATAGAACCAAAAACATAATATTGTGGTAAAAATGGTAGAATGTCCCTTTAAACTTTTTCAGCATTTCCTTTTATTTACATAATAGAAATATATATTCTATTAAAAATAAAGTTATTCCTGCATATCAATATTTAATGAAAATGTTCCTGGTGCAGAAATACCAACGCTGCCAAAAAAAACATTTTGCATATAAATTGGAAACAATCTGCAAAAATAACTAAACTGGTTTATCTTAATATTTAAAAAAATGTGTTTGCAGTAAATTTCAGATCCAATTTGTAGTGTGAACACATGGTTTAATATAGAAAAAAAAAAAACAGGCTGATTCAGTTTCTCAGTTGTTGTTACAACACACAACCAACAGGGTGCACTGTTTCATCACAATGGGACTCCCCTTTTGTTGCCTCCCCCCCTTTGCCTTTCCATTCCACTTCACCTCGGTGGTGTGATGCCGTGCCCACACATTCAGGGAAATAATTACAAAAATCAGCTTAACTAGGTAGAGACATTCCCATTACATGCTGCTTGGTGTGTTCAACTGGGATGAAAATAAAAAAAAAAACAAAAAAAAAACCTTTAAAACCCTTCCCCATTCCTCAGTCACAGATGTTTGTTTTCAGACTCGGTTTTAAGTGAAATTCCTTAATCACATAGTTTCTGTCACAGTTTCTTAATTAACTTTTCCCTCTCATGTTTCTCCAACTGGCAAGAAAGACAGAATACTCACTTCTTAGTGGTTTTTTTCTCTCTCCTCCCTTCATGGCTGTAAGCAGCTGATTATTTATTGATTTTATTTTGAAGATCATTTCTTTTGGCATTTTTTTTGCTTTAATTGGACAGTGACAGGTGAAGATGCAGACAGGAAACAGAGAGAAAGAGGAGTACGACGTGCGACAAAGGTCGTCGGCCGCGACTGATCCTGCGACCGCTGCGACCATGCGGCGCGAACCGTAAACATTTGGCCACCGGAGCGCCCCGCCACATGATTATTGACTTAGGCTGCGGAGCACAAACAGAGATCAGGCCGTACAAAAACAACTAAAATCCTCCACAGCCTACGCAAATACTGGCCTGGCACAACCTTTGGAGAGTTAAGCAGAGGGGGGGGTGGTGTTTGAGAGATGAACACATGCAGAGATGCTGCTAATAAGGAGTGCTAACATGAACACATTTGGTTGCCAGAGGCTGGCCTGTCAGCGGTCTGAGACCTTCCCTCAGATTTCTGCAAAACACCGCAGCTTCTCCCCAGTTATTTTCACTGTGCAAAGGCTGGCACTTACATCTCTCTCCTCTCTCTCTCTCTCTCTTTCTGTGTGCATGTGTTTCTCCATCTATAATGAAATCAGCAGTGTGGCGTGTTACTGAAGACTGCTTGGTGATGGAAGATTAGGGCTGACACGGTGCCTAAATTTCAGATTAAAAATAGTATTCAAAGCGGGACGACGTTCACATAGAAGAGAAGCCAGAACATGCAGCGTTCCTGCTTTTCTAGTCATTATTCTGTAATAACATGCAAACAAAATACACCACCTGCTTTATATATCTGAGATTGCATAACGCAGCCAACCCAACAGAAGGTAAATAACAACTGTGTTTAATAGAGATAGAAAATGAATTGTGGGGTTTCGAAAGTGCTGCAGTTTGTACCTGTCAATGTGGAGCTTCTGAGCCAAGAGCTGCCAGTCCTTCCCCTTGGCATTAGCGGTGTCAAAGGTAGCGCTGATCCGCTGACGGATGGACAGGGGGATTTTAAAGGCCCTTGACCCTGTCTGAGAGGTGATGGTACAGTCTGACTGAGTGAAAAAGGGAACCACTCCCTTTTCATTCTGCGGGAAATAAAAACAGACAGAGGTTTTTTTTTTTTTTTTTAGGGTGGTGTTGTTATGGGAGCAGCTGTAAAAAAAAAAAAAAAAAACTCGGTATGAAACAAGGACAAGAGCTTATCAAGACAATTTGCAATCTATACATGAAAAGCTCCCAGAGAGGCTCGTTAAGCGAGCACTTAAATCAAATCAAGAGTTATTCAGCGTAATAAAAAGAACCTATTAACAAGGCGCACGAGTGCCCACGCGAGCGAGCGCCACTCACCTCCACCACGGACGTGTAGACCTGCAGTATCTGCTCTTCACCTTTCACCTGTCGGACGCTGATCTTGCAGGAGAGCTGAGAGGAGGAGTGGCTGTATCGCTCCAGAGAGAAGGCACACTGCAGGGGACGCTGGTTACTGGCCCACACCTGAGAAAAGGAGAACTCCTGCAGGTGGGGAGGAACCACGGAGGAGACGACAAAAACTCATTAAAATCCAAGCGGAAGACGTTTGCCGCTTTGCCGCCCACTTTGCTGTTGTACATGATTAATTAAGACCCAATGAGTGGCCTCTTTAGCCAATTAATGATGTTACCTAATCAAGCAGTTTTTCACGTCAGAAGGAGGACCAACATTTAGAGTCCTCGCACACACAAAAAAAAACATGTCCTGTTAACATCTGAGAGAGCTGATAAAATCTATTTAATTAGATCTTATTTTACTTACTGTTGCCTGGGAGAAATAATTAAGTTACGTAACTCGTCAGTGGGTTGGCTCACATGCAATCATTAGGTCGATAAACACTACAGAAAAAAAGCACATTATCAGCAGGAGTAGCCCATGTAATGACATAAAATCATCTCGTGGAGATTTTTCTTTCATTAACGATCGACCCACAGCATTAAATTCAGACTTTTCTGAGCCGTATTCACCACTTCTGTTGGTTTGTTTTGTTTTCTTTTTCCTAATTCCGGTGCCTCTAAAATGCCTTAAATATGCTTGTAAAATGCCAATCTGTTAGATCAGGAACAGTAATGTGATTATGGAATTAGGACAGAGATGCCTTAATTTACCCAGATTGCACAGCACTTCGCCTCCAAAGTGGCGGCTGAAAATAAATAAATAAAAATAAAAAAACGAAAAGTAACAGAGCTTAGGAGTGAATGGAATCTAAAAGGCCAATTTTGGCTTCCATTACTAACTACTGCGTGACCCAGACAGTGGCACAGTGAGAACAGGTCAAAAATACTGTTTTACAGATGAATCATGCCCCTCTTCAGATCCATCAGGCTACTTATAAAAGCCTCCTTTAGGCAGGAGTGGTGTCTGAATGAAAGCCCACAGTCATCTTCCCTGTAGGACCCTCAGTACAGGGGCCCCTCTCCTCTCCAAGAAAACCCTGTTGGTATTCTGGAGGCACTTCGACGAGCTAATTCTGCTAATGGGATGTCACTCGTGGAGTAAACATCACAGGGCACCACACGCTTCATGTAGACCCACAGGATGGTAACTATGAGATGTGCATGCCTGTGTGAGTGTGTGTGAGTCTGCCGGGTAGTCATAATTAATATTGTAAGAGTGTGTGTGTGTCTGTGTGTGTGTGGGTGAGATAGCCAGCTTTAGTGATCTCCTGCTGTGCACTTGCTGCTGTCCGCTGGCTTTGATGTGACCAAGTAAGAAAAAGGGGGAAACGGGTGGAGAGTTCAGATGGACGGACGCAGGAAGCAGAGGAGACGAAGGCGTGAAGTTCAAGTTCATTATGAGTTGGAAGTAAACCTGGCCGCTGCTTTACATCCCTCTACACTAACACACACACACACACACACACGCAGGCAGACAGATATAAAGTACCCACCTGGCAGGTGGTGAAAGGCTTGATGCTCCAGAGTAACTGTGGAACGTCCTGGATGGACACCTGGAGGCTGAAAGTGTTTCCCCGGAACAGCATCATTTTAGGCTCCTCCAGCAGCCGCCCGCCCCTGCAGCGCTCGCCCACCGCCACCTCCTGATGAGGGACGGGGGAGGGTTGTAGTTTTGGGTGGTGGTGGGGCAAAGGTAAGGGGAAGAGGGGAAGAAAAAGACAGACAGATGTTTTATTTTGTTATATTCTGGGACAACACGAAGCTTTTTCTGTACAACAAAATGCAAAATGCTTTATGTTGTTTGATTATTCACAAGAACTCATGACAGACATATAAACTCACACAAAAGGAGTGAAAAAGAAAGAATAATTATTAATCGCGAGCTGCACTGACAATCAAATAACAAATTTAAGACATTTTTCTAACACAATTGTTATTTTTCTTTTGTTAAACTGAACTAACTTGGAGTTTTGGACAGCCGTTGAAACAAAAACAAGAACTTTGAAGCTGTCATGGACCAAATAATTAATCCATTCACCAAGAAAAAGAAACAGCAGGTTGATCGATTGTGAAATAAATCATTACTTGCAACCCTTATTTTGCATATTCACCGGCTGTATATGAAAAGTATTTTTAAAAACCCTCAAAGCAAATACAAATTACTGTCCAAAATGAGTGAAAAATAAAAAATATGCACACGCAGAAACACACCGGGAGATTTTCAGCAACATTGCTCAGTTGAAAGCTTTGATTCTTGTCAGTCTTTGCACATTTGGAGAAGCAGTTTGACCAGGATGTAAATGAAAAAACACAAGCAGAGTTGCTCAGTGCTCATTTTTTTAAACTGAATCCAGAGCGATTAGACCCTACAAAGGTGAAAAGCCAAACTTTGGCTCCAGAGAGTCGCTGCAGAACCACAACATGCAACCAAACACTAAATGTTTAAAACCTACAGACAAACAGACTGAAAACAACCCAAACTATCATCCAAACATGTCGGTTGTGCACAAAGATGAGACATAAACAGAAACAGAACAAAGGTCTTTTGTCAATATTATAGTTTTTTCTGCTTCCTGTTTGTGATGTCGCATTTTTTCTGAATCTATGGAGAACAATAACATCTGTGCGGTGCTATGCAATGCTTGTTTGAGTTTACATTTGCTGCCTCCTGGGAACGCCGGGGTTGTGTGAGTCCTGTATACATGCTGCTTATCTGCTCAGTCACACGGCGCACGGAGACGGCGAATGCAAAGCACACAGGCGGCCTCGGACCTGATCAATTCCTGCTGCGAGGTCACAGGGGAAATTACTGTTGTTGTATGAAGCACAAATAAAAGCCAACAACAACAAAAAAAAGAGAACAGTGAACAAATAACCGTGTCTGACTGACAGAGAGGTGGAGTGAATTGGTTCTTGGCACCTGCAAACAATTTCTCTCTTTGTTCACCTGCGATTCTACCTGTTTAACACAGGCAGAAGGCGTTTAGTTCAGTTCAGTGGCCATGCAGGAGACGGGCAGAAAAAGGTGTGTGTTTAATTAAGAAACAAGTTACTCTTGCAAAAAAAAAAAAAAAAAGTAATTTATAGATTAGAAAGTGCTTAAAAAACACAAGATGTGTGTTTGTGTTTCGGAGTGAGGCCGCATTGCAAGGACAAGGATAAACTTAGAAAAAAAAAAAGAGAGCCACTCCAGAGCACGACGACGAACTACTGTTGCATCTGAGAATTTGTCTCTTTTTTTTTTTTTTTTTGTTCAAATACTTGTCAAGTGGAATGCAATGCAGAAACACATTTAATTAACAGAGAGCAAATTAAATTACGCAAAGAAAAGGGCAGAGAAGCAACCTTGGAGCATCTGTTGTCTTTGTAATTAAAAGTCCCTCTTTGTCTCGTAGTCATCAAGCATCTCCCAGTGGCAATGTTACTGAACAGGCGAATCTTCAGCGGAGAACAAAACAAAAAAAAAAAACTCAGACAGCAAGTCTTCCAGGCGAAACCACCAGCCGCACCACCGAATCCTCGCAATTACACCTCTTATATATTTATATTGTGTATATTTCATTGTGTTTGAGGCTCTGTGATGGCGCCGTTAGCCTGTTGCAAACACGTTAGTCCAGACTGAAGAATCTCAACAAAAACGATTGAAAAGATTATTATTCTCTTGCGCCACCATGACGCTGACATTTGTGCATTTAAGGGAAATGTCAGGACAACTATTGGATGAATCTGCATGAAATTTGGTACAGACACAGGATTAATTAAATAACATCGGTAGCCTCTTTATATTCAGAGTCATCAGGTGGCACAGGATGAAGGCTAGCTAACAGAAGGAATCCCTCCACACAGAAAAAAAGAAAATAAAGACACACACTCGCATCACACACCTCAAACACACCATCAGACAGAAACACAGACAGACAGCTAATGGCGTTGACACTCTGGAGACGCAGAACCAACTGAGCAGAGAAACACCAACCTCCTCGTGAAGCCTCTCATCCGGGCTGATTGCCATCAGCTGAGGGATCACAGGTGCAACCAGAAGCTGCTGACGAGCACAGGTGAGTGAAACCTGACACCTGAGACCCTTCTGACTGTAACTCCAATCTGACTTCAGCCTTTGTTTTATTTTTGGACCAGGTAACTACAGTTCTTCAGCTACAACACCGCCACTCAGTTTCAGCAGTGTTCTTGTCATTAGTGTTAATTAGTTAGCATGGTGACGATCACAGCAGAAAACATGACCTGCTAAATGTAAGTATGACAGATATTATTCAACTTAATTAATCTCAAAGGGAACAAATGTAGCAGAAGCTGCTTTAAGATAATAATAAGTGTTAAAAAGTATAATAGAAGTGTGAAAATCATTGCGAGCATGTTAGCGTGGTGATATCAGCATGTAGCTTAAATTATCAACATGTCGAATTGCCTTAAAGGCTTTAAGAGTCCAGACAAAGCAGCCATTTTCTGTCACTTTTAAACAACAAAAAAAAGATTTTTGTGCTTTTTTTCTGTCATATATGACAAGTTTCATGACTTATTATGTGAAAATGAAATCAAAATCATCAATCAATTCTCATTTTTCTGTCACTTCCTGTGTCTTTTGCCTCGTACCTGAAATGCATGGGGCGTGTCGTCCACACAGTAGACCCTGAGGGTGAAGCCCAGAGAGTTGCTGGTATCCGGACTACCAAACACAGCCAGCCTCAGTCGCTTGGCTGCCTCCTGGCTCAGCGGCTCCCCCACCAGGGCGTATCGCCCCGGATGCTGCAGTAGCACATGGCACCTCTGGGCCTCCAGCAGACAGTAGCAGGATGTGCTCTCCTCGTCCACTGACATCACTTCCTTTGGAGGAAAGAAGGATCAGATTTAGTTCAGGTGAGTTAAGCACATTTTTTTTAGGTTTAACAGCTGAATAAAAAACGTTTCTCTGGATTTTTGAGGATCCGGCTTTACGCGGTGAAGCTAATAACAAACATTTCTGTTATTATCAGCCAAGACTTTGTTTGATGAGAAAGAAAGATGCTTTAACTTAAAAGTTAAAGCTGAAAGCTGAACACAATCGAGCCTGTGTTGTGCAAGTTACACTACTTTATTATTCTATCTATTATTTACTAGCTTATTATGTTTAGAAATATAGACAGAAAGAAAATAAATGGCGACGGAGTTATGCAACAAGCCACGAGGGGCATAACTCAGCATTTTAAATGCACAAAAGTGACTGTGTTGTTATTAAGGG
>JAPZDY010000011.1:20656813-20671708 GCA_029783645.1 Ctenochaetus hawaiiensis
GGCCAAAATTGTGGAAAAGTCGCGGTGATTGGACAAAATTGCAAGGTCGCGCAGAATTCACGGAGATTGGTTGAATTCGTGTGAATTGTTGCGATCGCAACATCGTGAATTCCTGGAGGGACTGGTCATCAAACCATGTCTTTGTTTTTTCACAGTCTTTATTGAGACATATTACATATAGAGCGTTTAAGAGAAGTGTTTTTTATTTATTTTGTGTACGTTTTTAATTAGTAGACTAGTCGACTTATGATTGAGATGATTTATAAGAGTGAATCTTTCATAATGTTCTTAATATTTCACATTATACTTGATTTTACAAAATGATTCACCTCAGTTACACCTGTTTTACCTTGCAGTTACCTTTAAAATAGTATAATGACACAATAACATACATTTAAAAACCTTTTTTTCATATTTCAGATGCAGTTTTACCATGTAACACATGACAAAGACAAACACACGCAGGCCATGTGCAGTACGTATGAACATCATTTTTTTCTCCTCATAAAGCGAAATGTGCTTGTGCTGAGATTTTTATGAACAGCCGAAATGCAGAATTCACAGTTTCACAAAAAGAGTAATGCTTTAAAAATACCATTATCATTAAACTGGAAAGAAATGAACATTTCAATGACTAATAGCCACCATTTGCATTTGGTCTGACATTTCTTTTGGATGTATGACAGCATGAGGTAGAGCTTGAAAAGGCTGAGTTTTATGCAGAATGACGAATCTGAGCTGGCAACCCTGAAATCGGCTCCGTGCTTGCATGACTACACCGCAGGATGAAAATTTTCATCAAAGTTAAGTTGTAGCAGTTTTATCAGTTGGTATTGATATTCCAGGCACAGCGCTGGTGAAAGTTGTGTGTTTACACATGTGAATTTTAGGCCTCATAATTACAGATGAAGTTTAACAGAAGTGACTCACCTCCCATTTGTTGTCTTGCATTTGTCGCTTTAGCCGAATGGTCCAATTATCAGCAGCAACTTCTGCACAATGGGCTATGGTCATGGCTATGGGGCAGGACAGGTCGAGGCCTGGTGGGCCGTATGTGACGGCAGGACTCAAGAAGATCTCCGGCACCTCGTCGGGCAAAGTGCTGCACACACAGAGGTACAGTGAAGGTGCATATTTGAGCAAAAATATTTGATGATATCACATGAAAAAAAGATAAAACCAAGTAAGTTTTCTTTGCAATGAAAAAAAAAAACAGCACAAAAATCAGCCCCACTAATACATCATCCCTTAAACAAGTATTCAGATAGCAGAATGACCCTTGCCTATGAACAAAGTCAACCCAAATCCTTGGACAGTCATAATGAATCAATCCCTGACCAGCTGACACACAGACACACAGATAGAGGAAGATTAAAGCACCAAGACTAATGGACAGTGGGGCCAGGGAAGACAGGCTTTAGCACACAGCGTGTAAGCTTCGTGGGTCGATGGAGCTTATGAAGCCTGCTCTGGCCAGCCTGGTGACAGATTAGCTGGGCCAAGCTGCTCTTGGCCGGGGGCCCAATCTTGGCTGGAAGCCCTGAAGACTGAGAGCAATCAATGGGACCACCATCAGTCATGCAGTTGGCCCGGCTGGACACCTCACATATACAGGACACAATATCGGTGCTGTTGTCACTGGAGCAGCATGAATATTTTCTCAGCATCATTAATACAACTGCAGCGGGGGCAAACCCCTGACACGCAGGCAGGGACGCTGCACAAATGTGGAAAAAAAAGAAGAAGGTAAAACCAACCAAGTGAGAGTGAGTTAGAGTATCATTTTAATAGATTTCACTTCAGACTCACTGGATCACATGACATCCCCGAGTCAATACTAATTCCAGGCAGGTCCGTACCATGTAGTTTGTTCACAGTGCAGCAGTGACCACATAAAGCATCAGCCAGGCTGCAGAAGCATTCAGAAGTTCCAGTCGACTGACCTCGAGAAACACCTGTACTGCATTATTTCTTGTTAGTGCATAATGGAAAAATTAAAGTGATTTCTTGCATGCTAACTGCACGAACGGCCCGCTAACTGGGCTTCAAAAAACAATATTTTTCATTGATTTTTTTCCTCAATGAATAGTTGCAATTAAAGGGCCAGTATCTATGATTTAAAGGGATCTATTGGCAGAATATATATTATATTTTCATTAGTGCATAATTACTTGAAAATGAGAATAGTTGTGTTTTTTTTACTTTAAATTGGATCCTCTTGGAGGCAGCCATGTTGCCTCAGCTCGTTACTACAGAAGCCCTGAATGGACAAACCAAACTCTGGCCTCTACAGATGACCTGGATGTGCATGAAATGATGAGCAGAGGGATGCTTAGCTGTTTGCAGCCTGTAGATTTAATGCTAGATGCCACAAAATCCAACATACTGGACGTTTAATTGAGAATGAATCAACTGCTTTACACTGTTTCTTTGAGTCAGAGATGACATCTATTGATAAGTTGGTTGTCCAATGAGCAGTAAATATCCAAAAGACATTAAATTTACAGTGAAATCAAGCAGAAAAAGCAGCAAGTTCTCAAATGTGACTTGAAAAATGACCAAAACAATCACAGTGTTACTTGTTTATTGCAAAAAGTGGCCACTTAATGGATCATTTAACTCATCGGTTCAGCTCAGACAATTACCGTAGTACGTTGTGTATACTGGTAGTGTGCAGCATTAAATTGGGACACAGCTGCTGGTGTTCAAAGTAGACCCTCTCCCGTTCTACTTCATTATTTTTTTAAGAACATTATTATTATTTCTACAATCTTTAAATCAGGACACAGCGTTTCATAGCAGGATTTCTCAGTAGTTTCCATCACTGCAACATTTACCTGTAAGATGCATGACAGGTGTTATAATGTATGAGGCGGAGGTGGGAAGGTGAGGTGTGATGTACGAGCCTGTGTGTGTGTGAGCGTTGCTAAGAGTGCTAGCATCCCCCACGCAGCACAATATGTGGCTGAGGCTGTTTGGCTCCACTCATTTGAACATTTTTCTGGTGCCAGGTGCTGTGTGAAACTTTATCCTTCATTATGCTGTTACCAATCAACACTAAAAAATTAAAAGAGGTTACGATCCACTGTCTAAATATAAAATCATGTATCCAGACAGCACCGTGGCCCTGCAGCTGCACTTTTGTGCTAATCAGCCCCGAGCGCAGAGGAAACCAAGGTTACCTGCTGCTGAGACTATGGTAATTAGCCAGACTGCCTGTGAGCAAAGATTAAAGATGGTTATTTAGCATCTCTGATTGTGGATTTGAGAACAAAGAAGACATCACTCCAGGATGATGGTTCAAGTTTAGATATCAGATCGGGGTTATTAGCTATAGTTAAGTCTCGTCTTGTATGTGCAGGACACACAATACGCCTCTGTCACTCCTCCGCACAAAAGCATCCGGCGTAGCATTCATTTTTTTTTTCCCCTTTCCTCAGACTACAATTATAAAAACATTTTGACAGTGCCTCATTAGTGTTTGACAGTCTGTCTTTCAAGCTCTCACAGAAGCATGTGGACAGAGTTTCAGCCACAAAACTGAGCTTTCGAGTTGGAATTTAATAACTGAGTTTGTGTTTTTTTTTTTTTTTAAGCTTAAGAGTCAGTTCATCCAAATTAAATATACAAACAAGCCCACAAAATAAACTTTTAGGGGTATCTAGTCATGTAGATTTCCATTGTGGTGCACACAGAAATTAAAATTATATTAAACAAAACCATTTCCCTTTATTTCCCATTTGTTTCTAGTTTTTTTCCCCCACAGTTCCTTAGGCTAAACCGAAATTGAAAGATTATCTTCCCCACCTGAGCAAGTTCTCTCTCCTCCTCCCTCCCAACTGGAGCCCAAGAAGCCGATGATTATTAATTATATTGATAATTATTTAAATCCCCTCACTGAGACAGTGGTCCTGTTGCTCTGGATAAAAATCCACAGACACAGTGTGAACGCTCAACATCCCTGGACTATCAGCAGCTACTGTTAGCATCTTCAGCTAGGCAGGTAGCCAATAAACAAACACTTGAGGCAATTAAATCCGATTTTGTGCAGCTCCCTCTGGAGTCACAGAAGGCTTTATATAATTTTTTTTTCACATGTGCAGCAGCATCACTCCTCAAGATCTGTCAAGTGAGAGTCCACTTTTTTATTTCTCTCAATACGAGCATTGAATTTGATTATAAGCAACTTTATGGTTCATTCAAACGGCTCATCTGTGAGGTTTTCAGCAGCAGACGGCAGGTGGTTTTTTGCAAAAAAAGAAAAAACTATAAAGCAATCTGTACATTGAATGCTTAGCAGCAAACAGCAGACAGACAAAAATGGCTAAATAGCTAGCTTTGCATTTAGCAGCTTAAGAATTTACTTCAGGAGTGAAAATAAACATCTGTGAGGTTTAAAGTGAAGAAACTCCAAAAATATAATGCTAATGTTGCTTTCTGTCTCTGTTGGATGTGTAGAAAGTTAGCTTTTTGCCCACAACATCTGAATAAAGCAACGCTTGGCTTGAAAGCTTGTTGGAGCAGCAAAAAATAAATGAAAGAAGGTTTGCTGGTGAATTTAAGGAGAAGCTTAGTAAAGTATGAGTATGATAAAGTTGGTCAATTCCAAAGGTTCAAACAGGACGGTACAAATAATACGACCTCAAAAAACAACCAAAATCTTTAAAGGAAGCCGAGTCTGAAGCAGGTATGACGGACATTAAGGAGTAATATGAGCCTACCTGCAAAATATGCTGAAAAAAATGAGGACCATAATGCTCAACTCATTCACTCAAGCTTGTGTGAGTCACATCAAACCAGGCGTATTTTGTCACACACTATGATTCTGCCCTTGGACTACCCAGCGTCCCCCCGCTGAGCTGGAGAAGATCACACACAAAACAGCCTCGTAAAAAAGCCCAGAGGATGGATGGAGAGCTTTTGCGAACACCTGAAACCGAGCCAGAGCTGATCGATTCCCATTCTTCGCGAGGGTGGGGGGAAAGCGCCGTCTTATGCAGATGGCCGAGGTTTGAATGGGGGGAAAAAAAGGATCCAATTTCTCCTGTGGACTACGCGGCTGTCAGAAGATAGGCTTTGACTGACAGCTCAGTGGTGCACGGCTCCTGCAGCTTCTTAAACGACAGCCAGAAAAGTAAACAGCATCAGGCTTATCAGAGCAAAGCAGGAGCCTGGAGGGCAAAAGCTTGGCTGAATTGGGGAGGGGAGAAGACTTTAGGCAGGGGAGGGCACAGCCAACCCACAGACTGAGCTCTGAGCCACGACCTATAAATGACCTTTGATCTGTATCTTTAGCCGGATGACCCGAGGCACTTGTGAGAGACAGTTGAATTTCAGACGGCCCTAAATGTCACTTTCGATTCTCCCTCGGATGTAGAAATCAAATTTCTTTGAGAAGCGCAGGCGGTTCGCCGTGTTGTTAAGGTGATATCTCGCTAGCAGGGTTTCACACATTTCTCGCTGACACATTGATACTGTCTGCTATAAATCAAGAACATGTCCAAAAAACTGACTTCTGCTTGTCAGATAGTGTTTGAGGCTGTGTTGCAAGGAAGTCAAAGGTATTAGACTCCTTTTCAAAACGGTTCTTATCTATCTCACCGTTTTCTTCTTAAGTAATAGCTTTGAGAAAATCTCAACTACAAAAAAAAAAAAAAAAACAGGCTCCTGCTGGCAGGCAACAGTCATCCAAACTTTGTGGCATATCACGTTCAGCCGAACTGAAAACCAAATCAATATCACTTATCATCATGACTTCACAATTTCCACCACTCCAGCCAGTCACAATGGAAAGAGATATCGTCACAGTCGCGTCTCCGAACACAAAACAGGCTACTAGAGTCATGGAGTGTATCTTTCTGTGCCGAGACAGTTGCTTAAGGGAGAAATGCAATCTGTCTACACCTGCCAATGTATTTGTGACACATATGTCCTCCCCTGGTGTTTCTGCAAGATGAGCAACGATCCCATGCTGGGTGGGAATATGTCTGCATCTGCACTGTGTGTATATGTGTGTGTGTGTACTGTATTCTCTCTGTATGAGAGAATCTGTGTATGTTTGCGAAGGAAAAAAAAAAAAAAAAGGTGTCAGGAAGAGGGACGAGACACGCTGTGTGACGAGTTGAGAGATTAAAAGAGCGCAGCCCACGAAGCAGACTGCAGCGCCTCGGCGAGGAGCCGCTCACCTGCTGTCCTCCTGGTTGATGATCATGTACATTTCCCAGGTAGTGTCTTCTGCGATCCCCCCATGAGGCACCAGCAGACTGATACCTGCAGAGAAGCGAGTATGCAAAAAACTGATCATCATGCAGCCTGACATGCACACACACACACACACACATATACACACACACAAACCTGCCCGGCTGTCAGGTCTCTTTACTAAAAAGTGACACCCAGAAAGGTGATGCCCCCAGAGAGAGGTGATGGAGGCAGGTCCCAAACGCCTTGTAAATCAATGGTGCCAGCAGTCTCTTTGTCACAAACACACACACACACGCACACATGCATGTCTCTTTCCTCTTAGACAGAAACACACATGGACATATACAGTATTCTACAGCATGATAAACAATTACTGCCAATCTAAACTGCAGTAGATAAACTACCTCGGGGGACAGGATGATGAATGTAGGCTGAGGGGAAAAGAGCTGCCTGAGTAATGTGTTTGACTGAGCATCACAGGTTTACACTACACAAACATTTTTTTTCATAGTGTACAGTATTTTTTTTTTTGTAATGTAAAAAGCTTAACTTCATGAAAATTAAAGATTACTCGTGTACTTTAGGGTGTGATTGAATTTTTCTTGTCCCTGTTTTGCACAAATAGAGCGCTGCACAGTAATGTGCATGCAGCAGGTGCGAGCAATAAAGTTAATCTCTTAAACATCATCAGCACCAGAGTTACATGGTTTTTTGTGACTAGTGAAACGTGTTAATTTGCAATTCCCAGACAAATCGCTAGGAGAGGAAACACCGTGTCAGAATCTGCAAGGATCTCAACCACCAGAGCCTGGAATGACCCAAACTTCATGTCCATCACCGGACACCAAACAGCAGCTTTCGCAGTGAAAACGCCTGCAGTGTCCAAGACTGAAGAAGGCACGTCAGGTCAGGGACACGACCAAGAGCACGCTGTTGGTTTTCTTTGACATTTGCAGGGTTGTGCACATGAATTCGTCCCCCAGGGGTCAGACTGTTAATGCCGAGAACATATGGAGCAAACGACCTGAACTGTTGCACGGTGGCAACTGTGCTCTTCAACATGACAACACGCCTGCTCAGGGTGCATTTAAAGCATGCAAGTTTCCCACAACGCAGCTTCCTGCCCTCCCTCATCGCAGGATATGGCTCCCTGCAACTTCTGTCTGAAACATATCAACGGTCACAAAAATGCAAGTAACTCAGGTGCTGATGATGATCAAGAAAAGTAACTCTGTATTCTTACCCTCAAAGGTTAAAGCTTGCACGTTCTACATGCACATTCCTGCACATAGCTTTGTTTTTCTGCAACATGAACTGTCTCAGAAGTTTCTGATTGCATCTTGTATAGTTAGAAAACTTTCCGTTTGCTGAGAAATGTTGATTGGGCTTGTCAGGACACACGCGGCAAGTTAAAATGCCAATGCTGTCTAACTTCATCACTTTAGAAAATAATATATTCATGTTCATGTTACTTGGTCTGCAGCATAAATGTGGAAATATCATCGATCGACCGACACTGACAAGGTCAAACAACTTCAAAATGAAATACTGGATGCCCTTTATTACTCCTGCTGTTGTTCTGAACTGCAGTAGGATTTCAGCTTCTCTGTGATTTCTAGTTTTTATGTCGCAGGAGTTTCAGTTTTTTTTTTTACCCGGCGACGTATCAAATGAAATTTTCTCCGCAGTGGGCTCACCTGTGTTAGGTACCACCAGCCTCCCTCCAGCATGACCAAACACAGCAGTCGCTTTGTGGAGAGGTCTGCTGGGTGTCAGAGAGACTTGTGGAGTTAAGAGGTTTTTCCCTCTTCTGCCCAGCGTCGTCCCCACTGCAACCTCTCTGTAGTCTGGAGCGAGGCCCCTCGGAAATGTCTGAGGGTGGGACATGACATGGTACTCTGCCCTCTCTGCCACCCCTGCAGACACAATGGAAGGACTCTGTTGCAGTTAAACCAACTCGGATCTTCAGCATCCAGGAAAAAAAGAAAGGAGTGTTGCATCACTGTAAACTAAAACTTCTCAAATCCAGCAGACATACGTATAACAGTAAGAAAGAAGCTCTTTTGGCGCCCGTTAAAACATTTATTCTACATATGACTATCTGAAGAAATGCTCCCCAAAACAGCAGCTGTCCAATCATAACTCAGCCACCATAACGAGGCTCTCCAGCATGCAAAGCTTTCAATTTCTCCCAGAGTTCATCAGCGTTCAGGAGGCTTTAATAATGATACTATTTGCCTAAAGAGTTTAAATGTTAGTGTCTTTTATTTAAACTTTCCAAACTTAAAAAAAAACTCAAGGGCAGCAGCATGAAGAATGGATTTAACAGTGTGTTCATGTGCTTTGACTAAAGCTGCAAAATTTAGCCTCCAGCATTCTGGCTTTCTGTTAACTGTGTGTAAAAGTTACTTTAAGGCTGATTAGCATCTCTTGATATATTTAACTGTATTATAATTATTTAACCAAATGAATCTGTGGGCTTACTGTACATGCAAAAAGTTATCCCAGTTATGTTACGGCTCCCAAACACATCGGTTGACCTCATCTTTAACCTTTACTCTCACAAGGACAAAACAGACTGATTGAAAATCTGAAGCATTTACACTGAAAAACGAGAAAATGTGAGTTCTTTATTTATATTTTTACTACATTTATCATTAACTGGTGAGAATTCTTCCTTTTTTATGGCCACATGCTGCTTCAGCCTCAGTCTTTTAGCACATGTAGTCCTCAATTTCATATTCTAGATCAACCAATTTGAGCAAATCTAGCACTTTATGGTTGCAAAAGCTAACAAAATCAACATCATGACAAAAGTTTGTCAAATTCAAGGCAAAATCTTTTTTTTTTTTTGTTGGAAATGAGAAGCTTGCTTTTGTTCGTATCTGTCTGAAATCATGGTACAGTTTTTCCTAAATCTTCGTAATTGCTCAAAGTGGTTAATCTGCTGTTGATATCGCTGTAAGCTGCACTTTCAAGAGCAGAAAGCAACAAAAGGGACACACACACACATACACAGTCTTTCAAAACAGTTGTATTTTCTGACCTTTGACCTTGAGATCAGGCAGAGGGTCAAGCAGCGAGCGCTCGGCCATCAACTCCTTGTCAATGGAGTCCTGAAAACACATGGGGCTGGTGTAGGTTCGCGACACTGTCAGATCAGGTTGCATGGATGAATTAATAAGCAGAGGGTTTGCTGAAGAAACACACACACACACACACACACAGAGGAAAAAAAAACAAAACACAAGCACGTTACTGTCAATAATTAGACACATTTTAGCAGGAATCACATTTCATGTGAGTGACGCTTTAAATTAGAGAGTGACACTTTACATAACAATAAAAAACCAGACAGGTTTGTCAAAAAAATTTGCTTTCATCCACCTCCCGCCATCGTTTCATCACTATCACCATGGAAACAGGAACGACAGACATCTCAGCGTGATGATGTTTCAATTAAAAGTGACAAATCACGATGATAATGAAGAGATTAAGTAATATGCTTTAATTTGATGTCACAGTCATTAAAAAAGCCGTCAATGTTGCCATTTCATTATTTTATCGATTCATTAGAGAGTTTTTTTTTTGTGATTATTAACATTTTTCTTCAAAGTTACAATCGTTTTCCTCCTGTAGCTTCACTCGGTGATGAATGCGACGAAGCCACAGGTTTGTTTTGTTCTTGCACTGGGATTTAAATCAAAAAAGTCCTTGTGGATCAACTAAGAAACACCAAGCAGAGACAGTTATTATAGAATATAATAACTTTATTATTTATTGTAGCATTACGGAAGATAAATCTGTTTGTTGTAAAGTTATTGTGATGAATGCCTCATTGACATTGTTTCGGCGAGCATGAAATGACAGCAGAAGACACGGCTAAGTAAACAACATGATTTCTCTTAATGAACAAAGAAACGCAGAGCGCCAATTTATTTGGTTGGGAATTAGGCGAGCTGTTATCGCAGTGACTCATGATCAAGGACGTGACTGCAGAGAAGAGGAGTGGAGTGAAATGACTGCTGGGTAACAACTGCAGCAGTGTACAGCAGCAGGCTGCTACATACAGTATGAGGAGTGTAAGACATGTTGGGTTTTATGGAGGTTTGGCTGTTTTAGCCCCCCCACCCCCCCCTCCCCTTCCTATCAAGGGGAACAGGGACCAAGATTAAAGCTGTTCCTGCCTACTGCTGTGTTATCAAAATGAACTTTATTATACCCTGCTGAGAGCTGTTGCTGTGGCGACTCATAATGCCAGCCTTGTAAAAATATGCCTCAATCTGTGGGGCAAAACACACCGAGCCTCCGAGCTCTGATGCCTCTGAGTTCGGAGGGTCCACGAACGCTCCATCCAGTTGGCATTCATTTTTTTTTTTTAAAAAGCAAACATATAACTCTAATAAATTACATTTTTAATTTTAGAATCATGAATAATTAATTGAGGTTTTGTGGTGAGACAGAAAACGCAGATAGTGGCACAAACGCACTCAGTGTGCTGATGAGGAACTTCCTGTTCGACATTTTGCTCAAGTTATAACACTAAAAAAAAAAACGTCTAAGCATTAATAAATAAGAATTAAGCAGGGAATTTGTTTAGAGCGAGAAATGTGCTTGTTAACACAAGTTTTCAGGGCACATTTATCGCTTGGGACACACTGATGTTTGCGATGAAACAACGAATGCATCGTGCGCTTCTGAGATTTCGCTTGATTCTGTACGATAGTTGACATTTTGTTGCACAGCAGCTCGGATAGAAAAGACTCTCCACGAGGCTCAAGCGAACAAACTGAAAAATTAAATACAGTCATCTCGGCCCCTAAAGGAATTTAATAATTGATGTTGTTATATCAGAACACAAAGATATGTATGCATAATTCATACATGGATATACATATAAATACAAAACTGTTTGGCTTGCCTGCGTGTTCTGCAGCTTGGATTACATACAGTGGCATTAACGCCAGCGTGTGAGCACAGTTACACCATGTGAGTGAAAATAAAGTGCAAAGAACTGAATCAGAAAAACATCTTGGATCCTGTGCACTCCTTATGACAAAGTCTTATTTTATTCAGCACACACACAGTAAGCGTGTAAGTGTGTTTCACCACCTATAGAGACAAGCTGAAAAAATTAGACCTGTGTCTCGTCTCTCTTTTCCATCTGTGTGTTTGCAGGAAAATGACACCTAATTTATATTATAATATCATCTCATCGTATTATCAGGCAAAAACTGCAGATTTAATTTGATTTTCTGCAGATTTTTGGTGTCTTTCGAATCATCGAGTAATTGAGACAGCCGTCAAAAAAAAGCTACATTTCATTTCACTATTTTTTATAAAAAATGACATCAATTTAAATTCTCATATTTTTTTTTTATCTCCTTCCTCAACAGATTGATTGAACAGTGACAGATACAAAACAAACACTTTAATATGTTAAATATTTCAGTAAAGACACTCAAGCCTGTATTTTCATTGCAAATGCAATCTAAACGCCACCTTCACTGAGCGCAGGACAGTTATTTTTTGATTGTGCCCGTTTGGTCATTTTGAGACACAAGATGAACTCATTTGAGCGAAGGTGAGTGCGGCGGCTCAGCTGAGGTTATATTTATGTAAATTAGGTGTTGGAGAGCAATTTTAGTACTTGTTTTTTAACTGCTCCTTAACAACCTCTCATTGCAAAGTCAAGTGCAAAGAACATTGTTTGTATCTCGGTGAAGAGGCTCTTCAAAATCACATAAATCTGCCTCCCAGATTTCAAATATAGATTCAACACAGTTTTCCCCTATTTTTTGTGATATCCAGTACGAATTGAAATGGTATGAAGGTGGAGTCTTCACTGGGTTAAACCACAATTAGCATTAAAAAACCGTGAGGTCTACTTCCTGTACGAGGTTGTTCTCTTTTAGTTGATTAAGTACCTGAAGCTATCACGCGGCAGCAGGAATGATAGGTTTGTTTCAACCCCGCTCTATGATTTATGGGATGTGCTGAGCGTAATTATGCACAAATCAAACAGCGTGCATATCTTAGTTAATTAAATAAATCATCCAACATGGCACCAGACTCCGGCGAATTAAGCACACAATTTTGCTGTACTTTTATTACACACCAGCACACGGCTAAGATATTCACATTCTGATGATGTCCTCCTCAGGATATGTGCTAAACCCCATCAGATTACTGGGGGGGGAATTTATTTCAGGAAGCATTATAATGGTGTGTGTCTTGATTTTTTAGAAAATTAAAAAGCCTCCTTTTTTTATTGTATTATTATCTAACAACACTGAGCGTTGCTTCTCCTGCATACTGAGTGTTTACAGCTGCGAACAAAGTCGCCGGCTCACCTTGACGAGACGTCTTGAAGCTGAAGGACTGGAAACCCCCAGTGAGGGCGGAGGAGTCGATGACATCAACGCCATACTCGCTCTGGCTCCTCCGGTAAAGAGTGACAGCGATGATCAGAAGCACCACCGTCACCACCCCTGCAGCGAGGCCCG
This sequence comes from Ctenochaetus hawaiiensis, assembly GCA_029783645.1. Taxonomy (NCBI): domain Eukaryota; kingdom Metazoa; phylum Chordata; class Actinopteri; order Acanthuriformes; family Acanthuridae; genus Ctenochaetus; species Ctenochaetus hawaiiensis. The sequence continues at coordinate 20,669,524 of JAPZDY010000011.1, forward strand.
AGTACAAGGCCACATCGCTGCTGTTCTCCACACCTTGGAAAAGTTACGAGTGAGCGAGAGACAGAGAGAGAGAGAGAGAGTCATACTTCTAAACGACTTTTTTGCTTTCGAAGTTTACTGTGCTTAATTAGGAAGTCAGGAGACATTTAGTCCCAGAATAAACCGAGAAACTGTGCTGCTGAAGAACATCAGCTGAGCCGAACTTGTGAAAGTCTTTTATAGGAGCCAAGTCTACCTTGCTTTTCAAACTACTTTGGTGCCTCTTTTCTTTCTTTTTTTTTTTTTTTTTCTCCTCCGTTCCTCATCTTCCCTGCCTCCTGATGCACAGCCTCATTGTTCCATCCTGGAGTCTTAAAGCTACTAATGAGGAACCTCAGAAGGAAGGCGATTATAATCAACCCAGCACCTGACTGTCATTTCAAACACTGCTTGGCTCTGGTGTTGGAGGCACTCTGCGTTCCACTGGGATAATGTGACAAAACCAATTCATTAAATTAGCTCATCGGCAATGATTATGCTCTATCTGGTCCCACCAGTACTGCAGCATCCAACTCCACAAAGAGAAAAGAACGAGTTAGAAATAAAAGGGGCTGCTAGCTTATTCTTAAAAGATAATGAGATCTGCACTGAAACAGGACATTTTGAGAAATCCTCTAAGTAGCCTGAAGCTCAAATGAGGAGAAATGGACAAAATATGCAAAGCGGCATTAACAGCTACAGTAGCAGGTTAATTGAGGGCTTGGGAAGTTTTGGCAGCTTGGCTGCATTCTTTTGCCCGTTTCTGACAAACAAAAACACACAACTGTGTTAAAGGACAAGTAAGGAGGACATGTGCCTGTGGCTCAGGAGGTGTCACATTAATTTTTTCACTGTGCAAACGACATCAGTGTATACTGTACATGGTCCATTACCCAAGACACGACTAATGCATAAAGGAACGGACACACAGGGGTAAATCATTAGCTGCTTGGCTTGAAATGTTGGACCCGATGCTTTCAAAAATAATGGTCAGAGAGAAAATTTACTGTATTGTCACTGAAGTAAAAATAAAGGAAGAACGGTAGAGTTGGGATCGGTTAATGGAGGAAATATTTAACACAACTGAACCAACATAATACTGTTGCAAACAGTGTTTTTTGCTTTAATTACTGCTTCAGTCTGCTAACAAGTGATGTGATCCAGCATACAGTGTGGTGTTACAAAAGAGTATAACTGGATGCCGAGGTTGAAGAAAACGCTCACTAACCGACCAATCTTTCAAGCTTTTCAGCTGCAGTTAGAGAACAATTACCAGTCAGGAAAATCACAGCCAGCCTGGAAACTGGATGCTTTTAACAGAAATGTATTGCATTTCTCATCTGCTAAAACACAATATTCTAGCGACAAACTGAAAAAAAATGACCTGTTTTCTGGTTATTATTCATACATGTTGTATGAAACCCCCTCAGAACATCTGTTTCTGAAATAACCGGCCTCTGTTATGAACATGGGAGAATTCACAATGTGTCATGCAGATTGTGTTATGTTTCATAATAACACCTGTCAGAGGGGATTTATCCATCTTACACCGTGGCTACTTTCCAGCCATCACGATGTAAGTGCTGTTTCCTGTTTCAGGGGCAATGTGTTCTCCTCTGGTGAAATAACGGACTTGTTGGGTCTGAATCATCAGTCAGATATTTCTCTTTCTAACTGCCAGTTCACCAGAGCTGAATCAAATAAATGGCTGCTGCTGATGGTCCTTGATAAAAACATTGTGTTGGCGCCGTCCTCCCTCGTCAAACATGGTCTTTATGTTACTTCCCATCTCCAACAAATAGTAGAATTGTAGCCTAGCAACAAGCTGAGTCAAGCAGCTTAAGTATAAGTAATTTATAATGGTAACAATGACACTAAACAAGAGCAGTGAAGCCATCTGAAAACAAAGAAGACCCACGAGCCAATCAGCATCCAGCATTGCCTGTTTTTTTTTTAAAACAAAATTACTGCACATCTTTCTAAAATCACAATCATGAGAGTTTTTTTTTCCCTCATATTAACATAATAATGGAGGCTGTGGATAAACTCACCCTGCGGCTTTGCATCATGCAGCAACTTCCGATCTGCAAAGACAGACAGACAGACAGACAGACAGACAGACAGACATCAGAGTTTTTCTGTTTCTTTTTAACCTTTTTGAATAACA
>JAPZDY010000011.1:20694284-20704456 GCA_029783645.1 Ctenochaetus hawaiiensis
CTTCAAACCATAAACAAGGAAGTGAATTGGGTGACGTACGTGCATTACGTTTGCGCTGGGGACTGCTGTGATTGGTGGAACTCACGGGAGGCTGGCCAACATTGCAGAAAAGTGGCGGTGATTGGACAAAATTGCAAGGTCGCGCAGAATTCTCAAAGATTGGTTGAATTTTCGTTAATTGTTGCGATCGCAACATAGCAAATTCCTGGAGGGACTGTTTAATAGATTCAGACAGTTGTTTGGCGTACACATTTAAAATTCAGTGAGTCCAGTGCTTCACTTATTGTTGTATTTACTCCTCTTTAGTTCTCTAACGTTATCTTAGCTGACTAAATGTAACTCAACAGAAAGTACAGCTGATTAGTTTGTACATCTTTATGATTCTTTTTCCTTGGAGAAGTGTACAAACACATTTAAAAACTGTTTTGGTCCACTGAGAGTCTCGTACTCGCTTGCATTGCAATTTAGAATTTTAAAATTCTTGTTAACGACTGTTAAAAAATAGAAAACCTCACACCTTCATGTCTGTTTTTGATGCAACCTCTAAACTTCAGTAAGTGCTATTTGACAAGCAATTTCTCTACAGGATTGTGACAATAGCCTTAAGCACTGAGGAGGCTGGGGAATGAGTTCAGGCATGTTGTCTCTTCACAATGTCTTTTTCACAATCAGACCTCCTCATCTTTATTAATGGCGCAGAAAAACAGAGGAAACTAATGAATAAACAACAGTCTGGTGTTCCTGATGCAGTGTTTTATGCTGAAAGCAGACAAACTGACTCACAGAGTTTAGAGTGAGCTGCAGCTCTGCACATTCGCTCCAAAAACTCTTTTTTTTTTTTTTTTTTACTGGCATGCTGTGTAATATTTCTGACCACTAAACAGAAATAAAGCATGAAAAAAAAAAACAAAAAGTGATTTGTGCTGGAATCCAAAAGTGGAATAAAATAAATTTAGTTTGCTTCACTGTCTACACTTCACACATACTCAAACACAAATACACAAAATACTAACGCAAACCAAAATCCCAAAGAACTGGGATGTTGTGTAAAACTTAAATAAAACAGAATGTAGTTTTTTGCATGAAAACTTTTTTTATTGAAAACAGTTTAAAAAACTTTACTTTATACAAATATAAGTCAAAAAAATTGTGAATTTCACCTCATCTTTGCTAATAAATGACTGACTCATATAAGCACATATGCACAGAAATTAATGATCTCAATGAGGAAAAACATTAAATAAATTGTTTTAATGCTGTTTTTCAATTACGGATGTGTCAATAAAGATTAGCATGTTGTTGTATTTTGTGATATTTATGCCTTACACAACGTCTCGGCTATTTTGCAATCAAGATAGCAGCATAAAAAGAAGGTGTTTGGCCAGTTTTTGACTGACTGAGGGTCGTGGTGTTTATGCTGAAGGTGAGATAAACAAAGGAGAGAAATCTGAAGGACACTCCAACTCCCAGGTTCCCCCTCACATTTGGCTCAGATCAGAAGGTTCAGCTCCTCTTTCGAGAAGCCTGGAACCAGACTCGCTGACCTTTTTTTTTGTGGAGGAATGATCCAATAACAGCTCGGTCGTGTCGATGACATCCGCTCACTTCTCTGCATTTAAGAATACAAACGTCCATTCAGCCCCCTTTGCCCCCCCCGCCCCGGGACGCCTGCTTTAATTTCTGCCTTCCCTTCAGGCTCCTGCCAGCGGTTCATGAGAGAAGAGCCCCATGAAGCCTTGACAACAAACCTGAGGGTGGAAGCGGCTTTCACTTGCCCCTTCAATCATGCCCTTTAATACGCCTCTAATGTAGCCTCCATAAAGGAGTCAGAGAGAGATATGCTCGCTCATCATCCCACGTTGCTATCTCTCTTCTGCCTCTCCTTTTGGTCTGCCTGGCACGAGGCCGGCGGTGTGATTTCTCCCGGCTTTGGCCCATTGTTTCTCCTTGGCGGAGTCCACCGAAAGGCCTCGAGGGAGCGAGGCGGTGCCAGCTACAAGTGGCTCCCCGATCCAAGCGGCTCAGCAGAAATCGACTGGTCCGGCTCAGCTCAAACAGGTCCAGGATGTCTCAGTCGTACTTCAGCGCCAAGTCGGATGGGGATTTTTTTTTTTTTAGAGAAATCTGTTTGTCTGAGGGATCCTGGCGAGCCAGCTGTGTACATAACGGGTGACACGGCGTGGGCTGCGGATTGAGGTGGATGGATGTAGCTTCGGGAGAGTGTCTGACTGATGTGAACTCGGCTTTGGAGTAATGTTTGTGCGATGTGACATTGCGGCATGCAGCTGAGCATGTGGGGGGGCTGCGAGGGCTGGCTGAGGGCCAGACGCAGACGAACCCTGCTAGACAAGCGGAACATGCTCCCAGCAACATCTTCAGTCTGGTCCCAGCTGTGTGTGTCATGCTTAATCCCGGAACCAAAGGGACGCATTACTCCGTGCATAAAAAAATCATGATAATTCAGCCATTAAAATGCTGCGAGTCCTTATTTGTGTCGTTTCCCCAAGTCGCCTTGTTTATGTTTATCCAAAAAAAAAAAAAGTGTGTCTGCTTATTAGGAGCAAGTTTTGCATACGTAAGTGGGCTTCACTCTGCCGCGCCACTTCACTCGCTTCACTTCTGTTTCCTTTAACTAACAGTTGGTGACACTGAGAGACTCCGAGGCATCTCGCTTTTCCTCACCAAGCCCCCACCTTTCCTCTCTTTATCCAGAGTTCATGCCGGCTCGATGGTATCTCTCAGCTGGCTCGGATCATAATACACAACAGTGGAGTAAGTCTTTGACAGAGCATCAACAGGAATAGATATCCATACTTCCTCTATCCACCCAGCATTCACCAGCTTTCCCTCAATCACTATCTCCTCATCACTGAATCTCCTTCTCGAGACAACCGACGTGGTATCCATTTTCAGCCTCTCTTTCACTCTCCCGTCGCCCTCTCCGTTTCCAATGTCCTCTCTCTCCCTTATCCCCTCTTTCTCTTATCACCCCATCAGGGTATCAGCCTTTCAGCTGAAGTCTATAAGTGCAGATATCCTCGCCGTTCCTCCGTCCTCTCTGCTCTTCTTTCACTCCGTCCTTCAATAATCTCCAGAGTTCTATCACTCATTTCCATCTCTTACAGCGTTTCAGCGGAGACAAAAATAAAGTTGTTTTCCGCGAAAGGTAAGAGCTTGAAAAAGGAATCTGTGTTGTGTTTACAGCCGCTGCCCTTCTTTTATTTTGTCTATGGAATTTTAAGCAATTTTCTGCCTCCGCCCGACAAAATAACAGAAACGGGGGTGATTTCCTGTTTGTTAAGACTCAATGCAGCTTCCTGAAATCATTCTGAGGAGTTCATCAGTGCAAGCTGAGATTAAAATCTGGGTAGCAATGATTACATGGAATATCCAGCTGAGCCTTGTCTGCCTGCGGTTTATCAAGAGGCTTAGCAATTGCAAAAGGGATAAGGAAAATAACGCTGTTGAAGAAATTGAAGATACACTGTACTGTGCCGCAATAATCATGTTGTCGAGAAAGCTGATCAATGCACTTCTTTTCTTGGCAAAATCCAACTGCAGATCAGCGACACTTCAGCGCGGTTAAAAAGTGGATTAAGTGGTTAGGATGTCAAACTTTCTGAGTGAGAATTTAGCATTTTTTTTTTGTTTCCCCATGATGCATTTCACATTCAGTCTCGCAGGCGTCGTGTTTTGTCATCACAGCCACAAGAAACGCATGACAATATTTCAGTAAGGACCTAAATATATGCTCTCTCTGCAGGCAGCGCTCTGGTTTCTTTGTGTTTATGTGGGGCAGCCATTACTGTCAGCTCTGATCAGCCGCCTGTTTCATGGTTCAGGTGAGGCCAGTTACCTTCGGTGGCGAACTGAGGCCACACAGAAATTACTGACGGATCCTGATGCTCATGAAGCCAGAAACTACGTTTGCTCATAACATCCTTTCTGGAAGGGTTAAGCGCTCTCTCATGTGCACACGGTTCATATTTACCCACGGGAAAATCGTGCAAATACCACGAGGGTCGTTCAGAATCGCCCCCTAAAACGAGAGGAAAAACCTTTTCATGCATCCAAACTGATAAGATGATTTGAATTCAATTCCATTTATTTCCTCAAATTCCCACTTTGACTCAACAGATGTGAACTGCGGCAATAATCCTCCCACAAACCGACTATTTCATTCTGCTTCCCTCCGCTCTCTGTTTCTGTCTCTGTTTTCGTTTTCAGTCGGAAACAAGAAGGAAAAAAAAACTTCTGGCAGCTGGTTCAGCTAACAAGAACCCACTCTGAGGTTGAAAACAAGCAGAAAAAACACGTGAAAGTCGTGAATAAGAAAGGTAATTGCAGAGAGAGAAATGTAGCTGAATAAAAAATCTCCCTCTGTGTTTACAGTTTTCAGTCATGTTGAACTTTTCGAGCTCAGAAGTTAAAAAAAAAAGCACCTAAAGTCGACCACATGGTGTATAACTGATGTAACACTCGACACTCTGTGATTTTGTTGAGATGTTTTTAAGGCTGTTGCATGAGTCTGCCCACTCCTTCACCCCGAGAGATTAACTTTCATCCAGAGGGCAAACAAGAAGAAGCAGATGTTTTTTTTTTGTTGTTCCAACAGATTAAGAAACAAAAACTGAGGATATACAGACAAACGCTGTAATTCTGTTATTCTGGGCAAATAAATCGAAGGCAACTGGACTCAGTAATAAAGACGTTTCGCCTCTTATCCAAGGGGCTTCATCAGTAATTAATTAATGTAATTCTGTCCATTTTCAGCTTCGCCTCTCGACCGAGTACAGTTGCAGAGGACGTCAAGCCAAAGACGGATTCAGGAAAGTTTGACTTTTTATCTACTTAGCTACTTTTTTTTTTTGTCTTGAATCTATAAGAGGAGCCGATATTCGGTTAAAAAATTCTTCTTCTGCGAGTTCACCAGCCGCCTGAGTTTCATGGCTGTGCAAAAAGAACCACCACGAGCAGCTCTTTGATATCTTGTTTTCATGGATATTTTCTTACCCAGCTTGTTTGGCACAAAGTTGCAGACAGAGAGACACAAACAGACGGGAGTTAAATTCACTTTAGGCAACACGAGGCACAACGTTCGTCATTTTTTCGGCAAAAAACTGGAACACAGATTCGGTGAAAATAAGACTGAAAACCGACTACTTTTGGTGCAAACCTCACACAGCTGTTAATTAACTGACTCCCAACAATGTGCACATCCTTCGGAGGAAATGTGCAGTAAACAGCTTTAATTCGACACTTGCAAACCCAGTAGATGTGATTTTGGAGCAACACTCTGCAGGAAGTTCAAATTAATTGGTGGAACGTACCAACATCTGTCATCAACATTTGCTTTATGCTTAAAAAAAATATGCAAGCCTTCTCCATCCCCGACTGTAATTAAATCTCTGCATCCATCTGAAGGCAGCAGGACAGATATATGTGCTAAATCTGTTTTCCACAGTCTGAACAGAAGCACACTGGGCAGAGCCATTGCCCACGGTGATAAACTGCCTTTGCATTGATTAAAACACGTGCAAACACCACCAGGTTCCTGCAGACAACACAGACTTTCCACACACACATCAAACTGGTCACTTTGTTTTGCGCTGGTTTATGCGATTTCCTGTGGATTCACTGGACACAAGCAGCTCACAATTAAAAAGTTCACTCTGTTTTTTATTGCCACTTATTCTTGCTCTCTCCGTCTGTCTCTTCTTCTCTTTTTCTCACTAACAAAAACTCAAAAACACTGGATTACAAGCAGCCAATATCCCCGTGCGTCATGACCTCCTTTTTTTTTTTATCTGGCAAAAGTGGCATCTGGTTTGAATTCTTATAATTCATTGTTAGCTGTGATGTAATACGATACTACAGAATAGCAAAACAAGCTCTTCACTGATCTGCATCATCATATAAACGACTAACACAAACTCTTCCTGCCTCTGTCTGTCGTTTATTTCTCTCACTGAAACCTACAACGGTGTGTGTGTAGGTTAAAGCACCGAGGCTCAGTGGGAAATATGCCCTTTCAATATCCTCCACAATTTGTCTTTAAATGCTGCATCATCTGCCGTTGGCAGCAGATTTGTTGTGCCTTATTATATTCACGTCTCCAAACTCTGCATCATTCAAACATTATTTTCCTACTTGGAGAAACTCTCTCATCTCCTTTGAGTGAGCTATTTTCAAAATGCCACTCCGATTGCCACAGCTGTTCAAAAGGAATGAGACCAGTAATGAGACTGGCTGAGAGGTTTAATGCCTCTGTCTCTCTGTCTGCTTTTTTTTCCCCTCTCTGTCTTTTCAGTGTTTTTATTAACCCATCAAAAGCCACTTCCTGTTTCTTTACAATATCTGGGTCTCTCGGGAGTCTCTGCTTTCTCATAATGCCCGCATAATCTGCGTATATACGAGGAAAGTTTGATATTTTTGGCAGAAAAACGAATTTTGCTTTCCTGCTGCGACTAAGAAAAGAAGATCAATATCACCCTTCTGTCTGTACGCTAAATACTGAATGAAGCTTTGCACAGAGACTGAAAGACGAGGAAACAGCTAGCTTGACTCCGTCCAAAGGAAACAAAATCCAAACACCAGCACCTCCAGAGCTGCCTCATTAACACATTACACATCTCATTTCTTTCATTTGTGAAAAAATTCAAGTGAAAAACCATCAAATTGCCAAATGGGGTCACTTTTTCTTTGCCATTTCTCAGATGGGAAGTGTAACTTCTTGGTTTCTCCACTGGTGGAAAGTGATTATCACTAAAGAATACATCGTCTTTATGCTAAGCTACGTCAGCTGGCTCGCATTTGCGGCTTCACAGCATGCAGAGATGAGATTGGTATCGATCTTCTCATCTAAATGTCAAACTTTTCCTTTAACACCTCACCAAAACATTCTGACTTCCCAGTGCTCATAACTTATTCATGCGTCTTCGAAAAACTCAATATTATATCTTCATTTGACATGCTGCTCACTTCACATCGCCCTCTCTGCTGTTAACCATTATGTCTAACACTGTGAATTTCTGCAAGTTGCTTTAAGGAAACATCTTTTTTTTTTTTCCTTCTTCAAATATCACAACTAATAAACCACACAAGACGACGCAGCTACAGTGATAAACCCGAACTGATGGCAGCAGCAGCAGCAGAAGGGAGAGAGACTGTTTTGATGCTCCTCACTCAGTGTCCTCTTTTATCTCACAGAATATTTCTTTATTGATGGATGCAGTATATTTCATGTTGACAGCACACCATTGCCCAGCTAATGGCTTGAACAGCAATGGCAACAATGTTATTATTCATAATAACTGCATAATGAAATTAAATGGGCTTTCATTAGATATTCTACAACCTACACTACATCTTTTGGTGATATTCATGACAGCAGAGTCCGCATCGACTCTTCGGCAGACGTGAAGCCGGTTTGTTTACCGTCTGAGCTTTTGGCCTTTGTAGAAAGTGTAGGTGAAGAGATGGCATTGAAATAGCCTTACATATATATATATATATATATATATATTTCTAGAGGGGAGAAAACATAAACCACAAGTCTGGAGAAGACAACTCTTTTGACATCAGACACCGCCGTGTTTGTTGCTCGGAGAGGTGGTGAGAGTTAAATTACATCCACCGTGGCGTCCTGCACTAAATAAATGTGGTCTGGCCAGAACGACCAGCTGTCAAGTGCACAAGGTTGTGTTTGCGGTGCACCAAGAAAAAAAAAAAAAAAAAAAGTATCTCAAAGACCTCCTCCAATGAAAATGAGGCTTTTAACCTTGTTAACATGTGGTCGTTTTATAAGCGACGAGACATCACAAGCAAACTGAGCTGTAAACGTCGCATCAGAGCGTCTTCACCTTGGAAATGCACCAGTGAAAGTCTCTTTAACATCGATGCAGACATCCAGGACTCAATACTTCAATGCAAAAGGGGACTAAACCTGTGAACTTTCAGGATGGACTATGGTTAAACAAGCGGTATAAGAGGAAAACCTTGGTGTAGTTTTACTTTTTGGTGTTTTGCAAGCTAATGACTTGTCCAAATGTGCACAGGTTTTCATCAAAATACAGTTTTTTCTGCAGTTCTGGCCTCTAATCCACACACAAATGCAGTTTAGGGTCACTGAAAAGTGGTTTTGTGAAGGATTCCAGCAAAGTTGAAGATATTCAGTCATTCTGGTGGCAGAAGAGCATTTTCAGCTTGATTGTAAGCGACTTTAAATGATGTCTCATTCCAGAGTGTGCATCGTTTTTTCCTTTGTTTACACAGAGCAGCATGAAGGTGGTGCTAACGTTGCTCATCTGACACATAAAACATACAATCACTCTGAGGAGCAGAGGCATCACAATGTTGCCACAAAAATCCAAAATATCCCACAAAACATTTCTGGCTTCCAACTTTGCAGGTTTTGGACGAGATTCAGTCAAACCTCTTGCTGCAGTTTGAGTTCAAATATTTTTTCCTGCCTCTGATTGGCTATTTTGGCTTCCTGATGAGGGTTGTATCGCCATCTGCTGGTTTCATTTGGATTGGAGTTTTTTTTTTTTTTGTCCGAACAGTGCTTGTGTGAAAGGGATTTTTTTTGAGAATGAAGCATGAAAAAAAAACACCTGTGCACATGTGGACGAGGTCTGACTTTCACTGTTTTGGAAATGAAAGCAGAGACGTCTTGTCTTTCTGCTGCAAAGGGAGAAACTGTGAGCCTTCATGTCTCAACAAAAAGATCTGAAAATCTGAAAGCCAAACTGACAACGACTATTTTTTTTTTTTTTTTTTAGAAAGAAATGCCATTTTCTTCTCAGGGCAGTCAGGATTAGCTTGCAGAGAAGAGTTGCAGGTATGAAATATTTAGTCATTACAAGGTGTTAAAAATATCATTTCACTCCCCTCCACATCTTCCAGATTGAGAAAACACGACATGATTCATCCAATTGGAAGAGACCTTATATTGTGCCAGCATCCCTCATGCTCATGGCAACAGCAGTTGAAGCTATTCACAGAAGCTGTAATGGATATTTTCTTCCTTCTGTTTTTTTTTTTTACATTCCTTTTCTCTCTCTCTCTCTTTTTCTCTCCTGGAAGGCAACACCCGAGCTGAAGACTGAATCTGAGAAAAACAACACAACACAAAAAGCTAAAATATATCTCCCTAGCCGAGTTAGGTGCCTCTGGACAGACACTGTGCCTGTCATCTGCCTCGAACCCGCTGGTCAAACAATGTTAGGGCATGTGTTATTGAGTCTGTCTGCATTTAATTCACAGCTTACTGCTTTAATAGCTACAGCCCCCCGCTCGCTGCTGAACCCGGGGGCCATTCTACCACCTGAGTCAGACTATAATAGCTTGTATTGAGATACAGCTGTTCAACTGCCTCCTACTGATGGAGCTGAATGAGCAGCCAGAGGTGTCTCTGCTGAGGCGAGATGTTCATTTTCTCAACATGTAGCATGTTGGCTCACCTCCGCCTGTGTAGCTATAAAGCCTGAGCACTAATATGGAAAAAAAAAAAAAAAGTCGGTGACAGAGGCTGTTTGGAAACTCTCACTAAAACCCTGGTCATGTCTGCAGAAATCCTCTGTATCCCCCGCCTGCGAATAAGCACGTCCAAGCGGTAAAGCCTGGCATCATCTACCGGGAGCCCTCGGTGTTTCAACAAGAGCACATCGTGTTATAATACCAGTAGATGCCATTTAAGCTTAGAGGAAAAAACGTGAAAGGAAAATCGACTTGCAGCACGAAAGAGAGTGAATGAATCAGTGAATCTGAAGTAACGACAAAGTCAGAGTGAAAACAAATGCTGCTTTACATTTAGCATGCTTTTTAAAAGTTGTTTTATTATGTATTTTAGCAGCAAAGAGCTTCATAAATGACATGATACAATTAGAAATCAAACAAGACTTAAAAGCCTGCAGTCAAGTCTGCAGCTCTGTGAGGTGACGCTCAGATACTGAGCAGTGCTTTGAGCTTAATGCTAACCTTAGCATGCTAACATCTTATAATGGTAACTTGCTAAAGAAAGGGCGTTATGTTAAACAGTCCCAACAGGAATTTGCGATGTTGCGATCGCAACAATTAACGAAAATTCAACCCATCTCCGTGAATTCTGCGCGACCTTGCAATTTTGTCCAATCACCGCCACTTTTCCGCAATTTTGGCCAGCCTCCCGT
>JAPZDY010000011.1:20713521-20725078 GCA_029783645.1 Ctenochaetus hawaiiensis
AACGAATTACTTTGAAATGACAGTAACAAGTAATAAATAATGCATTACGTTTTTGAAGTAACTTGCCCAACACTGATCTTGTGCTGTATTTACATATTTTTAGCTAATAGCAGTTTCTGATCATGTCATGGACAGACTGCTTGTCTCTATACTGACTTATAGCATCACTAGTAATTCAGGTTCCGACCTGTAGAGGCCGCCTGCACTAAACTCTGCATGTTGTCAGATTTGGCTAAACAGATCTGATCGTTTTGTGTTGATTCACTCACAGTAAACATGTTTCCTTTAGTTTGAAAGAGTTATAATGGATTAAAAAAAACGACCTTTCCCTTGCAGTAACCACGACACGGCCGCTCTCTTCACTTTGTGGGTTTTTAATGCATGTTTACTTATTTATGCCCCTTTTGTGCCTGCCATTTTCAGTCGCTCTTCATGAATGATGTTCATTGAACCGTGTTGAATTTAAATACACACACTGTCACAATGGCACAAGTGTGATCTCCGATCTCAAACCTCCAACAGGTGTGAGGCACCAAAACTAATCTCCTGCTAATACTGTTTGCAAATTACAAGCATGAACAGCAAGCAAAGAGGAGGGTGTGTGTGTGTGTGTTTGCATGAATAAAAGAAAAAAAAAAGGCAGAGTTGAAGAGAATATATGGCTTTAATAAAAAAGCAACATCGCCTTCATGTGTCTCCGATAATCGGTTGCTTGTAGCATAAAAAACATTTCGCACAACGTCTCATTTTTAAGAATTATTCTCACATGTGAGGAACCGGCAGTTTTAAATAATAACAACTTACAGATGTTGTGCATCACCAGCTCTTTAAATTTATTATAAAACCAGAAAAAAAACCTGGACAGAGAACATTTTAAAACATCGTTCACTCACTCGACGACATTCAGCATTAATAAGCAGGAGGCAGCTGCTTAGCCAGGAATTAACAAACAAATCTACTAATTAATTCTTAGTTTGTTAATTAAGAGTCAGCGGCATAATTATTTGTTAATTACCTCACCATGTTGACATTTCGGTAGCAGGTTTGAGGAATAAGGAGCACGGTTAGTTGGTGCTTTTGGTGGATTTTTATTTGCTGTGATGTGTCGTTGCCTCTGTGTAAACAGTGACTTTCAGGCTAATGCGTCTGTGTAAATACATGAATAAATAAGGCTCTGTAATGGCGAATGCTGCAGAAATTATATATGCCAAGTGTGAGGTGTCTTCATGGGCTGTATTGACGCAGTTCCGCGCAGCAGATGGATGGTCTAGATTGAGGATCAGAGGTGAAGCTAGCAGAGGAGATGGGGGTGGAGGGAGATTGGTGAAGCAGATGATAGGTGGGTGTTGAAGATAGTGAGAAGCACTGAGGGAGCATCTGTTCAGATCAACCAAGTGCACGACAGGAAGACAAAAAAAAAATGTTCAGCATTTTCAGGAAATGCCTAGAAACCTAAAATCCGAACAGAAAAAAAAAGGCACTTTGTTTTCAGTTCTCGGCCAATTCTGGCCCACCGAAGGATCACAACCCGCACCCGCTTCCCTGTCTGTCTGCAGAGATTTCCCGATGACAGGTCCTCCGCAGGGGGGGAAAGACAGACAGGCATAGATGAGATTTCTCGATCTCCCTGCACAAACAGCAAACAGGGCGAGAGAGGCGGCAACACGTGAAAGCCTGACGGCGTTCGGTGTTTTGCAGACACTACCTGCTATTCAACCACATCAAAAACACAGCCGAGTGCTCGGAGGTGTCCCCGCGACAAGCCGACAGGTAATGAACTGCTTAGCAACCATGTGTTATGCACGCCAGCTGGATGCACACGGATGCTCCTGAAAATCTGACTCCACTGTCTGGTTTGAAGTGCAGCTTCAGCGTCTTGCCAAACTGCGGGGATTAAACCCAAGGTGATAACCAGGCAAAAGCCAGATTTTTATATCATTATTTAAAATCAAATCCCCCCGTTTTCCCTTCGTGGTTCTTCTCCTCCCTGGCCCCGGGCAGGTCTCACAGCGACTTCAGTCAGACTGCAGAAACGCCTCAAGCTTTAAAGCTACTCTCTAACTTGTAATTTCACTGCAACGGGAGTCACACAGGCAACACATTTCTGCTCTGCTTCTCGAGACTCTTAAAAAAAAAAACCAGCATGGCCTCAACAGAAAGAGATGCCAGAGAGCTTTGTTCAAATATTGATGCAAACCTCTCATCTGTCATCTCAGGATACAACAGACACGAGCTCACACACATGTATAAACACACGCGGAAATACACACTGAGATAATGTGAGTGCTGCACTCCCAGGCATACACCGTTTTTCTTACACATATGCCAGATGTTGCCCAATCAAAACAGCGGCAGACAACATTTACTCTTCCCTCTGATCGACTATTTCACACTCAGATGGCCAAAATTTTTCATTTTTCCCTCCCGTGTTGATTCAATGAAATTTGGTTCGTACAATGCAGGAAGGATATCGTAAAAATAAATCTGTGGTTTCTCTTTATCGACACAGTCCTGCTTCACACTCACACACACACACACACACAGAGCAGCTCAGTGCAAGCAAACTCTTATCTGTTGGACAGCAGCCCCACCGGAGCTGCGGGGGGCTGGGAGCCTTGTTTAAGGACACCTATGGTGGGAAATAAAGGAGGGGGTAAGCACGATTGGCGCACCTCTCCCATCGAGACGAGATCTGCCTTTCTGTGAGGAGTCAGCGTCTGCGAGTTTGTCACATCAGGCTTCTGCTGCTTTGGTCTCGGCTGAACTCAGATCTTCAAAGCACAAACAAAACATGGATGCTGGAAATCAAGTCGATGTCTGATACCTCGCTCGCCCTCCTAAGTTCTTTTTTTTAACACTGATTTATTTTTAAAGGAGAAAATCCAGCTTGTTTGTGATGTTGATAAGCTGTTTTTTTGAGCCCTGAGTTTTGTCTCTAAGGCAACAAACTTGGCTATCTCCTTGGTGGAGGTAATTGGTACCATATGCACGAATGCTAACAGGAAACTGAGCTATGTGCATCAACTGTGCACCTCATTTTTTTTGTATA
Organism: Ctenochaetus hawaiiensis; assembly: GCA_029783645.1. Lineage (NCBI taxonomy): Eukaryota > Metazoa > Chordata > Actinopteri > Acanthuriformes > Acanthuridae > Ctenochaetus > Ctenochaetus hawaiiensis. The sequence continues at coordinate 20,716,571 of JAPZDY010000011.1, forward strand.
AAGGAAAAAACATCCACGTTTTTAGTCAGAGTTGATATATTAAGAATTGAACATCAGTCAAACAACCATTATCAGTTCTCTATTATGGACATATTTGGCATTTTTGCTTTTATTCAATAGAATAGAAATAAATCAAGAGAAGAGAGTTTGGGAAATTGTGTTTTTAACCTCTTTATATTAACAGTGATCCTCTTAAGCCTTTTAAATCCACCAAACACTGTTTGTAAAGATAAAAATACCCATACTTTTTGGAATATGCTTTACATCAATTGATTCCTCATACTGTCTGCTAATGAATCCGTTAACTTATATCTGCATTTTAGCCTCACAGTTTCCTTTTATAAGCCTGTTCATGTGGGTATCCCAAACAGGCCCCTAAAGGTGAGTGTTAACAGGCAAATTAGGGTTATCGCATCAATAATTTAACAGTTTGCACATCCTGCTCTAATGGTAAACACATAACTCAATGATATCATCTGCTAGATTGAAAAAGAAACATATTTTTTAGGTATAAATGTGAAAAATACTAAAAAAATATAACATCACACCCACCTCATAATGTTGGCTATGCTGTGATTTTTCTGCACCACAGACACAAGATACACTTTGTTGTCAAAACAAAAAAAAAATGAAGAGTGTGTGTGTGTGTGTGTGTCCCCTGTACATGCACAAACCAGTGCATGCGTGTGTGTTTGTGTGTGTGTGCGTGCATACAGTTTGTCTGAATGTGTGTCACCTACAAACACCCAGGTGGTCTATGCGTCTTCATCGGTGTTGTGACAGCTTGCCAGCCTGGTTTTGGCAGGCGGGAGATAGTGCTTCCCTCAGCTCTCCCGATAATCAAAGAGTAAACATGCCGAAGCAAAAGTGGGTTACCTGGATGTCAAACTGACAAAAAAAGTCTCCCGTCTCTATCCCACCAACCACTTCTCCACAGGATTTTGCTCACACTTAAATTAATACTAGGAGGAAAACAAACTCATGTGAATAAATGCCACACACGTTTGTGTTTGCCTTTCATATCTAGCGTGTCATAGAATGCACCACAAGAAGTTTTTGCTCAACAAAAATAAGAAGAGGTGGCGGCTTCAGACTCAGTTTATATGAATATCTGTGTTTATCAGTGCAGAGGGCAAAGATACTTCCAGAAAATCCGCCCAAACTTGTAACTTTGATATCTTATAATGACAGAACTCACTGATTATAAGCAGTAATGTTTTGTTATTTGCATTTTTAAACATTTCTATTAAACTCTGCTTATAATAAAATGTCCAAATATAGAGAAGAAGCAGAAATTTCTCATGAGCTTTAAACGTCACCTGACCTGATGTTGATTATCCAGATACCGATCAGTCATTAAAGCTGCAATCCTTTCTATTTTAATAAAATCAAATCCAATTTTTGACATAATTACTGGCAGCAAAACCCATCTAATTACATAATGCAACTAGCTCTTAATACAGTATTGTGGTGTTTATTGTCAGCCATTCCTGCACAAAGTCAAAGTAAATGTTTGCATGTTATCTCATTAATATGTTAACTCTTCTGCAGCTGTAACTGAGCTGTAATAAATTACTACAAAGTTACTACAAATCATTATTCCTCACATGGCAAAAAGCCTCCGACTTGCAGAACACAGGTTGGCTCATTGTGCCGCAGTCACAGGAACACAATGTTTTTGTCACAGAGGTTAGCACCGGCTGCCATTTTTAATAAAAAATGCATCCACAAAACAAGACGTTCTCTGCATTTTTTGACAGCGGATCCGTTTTAAATATTGCAGGAAGTGGTGGAGGAGGAGGAGGAGGAAGGAGCAGTTAGAGTGAGCTGTCAGATGAAAGTTCACCTCCAACTTCTCAGCCAGCTAATCAACTTCTTTTACTCTTTACTCTGCTGTTGTGTTTAGGGGGAAAAAAAAAACAAAAAACTACTAGCGCTGTGTGCAGCATGAAATCAGACGGCGGTTGCTCGTGGCATGATGGAGAAAAGGGCAATTATTGACTGGTTTCTTTGTTAACGCTCTGGGGTCGGCAGTCCCGCTGAGTTTGTGCTGAATGTTAGCATGTGAGGCACAATCAATGGTTTTTTTTTGGATGGTTGAAATATATAAAAATGTCAAGGCGTGTCAAAATACCTCAAAAGTGGCTGACAGGCCTCAGACTCTCGGGGGGTAAAAACAATGTAGGTTTTTGTTTGGCTGCCTGAGAATTCTGGGAGCTGTAGTGATAAAACTCACCTCCTGTTACCACCTGAACCAACCAGGACTAAACTGAGGATTTTAATTCAACGTTTTAATTTAAAGTCTGACTGTGTGTCAGCGTGAACATGTCAACTGGAATTATGACATAAGAACTTAAATACTCTTCATCAAGGTTAACTTTTTTGTTTACTATGTTTATTCTTACAGGACTATTTCTCTTTAAAAAAAAGAAGTGTGTGAACCAAAATAAAGCTAAAACCAAACTATTATCAAAAAACATAACCACTCTAAAATTATTTTATTGCAGCCCATCACCAGTTTTTGCTCAATTTGTAAGACTTTAAGCTTAAAACATCAAAAAAATATCCAAAGAATATGAAAAATACAGATTAAATCATGTAAATCTAATGCCAAGATATATGTTTGTCTGAGATTTTTACTCGGTTTAGCAAACCACCTCACTTCATCCCACTGTGTCTTTGTTGGCCCTCAGGTCAGACTTTTGCTGAGCATCACCTCTGTACTGTATATCCTCCCTCATCCTTATGTTTTCCGGCTCAGCTCTGGTCGTGTTCTCTGGGGGAGGCTGCTGAAAACCTTCCTGTCCTGGCTGTCTGAGTAAACACCAACACTTTTTGTGCTCAGTGCTCAAAAATCTCAGTCCAAACCAGCTTATAATAGGGCTAGTTGCTCTCTGAGCTAGCATTTACAGTTAGCAGCCGTTAGCATTTACTCTGCTGCATCCTGTTTGCAGAATAAAACTCCACAGGTGGCAAAATTCTTCTGTACTCCCTTTAATCAAATGCATCTCTGAAGAAGGATGGAGGGTAAAATCTCAAAGCCTTCAGACGACTAAATGTCTTGATTTTCTTTTCTAAGTCTGTCCTTATCACACATACGACAAAGTTGCTTTTGAATAACGACAGATGCAGATATGGACTGCTTTTAATAATGTTATAGCAGCAGCAGCACCATTATTACCCCATCTATCAGCCTTCATTTCCCCGGTTTCACCGTGGTGTCGTTTAGAAAGCAAGCCGCCGTTGACTGACAGTGATAGCAGACAAAAGAAGATAATTGCTTACTTACTCTTTCCCATATAGCCTTTGATCTATTTTGTCTTTTCTGACAGAGAAGAGACAGCGACATAATTAAAGGCATTGTGCGCCGTATACAAGCTCGACTGCAATCACACTGGCAACCTGACAGCTCACTCTAATGTGAGTGTACTTTGTAAGGGGGCTCGATAAATAAGTAAAACCCTAGAAAACAATCCTCTCACACTCTCTTTCTCACATTTTCTTTCCCATCAGCTTCTTCCCAGAAAGCTTTAACAGCACAAATAAAGAGTGGAGCTCTATTATTAAATGAGTTTATGAATAAATTACCGCTGTGTGGCCATGTGAGAAAAGGTTCAGAACACCGAGAGTTTGTCTGAAGCAATGCTGTTTTGTCATCTCATCAAATGTTTGGCCGAGTTAAAATGAGATTCAATAAAAATGTTAATATCCTGCAAAAGATGAGATGCACAGCTTCTGTATTAACATCATTAATCATCTGTCATTACATACCAGGTTGATTGTCTTTATTCTTGACAGAGACATAAACTTTCTGCAAACTGAGCTGCACATTTTCACCAGAAGACTTTCGCCTCGAGTTTGATGGCGGTCGCTTAATCGACGACACAAATGGTTGTTGACACAGAGTGGTTTTATCGGTAAAAGCCGGCTGTAAATAACACGACGAAAATGCACGAGTCGGCTGTGAACCAACAACACGAGCTCCTGATATTTGTTATTTCAAATCGATGTGTCAAGCTCATGACTCAGAGTCAGCAGCCTTGAACAAAAACAATACACGTTTACTTCAGCGCGTTGAATCCAATCGCCATAATGGCCTGTTGCCTATTATTTGTGTTGCATTATCCATTCCGGATGCAAAGGAGAAGCTTTAGAGTCCAGAGCACTACATTTACATTAACATTTACATTTGCATTTATTACGTTAAAGAGGCCCGTCGCCACTTTCACACCTGCACATCTGTTGAGTCATAATGCCGCCATAATGGTTTAATCAAGTGTCACTTAGTCTGTTAATACAGTTGCATAATTTCCAGTTTGTTCATAGAGTTTGAACAGCTATTGAAATGTTCTCATGACTTTTATATTATTGTAATTATTGCTCTTATTACTGTTATAAGTTAAAACAACCCTTAAATAAATGAGAGAAGGTTTATTGGTTAAATTAACACTTATAGTTTCACTAATATTATGTCTACCAACCTGGCTGTGTTCAATACAGCAATAGTTCACCTCTGAGGGCTTTGTAGGGCTCAGCATGCTAACATGCTAACAATTATACTGGTTTACCATGTCAATTATACAGATTTAGCATGCTAACATTTACACTTTATGCAAAGTACAGCTAAGGCTGATGGGAATTTTATCTGTTTTGCAGGTATTTAGCCAAAATCTTTATCCTAAGGGGTTAAATTATTCTTCCTGTTGTTTAAAAAATATAAAAAAAAGAATTAATTTAAACAGTAAAGTGATTGAAGAGCTGAAAAAACTCAGTAAATCAGCAAAAGTCAGGAGAATTTTATCTGGGTGACTTGAAAATATGTACCAAATACTATTTACATTCATTCATAGGTTAATTATTCTGAGTAACTACACATTTGAACCTAATTTTACCACTAGAGTAGCAAAGGATGCTGCATTTTTGTCCTCTGAGGACCATGAACATCTGCTCAAATGTTCAGTGTCTGAGATTATTCCAGTCTGGATTAAAAAAGTGGAACAACAGACCGATGTTTCTGTTCTCAGAGTCCACGGTGCCATTTTATCAGGGTTTTCTCAGCTCAGGCTTGGAGACTTCAGAGCTTTCATTACAAAATCGGGGTATTAAGTTTGAAAGACACAAGCGTTTACCAGGTGAGGAAGGTCTACCGAAAGACATCTCTGAAAAGAATTGTCTAAAAAAGCTTGACCAATCCAGGGGAATAAAAACACAGAACATCTCGGCCTTGGATATGTGCTTTTGATTTTTTTTTTATTTTTTTTTTTTTTTAAATCTATCACAAGTCCCACAACTTCATGGACACGCAACACTAAATTCTTGATTTGTGTATCACAGTAAATTCTGTGTTTGATTTTTGCCAAGGTGACTGATGGGGTGAGCGCACCGAGCCAGTTTACAGCCATCAGACTATAAAACAAAACATTATTCAGGCAGAAGTGTGCGGCGTAAAAAACCCACATCATTGTCGTACCTGTCACACTGCGATGGCAGCACATTACACTGCATAGTCTGACTTCCAGGTTTACAGTGAGGATTAAGAGCTATCGGCGACTTCAAGTTCAGCTTTAAGGCTTCATGAAATCCTTGAACATTTTCAAAGGCTTATCTATAATTTGAAAACACTCTTTCTACTACACAGGAAAGGTGTTAACTTCTGCCAATATCAGTCTGACTCATTCAGCTACATCAGCTTCACTTTCTTTTTTTTCCCCCCTCCTCTGGAGAATTAAGAGGGACGAAGAGGAAGAAAAGACGGTCCACACAATCCTGAGCTACCGAGTAATGACTTTCTTATGATACTTCTTCCTGAATATGAGGTGAAATTAAAAAAAAAGGCTCTACAATGACACAATAGGTTGGCTTTAGAGCCAAATAAAATGGAGGCGAGCCAAAAGCCCATCAGGGAAAGCAGTCAGTGGTCTCTTGGCATGTAAAATGCATGACAATCAAACACCTGTACAGTGCTTTTCCATGTTCCTTGGCGTCCTTGCATATATCAAAAAGGGAGGGATCTCTAATGGCCCCTGAAAAATGCAAGAAAAGTAAGTAACTTTATCCTGCACCTCTTCCTCTTCTCCATTCTCTCACCTCGCCTCTGATTTTCCTCAGCGAGAGGGGGCCAGAGGTTCAAAGCACTGCATCGGAGCCCAGCCTGCCCTGCATTTCATGTCCCAGTGGAGGTCTTCAAACGTTACTTTTAACTGCCCCAGTAATGCAGTCTGAGTGGATGGCAAGGATGTGATCCAGCCAAAAAAGAGCTCTGCGGCAAATGGCATGTGATCGCGATAACATGAATAATAAACAAGAGAACAAAGTTGAGGCAAAGGTTGTATTTAAATCAGACCGGGATAAGTTCTGCTGCCAGCTAACAAGCTCATCCAGCAACAGAAGGACGTATACGTGTTTCTGCCAAGCAAAGCGGACGCAAGGCCCCAGCGTTACTGTGCAATACATTCCTAATGAACAATTCCCATTTTACTCTTTAATAACTTAAGAGTCCCAGCGCACAGTGCCAAGGATTCCTGATGAATCTTTAAAGGAACAGAGAAAAAAAGCAGCCAAACAACAAGAACTGAGATCTTTTAAGGCTGAATACCCTCATTTGTCAAGCTCAGATGGACACGGCGAAAAAAAGTATGTCAACACAAGTCACACAAATGATGTTTCACTTCAAATAACCAAGCAAATGAGCAAGTGAGCAAAGCAAGCGGGGCATGCTCAGCACCTTGTGGCACATCCTCTGCACACAGCGTCCCAGATTCCACCTTACGTAACCCAATTATTTGTGCACACCATACAAATACTCATGACAAACCCAAAAAAAAAAAAAAAAGGCACAATCATTGCTCAGTGTCTCAGGTATCGCAGGACATCTGCATTGTAAAGCTGTGCAATCTCAGCACAGCAAAAATGTGCGAAATTCAAGAGAGGGAATGCTGAGTAAAGCCAGCTCAAAGACTCCAGCCGCCATTGCTCCCCTTATTAGAAATCCTATTGGACTTTAATTAACTGTTGGAGAACGCTATAAACCTGCTGGTGGAGCTCGCCATCAGAGGCAATAACGCCTCAATTAGAGGACCTTGACAGGCTCGAGTTTAAACCCAGAAATCCAGCATGTCTCCCTCTTTCCATCACACACGCATACACAAACAGCTCATTTGTGTGTCTGCTGCGTTGCCTTTGGGCAAAAACAAAAAGGCACAAACCCCCCCCAGTTATTCTGCTCAGTGGACAGCAGAAGAAGACTGGGGTTGAGCTGCACTGGACAACTCCCACATGTATATATATATATATATATATGTGTGTGTGTGTGTGTGTGTGTGTGTATGAATGTGAAGCAGGACCATGCTGGAGCAGAGATGGTGCAGCTCTTCCCCTGCATAAATCAATGTTTGAATAATGCCATGTAAGCTCGCAAATCCGCGCTGATCACACAAAACGCCTCATTCCGAAATTTTGAAACACGGCTAATTTGTGAAGCAGTTCTGCGGTTAACAAAGCTGTTGGCCATGCAGGTTGCGTCGCAGCTTTTTGTGCAACTATTTTATCCGCTAATGCATCTGATGAGAGAGGGCGTGAGGATGCTGAACAGATCTGTAAGGGATCGTGATCAAACGTGGCATCAGCTATGAAAAGGAAAAACTGACGCCTGGTATGATCGCAGCACATGCAGCGCCAAATTTATTGTTTTGATTGTCCCAGACGATCCGTCTAATGGGAACCCATAATGCAACGGGGGCATGCAGAATTTTCTCAAAGTCACGGGAGGTCAAGGTGAGGCCGCCACTCAATCTTAAAAACATGAGAGAGGGGTCCGCGGTGCGTCGACCTGTGTGTTTCCTGTTTATGCAGCCTGTCAGGCGAGTGTGTGTGTGTGTGTGTGTGTGTGTGTGTCCCTTCTCTGCATGTGCACCAATGCATAATGTGCAGACAAACCAGGAGGAGGTGAAGAATAACTGTGACCTGGTTTATTGAGTCGAGCGAGCGGAAGGCAGACGGCGTCCACGCGTTCGTGTGTGCGCACGCTCATCACAAAAAGTCTGTAAGTCAGCGGAAAGTGTGTAGACATGTCTGAACACGTTCCTCCATTAATGAATGTATTCACCAAATACCCAGGATTACGGCTAATCCCGAACATTGACTGATCCCACAATGCAATACGAGCTGGCTAAATGTCAGGCAAAAAAAAAAAAAAAAAAAAAAAGAAATTATAATTTAAATTTAAATGTGATTCACTGACAAATTCTTTTTTTAATTAAAGATTATTTTGTGACATTTGTGCGCCTGTACAGCCGACCGAAGGGGGAGGGGGGGGGCAGGAAAGATGAGCGAAGGAGTGACATAAGAAACCAAGATGGCCTCAGGATCAATATCAATTTCCTTCTGCTATACATAAACAGCAGACCACAGCTTAATCCTGCTGCTTTATTAGAATCTATCAAACCTATTCAAACACACATTCTTCACACGGTTAACCACCCCCCCACCCCCCCCCAGTTTCATATGACA
>JAPZDY010000011.1:20756513-20767534 GCA_029783645.1 Ctenochaetus hawaiiensis
TTTTTATTTATTTCCAGTCAATTGAACTTTCTAGTTTTTGTTTTCAGACCACTTCAGAACTTATAATCGCGAGTTCTTCTAACTTGAAGCCTTTTGTCTTGAAACGAGTTGGCTGAATGCTCTGCACAAAGTTCAATCAACTCATTAAATGAAGTTTCTAAAGGAACATGATCAGCATATTACCAGACTTTGCCAGCAGGTTTTTGTTTGAGGGCTAAAACTCCCACGAGACACTTTGTTTTTTTATAGTTTGAAGAAAACATTTATGACTGAAACTCGCTGTGTGTCCTTAATAAACTCTAAGAGAAGTCGTGGTTGTTTTGCGACACAATCATAAAAAAACACTGAGAACAATAATGAAGGTTACACTGACTTCAGTCTCTCCCCTCTAACACTTCACTGGGAGCCGTTTCTCATATGGTGTTTGTGCCAACGTTGGAACAGAGCAGCTCCAACAGCAACAGCTGCAGCTGCTAGTTCTTTGTGTGGAAAGAAGAAGTGACTCTTCAAACTGAGAAAAATGTGAGGAGAAATAAAATTTGTCAAGGCGATTGAAAAGTTGATGATAAAACCTAAAATCTTATCATTACTGTACATGATTCTGCATGTATGATATGTAACATTTCCACATTAAAGTGGAAAAATTTACTTTTATCTTCGTTATATATTTTCCTTCAATGTTTCCTGCAATGTTCAAACTCAGATTTATATATTGTTGTCTGTCATTGACACCATAAATTGAGGAATAATGTCAGCAATGCAAATAAACATATTTCATTTTTAACAATAAAATTAACAAATCTAATTCAAGATTCAAGATTCAAGATTCAAGAAGCTTTATTTATCCCGAGGGAAATTGCTGTGCAACAGTTACATTACAAAGGTGGAAAGTAATACAGTGTGAGAGATAGTAGAAATTAAAGCTACCATAAGATAAAAAGTAAGATAAATAAAATAAGGCTAACATAGAATAAATAAGGCAATAACAAAATGCAATGAAATGCAAAGCACTAACAGCTAACTGACATAAAAATAGAATATAACAAGTAGAATAAGTGCAGGCTCAATTAAATAAGTACACGCTAATAAAGTGATAAAGGGATGATCCCATGTTCTTAAACCTCTTCATTAAACCTCTTTCTTTTGTTTTCATTGCTCTGATGAAGAGACCTCTAGTGGCAAAAATGTCAAATTATGCATTTAAAAACTAGATTTAAAAATATAAGAGGATAAAAGAAAGATTTTGAATTAGTTCTCAACCTAAGTTCAGTTAATTCACATTTCTTAAAGCAGGAATTTCACTTAAATTCTTCAGTTGAAGTAGCTTAAAATTATTTACAGCGTGGCTCAGGTTCTTTGGCATAATATTCCGTACGTCTCATCTGATCCCACCAGTCATAATCCACTCTGACAGAGATGTCTTCATCTCCATTTTTATCTCCTTCTGCATTGTATTTTATCAAGATTAAACAGGTTTCAAGCATGCTGCTTCCAGCCCAGGAGCAGTAATGACTGCATCAATCAGGCTTTACCCTGTACCGGACTAATACCCAGAAAAATTGACTTGTTTGTTTTTCCACTGTCATCTCATCGTGAATATCAGCCTCCTCATTCTCTCCTCATACCATCCTGGCAGAGTATATAGACTACACTCAGGAAGTGTCAAGACATACAAATCTCCCCCGGGGCATACAGTCAAGCTTTTAAAAGCTATCTTATTGACTTAAGTTCAGTTTCATTTGTCTGCTACGCCGAAGGAGGTTGGTATTAACAAAGGAGGGAAGTGTTGCACTTTCACATTTAACTTCGTTTGGATGTGAAACTTTAGCAACTCGTCTTTGTTAGCGGGTGAAAAAGAAGTCACTCACCCACACAAAACACACACACATCACCTCCAGAGCCACACATCCCTCCCTCCCTCTCTCTCTCTCTCCCTCTTACACACAAATGCAAACCGAATGCCCGAGGCTGCTGTGCTTTACACTGCCGCGCCGCTCTGTAGTTTTCGACAGGGCTGGGCCAATACATTTGTGTTAGCTGTTGGCGAATAGCAAGAATGGATCTGAGTCTGTCTTTTATTAGATCAGTATTGTGTCTGCGAACATAAAATCTGACAAGTAAATGGAAAAACATGGATCATGTCTAGGGAAAAATCAATGATAAAGACTAGGATGTAGCGGTCGGTGTTGTGTGGATGCGGTAGGCTTTGTGTCTTGTCTCTGCTGGCAGATTATCACTACACGTTTCTTATTGCTTTAATAGAGCCATGATCCAGTGAGCGTAAAAACACAAACACATGCCAAAAAAAACACATGCAACGAAACCGAATCTCTTTACACTTCCCCTCTTTTTCTCTAGTTAGGGGCGTCCTGATGGTTTGACAGTCTAATTGGATGTAAGTCATACAGCACAGACAGACATGATCCAGATGCAAGGCAATCCAGTGAAACAGTGTGAGTGGAGGGCAAGAGTGTTATCTGCACACCCACTCGCGTAGCGCACTGGCCTTAAGAGAAAGAGCAGAGGAAGAGGATGAAGAAGAAGAAGAAGAAGAGTGGGATGGAGAGGTGATTACGGGGTCTAAGGTGGAGAATGAAAATGTAGATGAGCAGAAGAGCAGCCAGATGACACAAAACTGGTTGAAGAGAAGAAAAGAAAAAAAAAAAAATGAGGGGAGGATGATATTTTTTTTTTTTTATATGATGGGGGAGGCAGGTGATAATGGAGGAGAGGTGATGTGAGTGTTCATTCCCAGCATGAAAAGCCGCATTCCTCATGGCCATTTAAATAATGCTCCACTGCTGTTATGCGCCGCTGTGGGTGTCCAACCAACGGTGAATTATTCAAATGCACTCAGTATTGTCTAAGGAAAATCTTTTTTTGTTGTCGTTGTTGTTGTTTATAGTCGAGCTCCTATTTGCTTCATCTAGTCTTACAATACTTGGTATTTATTACAAACACAGACAACACGCCAACCGGAAAACACAGTAAAATACTGCTCTCTTGTTGCTGTTGTCACCGTCAGTTCCTTGTGGTTTATGTGTTTTCTCTCTCTGTGTGTGTGTGTGTGTGTGTGTGTGTGTGATGCTTTATTTTGCCTCAGCACTGAATACTGTTGGCAACAGAATTAGACAGAAAGTGAATGGGCTTTTGTTTGGTCCTAAGGGCACGAGCTACCATCGTTGCTCGGGTATTTTCTTCGTCTTTAAGAGCTGTTTTTGTGCGAGCTCCACTCTGTTCTTCTCAGTCAGCTGGACAGCTCCTCCAGCTAACGAACCGTGCAACATTCATCTAGTAGAGCACTGTTGTTTTGGTGCAGCCGGCTGCCAGGCGTTACTACTTATTGTTACAGCTTCCTGTGCTGAAGCCAGTGGCGGTGAAAGGGAAAAAAAAGAAAAAGAAAAGAAAAGCAGTGTAACTTGCCAAGTGCGTGGTGTATTTGTCAGACGAGCACAACTCTGACTCAAATTTTTCAACACGACGACGGTGGCATCATGTCTTTGCTTCATCCTCAGGTTCGTCTGCTGCCTCTAGTGGCAGCAGGTTTTAGTTTTTTTTAAAAAATGTGGGCCATGCATTAGTGTTTTTGGTCCATTTACAAGTTTACACAAGTTTAAACCAACTTGATTTATGCAAACCAATTTTTATAGCTGAAGAGAGCCAGAAGCATGTAGCAGAAGGAGTGACTGAGCTGCAGCAGAAGTTATTACTTCAACTGTATATGTGCGTTTTGTTACAGCGTTTTAGTCAATCTTATCTGATTTGAATATTTCCCCTCTTTTCCTTGTTGGATCTCATTGGAAATAAGCCTCTTGATTTATTGTGTTTATGTCTTCAATAATTTAATTTCACGTCAGGACTGATGGACTGCAGTCCTGCATTATCTTCCATCGTTTTCCAGTGAATCCATCTATTAACTCAATTGAAAGTAAATACTTTTTTGTGTGGAGTCATGTCCCCACTGCAACCCATGGCTGGAAAGTAACCAAGCAATTTACTCAAGTACTCAAGTAGTGATGTACCAGTACTTTACGTGAGTATTTCCAGTATGTGCTTATTTAAAATTCCATTCAAGCAGGTTTCAGAAGGAATTATTGTACTACTCCCTTAATGTAATTAACAGCTTTAGTAACTTTTAAGATGAAAATTGGCCAAAAGGAGATTATAATAAGAGTCAAAAACTACATTATTAAAGAGTAACCCAGTGATTTCTGAGTGTTTTTAGCTTTGATGTCTCACAAAAAGCAGCATGCAACTGAGGACACATTTCAGATGTCCACAGCTGCACACATGCACTGCCATCTTAAATTAGTTTTGAAATAAAACAGGCAAGTTCTACATGTGAATGCACATCTGCATCAGCTGCACAGGCTGGATATCATGTGGAAGTTACTTTTACTTAAGTAAAGGATGTAACTACTTCTTCTGCAATTGGCTGCAACACAATGTCACACTGCAGGTGGAGGCACCAGATGTGCTTGGCCTGCCAGATCTGCTTGGGGTCCTATCAGACACACAGAGAACATCTGGTACCTACACCAGCCCTCAGTGCGAGTAATAAACTTAGTCTCTGACTTTGTCTCCACTCTGTTAGCAAGAGAGTCTCAGTTTAGTGGAGTTTAATTCCTGTGAGTTTAGTCAGAAGTGGTTGAAATTCTCTGTCAGAAACTCTTTTTCTCTGCTGCTTTCACTGTGAGGTTTAAACCCTGCTAACCGAGAGCTCAGAGGACTAGCTAACGGACAGTGTTAGCCCCCCCTCTCGTCTTTATTGGATGAAATTATGTATGAAAGGAGTGGAGGAGTGATTCCAAGACTAAGTTTATAATTTATAGGCCAACTCTGCCGACCTTGACTCCTCTGTAGAGAGAGTGGAGGAGTGACTGAGTTAAAATATTAAGCTTATTACGTATACTGTGTGTTTTGTTAGTGTTTTGAGTGATCTTGCTTGTCTCATGCATCTTCCATCGTATCCTTATAGGACCTCATCGCTCTGACTTTATCGTTCCTTGCTAATTTAATTGCATTTCAGGACTGAGTGACTGCAGCCCTGCATGAACTTTTATTGTTGTCTGTAAATCCATCAATCGAACCGAACTGAAAGCTTTTACTTTGTACGGGAAGTCATGCCACAACTTCACAAAAGTGGAGAGTGACTTTGTGCATTTGCTGAAGTACGTAAGTTTAATTTTGATGCACTAGGACTTTACTTGAACATTTTTGCTCTAAAACTTCCACTTTATCAGAGGGAAACTGTCGCCTTGTCACTGTCTTTATTGAAAAAAATGATGTGCAATCCTGAGAAAAAAAAACATGCCAGGCACAAGTAAATGGCACAGTGCAGAGAAAAAATAAAGCATTTACAGGAGCTGCAGAAGCTGATTAGCACTAGCATGCTCCCAGGAGCTAGCATAGCGATTAGTCTGCCAGCTGCATTAGTTCTGTGAGTAATCACTTCCCCGCCAATCCTCTAAAACTAAATACTTTGCAAAGATGTCTGGAAGAATTTTTCGCCGTGTCACTTTCTGGTCCGATCAAGTCTTTACTGTTTGCTAAAAGTCATGATATTAAAGTTGAAAATCAATTGAATATTCCTTTTATCTTCAATGCTGAAATGGACCTGATTGTATTTACCTTTAATGCCACAGAAAAAAAAGGATGGATAGATCAATCAAACAAAGTGGATCAAACTGCAAAGACGGAGATTAAAGCGACTAAAATTCCCCGATAAACCTGCCGTAGTTTTTGCACATCTTCGTGTGATGTAACATGAAGGAACATCTTTCTTTGCTCTCTGCACACTTTCATCTATAATTTAACTGTGCGTCCAGTTCAGGAGGAGGATTTGTTTTGTGGTAACGTCTGTTTGGAGCGATGCAACGGAAAAACAGGTCTACAACATGATTACACATTCATGCCTCAGGTTGGCCACAGGACCTACAGGGATGTTGTTTCTTATTTCGTTTGTAGTATGAAATGAGATAATTAAAGGTACTTTTCTTCGCTCCTCTGCTTGCGTCTCTCGTCATGTCTTCTATTGAACTATCTTCTTATCTTTTTCTCCTTTATCACGATTAAAAAGAACATCTGACTCACGTCTTACAGTATCCACGCTGCGACTGTTTTCTATTAAAGCTCTCCAAAACAATGCGACAGCCTACAGCTTGAGATTTGATGAGATTAAATCTCTTTTTCAATCACTTCACTCTGCGTCCTTGTCATGATCTCATACTGGTTCGGTTGTATAACTCTCCCTGACTTCTTCCTCTTCTTCTTCCTCCTTTAAGTGTTTTCCCCATCTGTTTGTGAGTGTAACTGTCAACCAAATGTGAGCCACTCGTTGTCCCTTTCTACCTCCCCGTCCTCTCTCTCGCTTTCAGCCCTCTTTTATACTCTCCTCTTCCGATGCCTTTAAGCTGGCAGAGTGTGACTGGTAGCTCCTGTGATTGCAGTGTGTCCCCTTGGACTGAAGCAGACGCTGTCTTTGCTCCAGGAGGGGAAGCTCATTTAGGCTCTTCACCCGTGAGGGAACAGCAAGTCTGTCCTATTTGTGATTGTGTGCGTGTGTGTGTGTGTGTGTGAGCATGCCTTTGTCTGTGTGCATATGATAGATGAGATGTACAGACAGTTAAAAGCATGGAAACATTAGAGCAGACAGATTACACGCAGGTGGTGGACCAGTCATTTTCATTCCTGTTGGCATCCTGTTTCGCACGCGGGGAAGAGAACTTGTCAATTTAAAGACTTGGTGTGTAAGTGGGAAATGTAGCAAGAAGACTAGAAAGACGGAGACTAGAAAGAGAGACTATCTGGTAAAGGATTGCACTCCCCAGCATGTTGACAGTGAGCCTGACAGTTCATTAATCCAACCAAATCCCTCCAAAGTTACTCAAGTGTGGATTCTATTTTCAAATTTCCTATTAGTTCCTCTTTGTGGATTAAGCACTGCAATTCACGAGTGAGTGCCCAGCCCCAGCCCTCGCCCAGCACATATAATTGGCTTGTAATGGATTTAGGGTCGTCTTTGCATCAGTGATACGGATAGATCCGAGGCAGAACGGCTGCTTTCCCAGTCTCTTCTCACACACAGGCCATGTCGAGGTCTCTGGTTCTGTATAATTCCCCCTCTTTTGCTGCACACATTGTCATTTCTATTTCGGTTGTGTAGCTGTGGCATCCGTGGCTGGAGGACTGTGGCAGGGGAACGAGACACGGCTGGAGATGAAACATGTCAGGTGTCATGCAGCCTTAGGGCCCCTGTCACCGCCGAGAGCCCTGATTCACATTCTGCATGTGGACCCCCCCCCCGCTCGTCCCCATCTGTAACCCTGGGCTCCTCTTTCGCCCTGTCTTTGTCTTCCTGAGGTTCCTTCTTCCCTCTCTCTTTGTTTTTTTTTATTTCGTCCTTAATCCACCTTCATTAAAGTGGAAACAGTCAACTTTTAACCCCCCCATCGTCCCTAAAGCACCGTTGCAAAGACAACCGTATCACTTTCCATTTCCCTCAGAGCCTAAAAGCTACCAACAACACAGGAAACACTGCATTTGTCCCCGAAGCTCCTTTAAAGAATGCCACTTCGGAAACTGAGAGACAAATTAAGCAAGTTCACAAAAAAAGGATCAAAGGGAAATAGTCCCATTTTTTTGGAGTAATAACATAATATTGAAAAACTACAGCAGGATTTGGTGTTGGGTTGGATGGATGAGCAGAAAAAAAAGCATTAAAAAGGAAAAAAAGTAGAAGTTTATTCATTCATTTTTTCTCTAAATTGGAAAAGTTAAAACAGACAGAGGCGGATCTCGTCTTCATTTCCCCAGGAGATTGTTTCCAGTGGCTGGCAGAATTGCAGAGAGAACCAATCTGGCGTCATAACTGTAAAACCATTATGTTGTGCAATCAACATTTACTTCATAATGACAAGTCAAAGCATAAAACTTGCCCACTGCCAGCTTTACCTCCTGTAGTTTACCTGCTTCAAAACAAAGACATATAGTCCACAATCATCGGCATAAATACAGAGATGATTCGTCTTTGCTGTCAGAATCCATTATGCTATAGTCCACTGCTGTACTCCAGGATTTATATATAACTGTATTAAATAATGCGGATGATCATTTTTTATTAAATTTTAAAGGAAGGCATCTTTTCTTAAAAATAGGAATCTGTTTATTATTCTGCAAACATACCGTCAACTGACTTGAACAATTGATTATTAAGTCATGATACCATTGCCATGTTTTCTATATTCAAGACAGTACTGACATTTATCAATGCAGCAACAACAAACTGATAGGAATTATTGATTAAATTAGGGTGAACAGGATCTGACAGTGGTTTTATTTTTCTTTTACTGGAATTTTCTACGTTAACGACACTGAAATTGACACTGATTAACGATGTCTTCAGAGTAACGTTGAGTGATTTATAACATGAATCATGAAGTTTTAAATGCTGGTGCCATTATTTTAAATTAACTTACAGCATCATTTATTTCTAAGTGAGATAATTAAGGCAAAAAGAAAGCATCTTAAATACAAACAGATTGATGCCCACTTGCATTGTAATCGATTCATGTTAAGGGCACCACAAATCAATGTGATTATCACACAAACTTTATCCTATCCATCACCGCTGCACCGATAGTTTGACAAAGCGACTTGTCACTCAGAGATCGAGGGAGTTGTGCTCATATTTAGAAAGCAGCAGTTTGCTGTCAGACTGGTCATCGTGCGAGTCACAGCATATTGGGAATTAGTGCAGCCTCCCTGAGTCAATCCTCGGCGGCGAGGCCTCACCCCGGCTTCCAGCCTCCAGCGCAGAATTGCTGAGACAATGACATCACTTTCCTGTGATTTCCCATAACAGCAGTTGATGTGTTCCAGCTTGTTGTGGGATGCAGATGGCGATGGTTGCCCTGGCGGAGGAGGTCGGCGGACAGATTGGGGGGCAATGCTGACTGATTCTTGAACTCTGTGTGATTTTTATGATTTTTGTTTTTGCAAGAGCTCAAAACCAGAACATCACTGCATGAATTTATTTTTATTTATTCACACTGCTACCACATCCAGCTGGTGTGCAAGTCCAGTTAAATATGCTAGATGGGGTTGAGGATCTCTGTTTAATATTATTAAGGACGTATAATATCAAGAAGGAGAGATATGGAAATAGGACATTAAAGATTTAAAACATTTACAGTAACTATATCCCAAACAAAAGCAAGCCTCATGTCAGTCTAAAGCCCCTCTTGACATCTTTCTTTTCAAGAAAAAAACATGTGTGACAATCTATGGGAATCCTTTACTGTGTAATTGAATATATTAACACAATAACCTGTAATGGAATTGAACAATTAATGTAATGTTCTGTGAGGTTGGTCGGTTTTACAGGCTGGAACAGAGAAATGCATCGGCGTAAACAGTGACACACACGCACACACACACACATGCACAGTGCAGTTCAAACTAACAAGGTTGAGGTCTGCCATCTCACAGTCTGATGGTTCCAAGCCAATTATCACATCATAATGAGCTGGTCAGCTAACGATGCTTGCTTACATTCATTTAGAATACACTATTGAATTGAGAATGTGCCTTTTGTGCTTCAAGGGTAAGTGTGTTTGTGTGTCTATGTGTGTGTGTGTGCATGGCTATGTGTGTGTGCTCCAAGTGCAATATTTCAAACTTATAAACTACTGATATCCAGTTAATAAAGGCCACATATGGAAGAAAAGCAATAAACTGTGCTGTGGTGTGAGATTTTTATTTGCATGCATATATATATAAAAAAAAAACGATGGGAGTGTGAACAGACAATTACTAAAATGATGGTGCAGAAGCATATATTTGTGATAAAAGCATGTCTAAAAGGCTTTCAAATGACATTTACTGATGGTTGATTTTGTCAGTGCTGAGAATTGCAGTGGATATAATTGCTCTCAATGTACAACCGTTTAGGGTAAAGCATATAATTAAGACTGGCTTACAATGATTATCAGCTGGAAATAGATTTGTTGTGTGTGCTCACCAACCTTCAAATAAGGGATTTAAAAGCAAGTGTAACCTTAACATAAGCTAAAGACACTTTTAAGTTTATGAGCAAATCTGCTGTTTGCTCTTAATGTTAGGCCATAATTTTGTTTTCTGCTTCTCTTCGCATAAAACGTCAACGGCAGCTGCTGTACTGTATCTATATTATGGAACAGGTATATTGGCCTCAGAAAGCTGCACGGAGCACTTTAGAGATACAAAAGACAGCTTGAACATCCTTCAATGAGATGCACACTTGTGATAGAGATCTATGCAAATTACAGTGTGTCTAACAAAATACAGATAAGCAAATTCCAACCTTCAAAGTCATGGAAGTCAATGAAAAAGCTGTTAACAATCCTTGAATGAGGCCACTACATTGGTTTTCTGAGGGAAATCTGTCCTTTACATTGAATTAGTATTTTGTTTGATTAAAGAGCAGATTGAAGTCTGGAGGAGAGCCAATGCTGGGTTAAGCAGTTTTTTTTTTACAGAGGCTCTAATATGTGTAATGAGGTAGCATCTTGCCGTACTTCATTATTTTACACTTTTATCCACATTAAATATATATAATCTTTGAAATCCAGAAATTAATTCGGTGTGTTTGCACGCTACCAGGTGTTACTGCACGTTAGAAGTTGAAAAAAACTGTCCTGTGAAGCAAAATCAGCAATATGATGTAGAAATTTTATCCCTATACACACACACACAGACTGCCATACATACATGCAAACTAGGTCAGATGACTGTCGTAGCATCTGGTTTGTGTTTGCTCATGGAAACAGCCTGTGCTGCCCACAGAGGCATGACGGTTCTTTCCTGGTTTCGAAAAGAAACCATGCCTCACTTTTTGCATTACCTTCTCCCACCCATGCACCAGAGAAATTGGCATGCGTGGGAATAAAACTGGGCTAACTGGGGTGGCCTTTGAGCCCAATGAGCTTCCATATTTACAGTATTCATTAAAACAACAAACAAATAAACCAGTCTCACTTCAA
>JAPZDY010000011.1:20781423-20794823 GCA_029783645.1 Ctenochaetus hawaiiensis
CCATAGAGCTCGCTTCATTCTAAAATAATCAATTATATTGCATACAGTATGGACGCTTCTCAGTGTTAGAAAGTATTAAATTAGGACACGGTAAAACAAATGAGACTCTGCTTTTGCAGCCAGGTGTAATTTTTTAAGACAAAAAAAAGAAAAAGTGAATTAAAGTCACCATCTTTGGGATCTTACCTGTGAGTCTGGTGGGAAAAGCAAATTTATGATCTATTCGGAGCCTTCGGTGCAGCTATGATTTCTCTCACTTTATCTATAGCTCGAGTTCACAGAGACTCAGTTTTACAGGCCTTATCCTGTCCAATTTTATGATGAGAAACATAATTAAACTCTAATTCAGCATGTTTTAAATGCCACGGGACCACTGATAGAGCGAGAATATTAATGAACATAAATAAAATCCAGAATCTTCGGTTCAGGTTCAATTCCCCGGTTTTCCATTTCCACACGAGGCTGCTGACAAGAGAGCTTTGAAAAGTTACCCCCGCTGCACTTCATCCTCTTTCTCCTCAACTAACCAATAAGCAAGACTTCAAACAAAAGAATTAGTTGTTTAGCGGTGTAGGTGTGAGGCAGAGAAATCTACAAAGCTGCTCTTTGCTCCCTTCACAGTTCCTCAAATGGCAGGATGAAAACAACAACGCTCAAATTAAGACAGAGTGCAAACCTGCCTTGAGAGGAGAGAGCTAAGAACTTTGACACTTTGGTTTTTTAAAAAAAGAACAACTCAAGAGAGAGAGAGAGAGGGAAGCAGGCGGAGAGGTGTCGAGGGCTGGGAGTGAAATGCCTCCAGGACAGAGCCCTTACTCATCCTCGCTAAAAAGTAAGACACAAAAAAAAGGAAAGTACAGGAGTGTGGAGATGAGCTGGAGTGGGCACCTCGTGGTCTCCCACACCCATCAGCTAGCAGTGGGAAGCCGGGTTGCGTGTGGTTGGTCCAGGGGGACTTTCAAGCACAGGTCAGATCGATGCGTGCCCTTAACGCGGATCAGAGCTTGACAACTCCCCTCGGCGTTGGCATTTCTGAGTGAACAGCAATTTCCCACCTCCGCACGAGTGAATAACATCAAAAAGTAATGAAACTCGAAAAGCCTTGTTGTAAATAAGGATATGAAGACGATAATTTAACCAAAGGAAAGAAAACTCCTACTGTGTTTCGTGCTCTGGGAATTTCATCTGGTTGAGGCAGAAAGGTAGAACAGAGAAGTGAAAGCACTAAATGAAAAGCATTAAACAACCGAGCTAACACCACGCTGCCACGCAGTTTTATGTACTTATGCCTCAGGGATATGGCAAAATGTAATCACAGCAATTTTTCTCCATATTGATTAACACTAATACTCATTAACATATATAATTTGATAATGCTGCCAGTTTGAGGAGTATTAACGCCTGAAACCACAAGAAGATGTAAGTTAATTCAAGTACCTGATTAATTAACAATAAAACAGAATAATATAATGAATATTTACCTGCACAAACATGCTTCTTATTAAATAATAGTGTAATCAATGGGACAGTACTTTTTTTAGGTGATTAAAAACTATTTTTTTGTTTACAAGCTAAAGGCATAACTTGCAAACCGTCTTAATCAGCTCTATCCAAGCCACGTCTTTGTAACCGACGATGTTTTGCCTTTTTTCGCAAACTATTTCCTCAGCTTTCAAATTCACTTTCAGCACTTTATGAGCTTAACAAGCTCCGTGTGTCCGTCCATGTGGATTCAGAAGGAGCAGCAAGATGCTCTGTTGCACTTATGGATAATGAGCATTATTGTCATTGACTTCAGTGAAAATATTTTCTTAAGTCTTTTGAGGGCTTCGCTCTTAATTTACAGAAAAGAGGCATTGGGTTTCACGCATTATTTTCCCTGTTTTATACTAAACGTCAACATCTTTCGTCAATCAGCTCAAACAATGTCTGCATTAAGAAATGGGCAAGCAAAAAACTGGCTGCTGTTGCATTTGTTTCTGCTGTTAGATATTTATCCAGTAAAAACCTTGCAAAGCTTATAATCATTATAGACATGAATTTAATTATGATCGGGGTGGTTTCATAATCCAACTGTGGATGCATGTTATTATGTCATATGTTTGCATGTTATTTCTTATACAGGATCTACAGCACACGCAGTGCAGCTTCAGCACTAAAACAGCACTTCATTTCAACAATGTACAGTCAAGATGGAAGGTTTAAGCAGCAGCAGTCTTCCATTCAGTTTAGCTTTAAAGACGTAAAATACAAGCATGTCCAGTGTGATTTGAGCTAGCTGAAAATAAAGTTGATATCAAAGACCGTGACTTTAAATCTGAGCAAACACTAAGGGCCAAGGTTTCTTTCTTTGTTATTCTAGCAGCTAACGTCAACCAGTGAATAAAAGCAAGCAAACGTTGCAGGAAAATGTGACCGTTCAAGTTCAGAAGTGTAGAATATTTCTTTTTTCTCCTTTTAATCGCTGTAAATATGAACTCATTTGTCACTGCCAGAGTCATATTTTTGATTAGGGCCCCATTGATGTGGGATTTTTAAGCCCGACACTTATTTTAAAGCAGAAATAATCACTGATTACCAATATGTGCAACCAACAGAGTGAACCTTTGTGCTGGACTGAAAAAAAAAACCCTTTCTATGTACATTGTGCGCCAATTTTGTACTGATCTGACTATGTAACAGTATTCAGAAGGCTAATTTTGTAAACAAATAACTTTTTTTATTAAATATTTAGCATTCTTATTTACAGCCATTTAAATTAATTCACCGTAGGCGCATTTTTCTGCATTTGATATGCTGCAAAATGAGTTTTACTTACATTGGTGCTTATTGGAAAACATATACACTGAGACAATAATAGAGCAGTGACAGGTCCATAATGGCTGATAAACTGTTGAACGATATATATCGATCCGGCACTACTGTTGATCATTAAATTTGCTTTTTAAACTTATATATTAAATAAACCAACCTTAATTCAATAATAAAGTGATTTAAATAACAAAAAAGGAAAGGTAAGAGATGAATAACCCTCTTTTCTCCACACTTCTATGGGCACATCAGTTCTTAGCGTTGCAGACCGCTGTGACTCGCGTATCGACGGCGTTCTGTCGTGACAAAAAAAAGGAAATCATTCGCTTTGCAAACATAGGGACCTCCCATTAACGTTGTGACTTTGAGGTAAATGTGCTGCAAACAACAGAAAGTTTCCTGAGCATTGACCACAGCCACTACAATGACAAACACAGAACACAATGCCATCTGTCAGAGGCATTCGATCATGAAATGAGCCCTGGGCGTACTGACATTAATTTCTTCTCTACCTGATGACATTTTCATATGCCGCGTCTCCTGCTATGACGGCATGTCTTTCAAGTATTTTGGAACCTAATGGATTTTATAATGTGAAGGTTTGTTATCAGTTTTTTTAATGACAATCTGCACAGAAAATATCTAGTTTTATTTTCCAAGTCTCTTGAAACGCACAGACTTTAAAGACAAGACATTTGTAATAATGAAATAATCCTGATATACATGCAGCACTGATGAGTAATTGTGTTTCTGTTCAGTCTTTTAGCAGTTTTGCTTTTTTCCGTCTGGTTATTTTTTTTCTACGTATTTTCTGGACTTACACCTTAGTATCTAAAATTACACAAGTGTTATCCTTTTAAGCTTGTCAGCGCTCTGAAAATGTCTTTAACCCGGACCGTTGTTATGTGGACGGACAGGAGATAATTGCCTTTCTATTCGGCGGTCTACACGACATGATAAGATGTCTGCAAAGGTTCAGAGATTCCAGCACACCATGTGGTGAAGAAAACATGCCAGGTGGTATTTTAGTCCCAATTACCCATATGTTTGGGACAAGTGACCTTTCCACGCCGGTGCACTGTCTGAATGTCCAGGTAGCAACAGCTACCAGCCATCAAAAACAGTTTATTGAAGTGTTTATTCTTAGCCTTTTCCACTAAAGGTTAGACGTGAGCGCTCGCCCATCAGCTTTCTCATATGTGTCACGGGGAATCACAGGGCCCACGATGAAATAAGACAGAGCAGATGGCTGATGAGCTGGATTCATAATTTCATCATTCTCTTTTTATCTGAGATAAAATATTAGCGTGCTGTCATCCACCCCTGACATGGTTATGATCCCACTTTCCTCCAGTTCGAGTCCAAATGAAGTTTTACAGCGGCGTTTAATTCTGTGGTGGTTCATCAGGGTTTCAGAGGCAATTACCCAGCAATGGGACACTCATCCTAAATCTGAACCATGCTACTTTTCATTAAAAGCATACGGTCTCCTGTGGCCAGTAAAATACACTAATATGAAAATACTGAGACAGTCACACTGCGGTGACATTACTTGCACTTTTAGCACGAGGCAGAATATTTTGCAGGGAGGCATTGCTTCATCCGGTTTTTATGCAGAATCATGAAGAAACGTTCACCTAGAAATTCATTTAATAAGGCAGCTGGATGGCAGTTTCTCCACTAGCTGCAGCTCAATAGACCATATTGCAATGCAGCCAGGAGACATTTACACAGCTCTGACTTACTCTCAGGGAGAAGGACTCACTGTTTCCGTCTTACTGTCTCTTCCTCTGCATTTGCAGTGAAATGGGTTGATGAAACAATTTCAGCATAATCTCTAAAGCTGTGCAAGGGAATTAATACCTAAGATATAATAAAAGGCGAGCTTATGTGGAATAAAAAAGAGCACAAATCATCATGTGTTCAGCGTGTAAAACAAGTCGAAGGTGATGGTGTTTCTAATCCGTCAGAATGTGTAAAAAATCAGCAACGACTCAAACACATGAACTGTAATGATCAAAAAACCTCTGAGTTTAATGACAAACTACACTGTTCGTGCCCTCCAGAACAAAACTAGAAGTGTTTTCTTTTTTGACACTCCTGTCTGCAGGACAACATCATTTGTCCATGTGTTACAAATCACTGTCAAAAAACAAATCGATTTAATGATGTGACAACACTCCAGTTAAATTTTGGTGGAGTTTAGCCACAAAAATTAATTGGCTATGTTTGGGGCGTTGTTGTTGTTGTGGTTTGAGTTAAAACTTCTAATTTTTATAAAGTAAAAGGAAGCATCTTAGTCATGCTGACAGTGATGAACATATTGTAGACGTCCTTGCAATCTTGCAAAAGAAAAAAAAAAAGCAAAACAAACCCACATTGATTGTCAGTTGGACAGAGGAAACAAACAGCAGTCTGCTGTTTTACAGCCTGATGTTTTGTTGATCCATCCGCTGCAAACATTTCCTCACACACATTTCAATGTTTCTCCTTGAATGTTTTTCAGCAGCGGTGCTGTTGTTATTAAAATTTTTTATAAAAAAACACACAATCCCGCATCATTTTGAACCATCATTATTAACATATCTGTGTGCAGAAAGTTTGAAAAAAACTAGAGCAGATAATAAATAAACTGCACCCAAAAAGCCCAAAATCCACTGGGAATCGACCACAACTGTGAGATCTGGGAAAGTCATTAGTTAGTTAGTTTAGATGGTCTCCACATCGGTTTTATATTTATTTGGCTGAGGTTTTCTTACCCAAAAAGGCTTGGGTGCTGAGGTAACGATGATATTTACCTGTGTCAGGTAATTAACATCACTTCCTCTAAGTTTAGCTTCATTACATACAGCCAAAAAATCATAACTTTCCTGCTCTGCTTCGAGAACATAGTCAGAAACACAGGAGAGATGCTCTTCAGGGTTAACCTTAACTTTACCTGGAAACAACAGGTAAGTCTTTTCTCGAACTTCCTTGAGCTTAACACACATAATTACTGCAAGACTGACAAATTACTGCTAATCATTTAGCTTGCTCACATCCATCACTTTTCTGCTGCTCACTTTCTCTTAATCGCATAACTGTAATGTAACTGTCTTATCTCTTAAAGGAGCCACACGACTCCTGAAACAGTGTTTTTTATTTAAAGACATACAGTGAAATAGAAGGAGTCACCCATCACATTTGCACAATGTGCGAGTGAGAATAGTCCATTGATATTAACGATTGATTTTAACATTTTTGTGACAAATGCCGTGGTTATAACATATGACCACTAGAGGGTGCTTGCAGAAATCACGTTGTTCTTATTCCTTTTGAAAAGGACATTGTTTTTTAATAGATCAGTGTAAATAAAAAAAACACAGGAGTCAAATGGTTTGTACAGAAAAGTATTCATTTACACACACAGAGTGCAAAGTTATGCTTTCCAATGCCTTCTTGCATAAGAACGACTATAATGGAAGACCAAATTTGGGTAAAGAAATGAAAACTGGTATCAGATCAGTCCTCAATATGAGCAAATATCCTAACTTAAGGTCTCAGGAGAGAAAATTTCCAATGAGGACGTTCACATATTTTAGTGTCAGTCAGTAGAATTGTACATCAAGTATAAACGGAGACAAATCGGTCAATATTTCACTTTCTGCAATAATGGAACGAGCTTAATGCTTAAAAATCATCAGGCCACGACACAGGCCTGCTAACTGTGGTTAAAAGCCTACAGCATAGATTCAGTCTAATAGAACTTAATTTCCCCATTTAATTAAAACCAACTGCAATGCAAGTGGAAGTGAGTCTCGATGAGAATTTGGGCATTTATTTCTCAAAGAAACACACCAGTTTAGAAAAGGATTAAACAGTGTGCTTTAAATATTTGAGTCCTCAAAGTTTAAAGTCCAAGTACGCAGACGGCGAGTCTTCATTTGAAATTCCACATCGTTGCTCTTTAACGCTGCGTTCGGGTTTCGGTTTCTCTGGTGGGCTCATAAAGCCTTTTTTCCAGCCTGTGTGTTTGCCATCAATTGCTGCTGGGGAGAGAGCCCTCTTGATCAAAGGCAGACCCCTTTTACCGAGCCCTCATTTCTGCCTGAATGAGGAGGTTTCACAGTGGCAAGATGCAGAGACAGGGGGATGTACTGTAAGGGAACCAGACTCCCACCGCCCCAGCCCTCATTTCAGAAACACTGGCAAAAGGTTAATGCTCCACTACCTGCTGAGGAGTGGGAAGGAGGAGAAGAAGAGTGGGGGGGGATCAAAGTTTTTAAGCCTGTTTTCAGTGCATTTACAATTCATATACTGTGTGTCTGGGAGTTGGATCACATATAACCGGACTGCATCTGATATAAGCACAGAAAAAGGAAAACATTAGCATCAAATCAGATCGTAACGCCTCCAGCATTTGCGAGTTATTCTTTTACCCTGAAATTTCTCCTGGACATTCTCTCATTCTGTTCTTAAACTAAGAATAAAAACAGTTCCTGAAATAAATTGCCACAGCGCAGAGTAAATTCTAGAAAGAAATTTAATCAAACACCATTTATCAGCAATGCAGTTGTGGGATTCAGGTACATATGAGGACCAGAACAGCAATCTGTGCTTGTGTTGTTGTTTTTTTTTTATATTTAGGGAAAAGCTATTCATCATAAATTCTCCTGAGTGCTGCTAGGGCAACGGAAATAACATAAAGTATGTTTATTTAAAAAATGAGGTGAATTTCCTGGAGGCTCTGCTCCGTATCAAATATGTTTTTTTTTTAATATAGTTGCAAATACACATAATAGAAAGTGCAAGAGAAACGTCAGATACGGGATGAAGTACAAAAGCAGTAAGTCAGGTTAGGTTAGTGAGGTTAATGTCCCCCTTCATCCGCTGACGGGTTGCTTTGAATAACCTGCTTTAACATCCTCAGGCTGAGCTGAACACATTAGTGCATCCCGTTTTCGGAGAGACGTCACGTTGATGCCTCTCCCCCAGGACTGTTCCTCACCTGCCCACTTGTTGCCTCTGTTCTGTTTTCCCACCATGACAGTTCTCACATTCAGCCACCTGCTTGCACACCTGTTCCTCATCTCCCTATTAGGCCTCTATTAAAGGACCAGTTTTGCAGGATTTTTAAGGGGATCTATTGACAGAATATGGCAAAAAAACAGAGTATAATATTCATAATTATGTTTTCATTAGTGTGCAATCACCTGAAAATAAGGACCAATGGGTTTGCATTACATTAGAATGAGCCATTTATATCCACAGAGGGAGTAAGACAGCCTTTTTTTTTTTTTTTGGACGCTACTGTATCCCTCCTACACATTTGAAAGGAGAATGTAAGGTGAGGGATATTCAGTTAGTTGTAATCTGCAACCTGACCCCTAGATGCCACTACACCCACACACCGGCTCATTAGCTACTGCTTTTACAGTTTTCTTTCAGCATCCTGTTTACTGTCATGATGCTTTCTGCTTATTCGTCTGACTGCAGACACATAATTAGTGGGGGTTTTTGGTCTGAATTGCCTCTAAACTTATGTCTGCGTGAAACCTTGTGATCACAACTTGCTGATGTGAAACACCATTTTTAGTATCTGTGAACACGGTGAATGTTAAAGTGCATCAAGGGAGAACTGTGCAGGAACGCTAAGATATTTTACTTTCACATCTGCAAGGACACATGCACATGATAATTGCACACAAATCCTGAAGATACCAATCTGCTGCACAGGTGAGGAGCTAATTATTAGGTGCTCAGGGGTTTTTTCCTTCACCACTGACCTTAAATCAATCAAAATCCATCAAAATCACTGGGGTCAGTCTTAGCTAATACACCAAACTAGCTGTTTTCACAAAAGTTGTGTGTTAGATAGCATAATTAACTTGGTAAAAGTCTTATAAAATTAAGGCAGACTGGATACAAGGGGCATTCTCTTGAAAGAGCCATGAAATCCAGGTTATCTGCATAAATAAACGAAGACCTAAATCCCCTTTTGGTGAAGCATTTCACACACTCTGAGGACCAGCGGAGCCAGATGGATTAATGTGATACTTTACAGAGCCATCGCCTTTAAAAAAGGAAGCGTAGGGGCTATTTTTCTAATAACACAGTGATGTGATGGTAAAAATGGAAGTGAAACAGCATTGTGTGTGGGTCTTTGTGCATTAACAATGACTTGTGAGTTACTTGACCTGTTCTCGGTCCACTGAAAGGAGGAGGAAACTACAAAACGAGAGCCTGACAAAGCATTTTGTTTGTTCTGGTAGCACAGAAGCTTCTTCATTCCTGAAAAAATTATCAAAAGCGAGAACTATGCCAAAGGAGGAGTGTCCAATGATGAAAAAGAATGCCTAATGAATACGCAAAGCACTGTCCTCGGTGAAGGGAGTGAAATGAGGAAAGATTCAGTCGGTTCAGAAACAGATTGATTCACCAGCAAAGGTTCAAAGCAGGAGAGGATGACTGAGACAGGAGGTTTGGGTTTCTGACTTGCCAGCAGCTTTCGCCCTCAGCCAGGTTTGAAGAATAAAAAAACAGGTTTGCAGTTACACAACAGTTATTTTCACCTGTGCTTTACAAACATCTGCAAAAGCTGCACTGACAACAAGGCAGATGTGCAGAGAACAAAGACATTTTGAGGAATTTTTGTCTAATTTATTAAGAAACACTTAGCTTTGTCAGAAATAACACAACAAACAGTTCTGTGATGCTTTTATTAATAATTTGTGTAACAGAATTTATTTAGTACGTTGCAAACAAAATCTAAAACTGACAAAATCTAAGAAAGAGAAAAAAAGAAATTTATTCCTTGAGCCTCCCTGAAAATTCTAGATTTCATAATCATGCAAAATGTTTTCACCTCACAAGTTTAAAGTTACTTTCCAGGCGTCGATTAAACCACTAAAAAATCATCTGTGAACATCAAAATTATGCATTTAGATGTTTTTCAACGAATCTTTTTATGCCTTTCATTGACTTAAATGTAACTCTCTCCCTTCATATGGAGATTGCAGATCTATGCAGTCTACTTCTCTACCTCCACCCATCGCACTGCCCCTCACCTGCAGCTTTGAAAATGCTCATCAAACACAAGACCCGTCAAAATCAGTTTGGTTTTTTCAGATTGTGTTCTATCCATACATTATGTTTACCTTTTTTTCTAAATCTCGTGTTTATTTATAGAAGCACATTTTTGTCAGTAGACAGAGGATCAAACCGTGGAGTTGAAGAACGCTCCAAACATGTTTGTATGCACATATTCAAACTTTGATTTAAAGTGAGTGGAGAGAAACTTTCCTCCTTCAGCAGACAGGAACTTTAAAAAAAAACAAACGCTGCAATCAAACTCTGCACATACATCATTCTGCACGGTGAAGGTCAAACATCAGAGTGATGTTACAATAAGCAAAACAGTTCTGAGTACAAGGGGAATAAATCATCTAAATTTCTGTTTCTCTTTTTTTTTCCCCCATTCAGTGATTTTCCGCAGTTCAATTTTAGAAATTACACTGTCTTTTTTTTCTTTTCTTGTATTAAAGCAATAAGCCACATAAGCAACTGCAGTGCTATTGTGTAATCATTAGTGGCTCTTTGCAAGCCATCAAGGATAAATGGCTCAAAGAGGAAAAGAAGAGCAAGCAATACAACAAAATGTCAGACGTATTACTAACAAAGCTATCTTCATTCAGAGGATTCACATTTTTTACTCAGCCAATCACATTCTGTCTGCGGACATGAAAAGTCTTTGCAGTACAAGTCTGCCTGAGAGGAATATTAATTTCTAGACAAACATTTTAACTTAATACATTTAAGACTAAGGGGCTTGTCAAATAAACTGCCAATAAAAGTCACAAAAAATAAATGTATAAACGAGCAGAAAGTAAATAAATACAGGCTGAATAAATAAAGCAGGGACAAGGCGTGCTATTAGCTTAACTTCAATCCCTGTTTGTCCAAAACTGTTTAGTCTTTGGAAATGTGGCTCTGACATGAGGACGTTTCTGGAGTGCTTGTTTTTCAGGAAAAACACAGGTGTAACCGATAACATTATTGGTGGCTCCGTTCCACTTTAAAGTGCCAATAAAGCGTGGAAGTAAGCCAGCATGCACACAATGCAAAGGCCCTGAATCTGCACAGAATCTGTGCAAACCTTCATGGTGACACATTGAGCTCTCTCTCTGTCTTTCTATTTCACCCTCCTGTTTTTGTGTGTTAGCATGCCGGTATTTTTTTATTGTCATTTTACCCATTTCATACAGTAGCCCATTAGAAGACCTACAGAGAGTTTTGCACAGTTAACCCTGACACTTGTGATGAGCCTCCTGCCACCACAGCTGTTTTGAATCAGCTCATCAGTCGTTAAGGTAGCTTTTCTTTAAGCCTCAGTATACACGTGTGAGTTTGGGCTTTCCCAGGTGAAAGATGACTAAACATGGTGGATATCTTTGGTCGTGGCTCTGAAGCAAAAGTCCTACATCAGGCATCTAAAGGTTCACACCCAGTATTTCTCATGATTTTGCAACCAAAGTTAGCCTGGGACAAATCTGTGATTGATATGTGACTACAATCCTGAGTTTACACCTGGTATTTTTAATGCATTCACACTGTCCACATCGAGGTAAGAACTCTGTCCTTCGAATCCAAAATTGCATGAATAATTTTGTTAATTTGAGGTTGCAGCTTCCAATCAGTTTCCCTTAAAACATCCTACAAAAATCCTTCAACATCAACAGTTGTCATCCAGTGACATCTGATCTGAATCACATCTGTTCACACAGTAATCATGATGCATTCACACTTTGCACTAAATGCAATTCACCTTATACAAACAAAAAACAGCATAAGGATACAGATTTCATTTTAATGCCTCAGCTTAAAATGTAAATGGCATCGAAAAGTCTTGCATCCACCTGACAACTGTATCCAAACTCTAGTAAAAACTTGCTGAATCAGAAAATTAACACGAACAGGTGCACACGGGCCTGAAAAAAAAACACCAACATTTGCTGCATCTTACGTTTGCTCGATGGGGGTAAACAACAGCGTGCAGCAGATGCAAAGCACTCAGTAAGCAGGAATAAAAAAAAAAAGCAATATCTTCACATGAAACAATTTTGAAGAGATGTATGAAGGCAAAAGGACATAAACTGAGATGAATTGGTGACGATACACGGTGGGAAGACAATAACGAACCGATGCGGAGAAATCAATAGCACCTACAAACACAATTAGACCGCATGAGATTTCTCGGCCTCTATAGAGTACACTTGAGAGAATCATCACACACACACACACACAGAGTCAAAAACACTCAGACATAAACACATCTACATGGTTGTGTGGGGATCAACATGTAGCAGTGTGTCGTGGCAGACACACAGACACAAAGCCCACAGCATTTAGCATAGCTTTTCTTTTGAAAGTAATAAATTTAATATGAGGAATGAAATGAAAAGAGAAGCCTCTGCACTACTTTATATTTCTTATCTGCACTGCTTTAACCCCGAGAACAAGGAAGCCTTGTGTAAAAAGTGGATTTCTGTCACTCCTCTCTCTCAGATTTGTGCAGGATCTCACAGAAGAGTTGGGCTGTCATAACCGCAGCAGGTAAGAGGAAGGCAGACAGCTTCTCCTGCGAGTTAACAAAATAGCATAGTAATATAGTCAATATTCCCAGAAGGAGCTAATGGGCTGCTGTAAAGAAATGACACAGAGGAAAGAACAATGGACTTGCAAAAAATGTGCCCGTATTCGTCACGCTGAAAAGAGACAGGTGGAAGTAATGTGAAACCAGGCAGAGATGTCAAAGCAGTGCTTCTCTCATGCACAGCGAGAAACCAGAGCTACCAAATGTTTATTATACTATATTATATTGTGTTATATTATAAGCAGAAGCAGCAAATGACAAGGTGGGAAATGGTTTTTACAGTGAAAGGCATTGGGCCATGAATAGTGCTGCAGGAAAAAAAAAAAAGGCTATTTTGTCTTGATGGGTATACTAGTAAGCATGATCACAGTGCCGTGGCAGTATTCATGTACAGTACACTGTGTGCACACATTAGAGGAAAATGGCTGACACTAAAGAAAAAGAAACAAAGAAAAGAGAGAAATGGTTTGCAGTCTATTTCTTCCATCTGTAAAATGCCTCGTTATAGACTAAAAAAAAAAAAAAATCCTTGTAAAAACAACTTGGAATAAGAAAGTGCAAGGCCAAGGTTCAGCCTCCGGGGAGCGTGAAATGTGCTTACCGAACAAGGACAGTAGTTTTAGAGACAAATTGTTCTGGACAAAAGTGTTACACACAGAGAAACAACGGACCAATGTGGTTTATCTCAGGGCTCAAGAGCCACCGGGACCAAACAAACATGATGGTTCAATTTGCAAAACAAAATATACATGTAAATATTAGGTTTTTTTTGCAATCAGAAATCACTTTTTTTAATGTATTCTCCCTTCCTAAACCCTTCTCATGTGTCAGTCCTCATTCTGAGAAACAGAAAAGCTGCAGATTGACTACAGAAGTTTTGAAAATACAGTGGTCCCTCGTTTATCACGGGGGTTACGTTCTAAAAATAACCCGCAATAGGCGAAATCCGCGAAGTAGT
>JAPZDY010000011.1:20794923-20815380 GCA_029783645.1 Ctenochaetus hawaiiensis
ACTGTACAGGAGACACGGCACGGAGGAGATTGATTGACAATGGTCTACAGTCCCTTAGCCAATCAGGACGCAGAACATAATGCGCGTTCATACGCTGTAAAAAAAAGCATGCAAAATTGCACTAAAAAAAATCCACGAAACACCGAGGTCGCGAAAGGTGAACCGCGTTATAGTGAGGGAACACTGTAGTGATAAAGCACTCATCTATGAGAATATTAACATTGCATATTACATTTAACACACATTAGCAGCTCAAGTCTGCACATACAGAGCAGCGTACACCAGAGGAACATACTTAGACCAGTAATTCAGAGTGCAGTGTATTTGAGGAACTTGGTAAATGATATTTATGGCTATTGATTACATTTTAGCAGTCGTATTACATTATGGACTCCGGCCCGATCCGGCAGAAACGCTAAGAGCGAACAGAATGCCTTTGAGATGGGTCACGACATCATCGGTTCCTGTTCTGTCTTGGGATTGTTCTTCCATTAGCCCTGAAAAACAAACCTGCTGTTCCTGTAGGTTATCATACACCATGTAGGTCAGCGCGGAGGGAGCTGAATGTCAGCGGTACGCTGCCTTGCTATGTGAGGGCCACAACAAACGCTGTATTCAACAACGGACAGCAAGGACACAAGATAGAGCACATCCGACAAAAGAAAAATGAACGAGTGCGCTCGCACACATGCACTCACGGACGCTGTACTTAAGGCTCAAAAAAAAAAAAAAAAAAAAGATGGCAAACTCTCTAATCTTTTGTAAAGGTCAAGAGCCTGCTGTGGTTTAAAAAGCTTGTTCACTACTGAGGTTTATTAACCATGTTCAAAACATTTTGCACACCAAAAAAAGATAATTTTAAACATGCAAGAGTGTTTATTCCATCTAGACTTTTTATTTCTCATTTGCAGCGTCGAGTCTGATTGTTGGCATTCATCGGCTAAGACCACGGAGGCCTGTGTTATCGACTGATTATGGATCAGGACCACTCCAGCCTGTAGGCTATTAGGAGAGCCAGCAGTTCAGGCTCCTGCCCTGCCGTCCCTTAATTGGTCCCCTTAGAAACCCAGCGCACACAAACTTTCACAATCACATTGGAAGATTATACTGAAGAGAAAGGGCGAATCCCTGTGTGCAAGCCGCTTGGCATCGATTAGCTCACTCTATCACTTCAGTTTCTTCTTCACGATTTTTTTATTTTTTTTTATCTTATTTCTTTTCTCACCTACAGATTACAATCAGCTGGGGTGGTCTTTGAGTAAACCATACAAGTCGAGATAAAGAGAAGCAGACCGAGGAGAAAATGGCTGGAACAAATGGGAGATGACTCAGGACTGCCTACTGGGTAATTGGGTTTTATCCTCTCATTTTATCAGGCCTTGTTTTGGATTATAGCTACGCAACACACACATACGCAGCAAAAAAAAAGAAAAAAAAGGAGGATACCTAGACATTAGCAGATCTTAAGATAACTGATTAGGTGTGGGAGAATGAGATCGTTGCTGCAGTCTCATTATGATACCCTACTGAAGAAGAAGAAAAAAAAAAAAGCTCATGCATTTTCTGCAGAAAAGGCTGAGGCTTTTTCAAGGTATTGGACACAGTCGGTAAACACATTGCGCACAAAAAAAATGTCAACACGAGATGCCGCCGCACAATAGCTTGTCTATTCCATTTCCGCATTCTAATTCAAAGCGTGTTCATTTCAACCTGACATTTCAATTTCAGATGCTTCTACAATTCGGTGCTTTGAATATGGATCTTGTCAGTACATGAGTGCGCTCCGGTCGGAGACGACGACGAGCTGACAACTGGCAAGAGTCATCCGGCAGACATACTGTACATATCTTATCCTGCCCTCTGATCACACACACACACACACCCACAGGCTTCATGGCTTTTGACAACAAAAGCTGCGCTGTTACAAAAGTCATTTATGAAAAAAAAAAAAACACATCACCTGCGACGTTTACGGTCAGAGTCAAGTTGTAAACGCTCTTTAACAGGCACTTTATTCAAGCAGCTACATCAATATGAAATATTCTCACATTTTTATTCAACTTTATCTGTATTTTATGTAACTTATCCAAACCAAACTCTACTCTATCAGTAAGATACACACATCTCCTATCAGTCAAAAAAAACGAGATGTCCTTGAAGATCGTATACTGACATTTTTCCGCCGAACTGGAGAGGAAATGTGTTTATTCCGCTCAGCTTGTCAAACGATCAGTGGAGTTTAAATATGACGCCGGCTGCAGCAGCAGGACATCTGCCCTGAATCGAGCTATGTCACCGAGGTTTTTCAGAATAAACTACACCCCCCAGTGTTGATTGCAATAATGGAGCACATCGCCCAGTGTGACAGTACGGCTCTTTAATGTGTTTTAATGTGTTTTTAATAGTTTTTGGAGGACAGTGGAGCTCTCCAGCTTGGATGAAACCAGTACAGTAAGCTATTACACAGTAAAAAAAACCCTGTTTTCTATTGTGTCTTCAGAGATATTATTAATTATAATAAAAAGGAAGTTAATTCTATACCTTCCAAATAAAGGATATGTGTTTAGGAGCCTTGACTTTATAAATGCTGTATTGTCTTCAGCTCTGGGGCTTAGGTTGGTCTGAACCAGCTAAGATGAAATGGAGCAGAAATAGGCAAAGCTATTTATTGATTCTGCTGTCTGTGAGGTGAAACAAAAGTGGTCTTTAAATGAATGTAGCCACATCGATGGCACTGAATAGATGTTATCTATCTTAATGACAAAGGGGAGTCCTTGGCTGAAGGGGAACCTCATCAAAGTTACACATGCATAACCTTGCAACGGTGCTCAGAGAGCAGAAGAAAACACACAACCTCTCGTATGGATAAGCATTTAAATTCAAATGTTCAAGTCATTAGCCAGTGTCAATACGCAAGAGGAGAGAAATTCAACACCGCTCAGCAAGAACGTAAGTAAAATGGGATATTTGTTCCGGCCATATGTTTTCACTTTTTTTTTTTTGTTTTAAAATGCTTAATTCATTCTAATTTAAATGTAAATCAGCCCCACAAATAGAATTATGAGTTTCTCATTCAAATTCATAACAAACAAATGTTGGAAAAAACCATCAGGCAAAGACAACAGGAGGCTGCAGAGCCACAAACACACCGAGAAGAACGTGGACAAAAGCAATATGTACTGACTCACACTGCAATAGGTGCAAATGAAAAAATATGTGGTGATTCTTCAACAATCAACTGCATAAATAGATTGCCTGCTATGAAAACAATAAAAGCTGAACATATTAGAGGAAGTAAGAGCATGACTCCTGTTTGCAGATAAAAGGCTAAGAAAAACAATAAAACCACTAATGTTATGAAACCTGATCCGGGTTGGATGCAATTTGAGCATCAGAAACAAACGACGCTACGATGCCATAACTATGACAAACTACGCCTTTCAGGCCCGAGAACAACATTTTTAGGGATGTTCTTATAAGCTCATATCCTTAACGTTTGAGCAGATGCTTAAACCTGAACGAGCTGGCTAGTCTTTTATTATTTTCATGCTGATAATTACTGCATTTATTATTAAGAGCCATTTGAAACCGTTTGCCACATTCTTCAATAAGCAAATTGTATTTTAAATGCCTCTGAAATGTGTGGTACATGCATTATTAACACTGCACATTATCCTGCGAATGTATATTAAGTGCACATTAATAAAATAATAGCTTAACCTGCTAATATTTCTAGCGATCACTAGTGAGTAGCAACTTTTAACTGACTAGTTGACTAATCGCGTGTATATTTATCACCTAACAGGACTTAAAAAGCAGTGAAAGACAGCTGACCGGTGTTGGCTGATCACAGCTTTATCGGTCCAACAGGGGACAGAAGAAAAACCTGCAAAGAGGCCAACACAGCGGTCAAGCTGGGAGATGAGCTGCAAAGATTGTTTAGTGAACTTTGAACTTGTTATTATTGCAGACGCTGCCCTTTTTTTCTGCTTTTCACTGCCAAATAAAAAAAAGAACAAAGAGGAGGAGAAAAGCAAAGGTAATGGAGAGAAAAGTGATTCACAATGTGGTTTCAAACAGCTCCTCCAAACACAGGTGTGCCTCTTTACTCATGGAGTATACTGTTTGTGCTCAGCAAGAAAAAAATGTTGTTCTACCTTAAACCACTAAAATGTTCTTGCCAAGGAAAAACCTGCAGATTCAAAGCCTAGAGCATAGTGATATCATGTACTCTAGACAAGATGGTGGCATTAAAACTACCTGTTCAGTACACATATTAAATAAAAATACGTTCTGAAATGTTATTTAATGGTGAGTTGAATTATTACCGGGCCTTGTACTTTCAGGTTAGCTGATTTTTAGCTTCATTAGATTCTGTGTTGTTGAGTTTTTTCTCATTTTTAGAGAAACATAAGGACTAACTGACCAACCGAACTGCAAACATATAGCAGACACTATACAAATCTGCAAATCTAAGATGTTTATAATGCTAACTATTTATTCTGGTCATTAGGCTGCAACTTAAGTTAAGTTTAGGCACAAAAAACATCTCTTTAGAGTTACAAAAAGATCACATTTCTGCTTAAAACACCCCATTTTCTTGCAACAAATGTGGCTGACTGTTGCTTAAATGCGAAGTTTTAATTTTTTTTTTAAACACAGGTGAAAATTATCTGACAATAGCTAAAAATACTTGATAAGTTGCCACAAATAAGGCTGAGAAATGTCCTGATTATCACTAAAATATATTCAGTGTTGTTCTCATCTTCCCAGCATGCCTTGTGACAAAGGGGGAAAAGTCAGCTTATTAACCTGTTTTTTAACTTTCTGTATTTTACCCAGCATTCGTGATTTGTCTGTAAAAACTTTCACACATCTGTGGTTTGCGGAGATGTAAAACACCGACAT
Source organism: Ctenochaetus hawaiiensis (assembly GCA_029783645.1). Classification (NCBI taxonomy): domain Eukaryota; kingdom Metazoa; phylum Chordata; class Actinopteri; order Acanthuriformes; family Acanthuridae; genus Ctenochaetus; species Ctenochaetus hawaiiensis. The sequence continues at coordinate 20,799,832 of JAPZDY010000011.1, forward strand.
ATTTTTCTGACAACTGGGCTGTTGGCGCTGAGTTTTCTGTGGTACACAGCATGTCAAGGCAAGACACCATTTTTGCCATCTCCGAGTTCGACTTTGATTTCAACGTGTTTTGGCTTTGCACTTCTCAAAGACAGTGCTTCTGAATCTTCCCCCTTCGGTCTGCAGGACTGAAGATTTCTTCTGAAGAACACAAAAGAAATCTTCAAAGACCGATGGACTTTCACTTTCTATTTTATATTATGAATGACAGAGCTTTGTTGGTTTTACAGCATCCAGTCACACATGACTACAGAGAGGTATTATGTAGGCTTCATATGCCAAGAGGGACTCTTAAACTACATCCTGCATCTCTGACAGTCACAAAAGCACCAAATGGCCATTGAGAACAGACAGGGCTGCATAAAATATAGCCGGGCATAGTTCTTTTCTGCGCCTCAAGGTGTTATCTGGATTCTTTTACTAAAGGAAGAGGGATGGAAACTTCACTTCAGTTCATAAAAAAAAGGTGAACAAACAAGCAAAACAGCTTTTTAACAGATAACCAAACATTTCAACAGTATTCCATTCACAAAAGAGAGAAAACAGGGCAAAGACAAAAACGGAAACTGGAGCCTGAACGTTAAGTGGGATCACAGTTCATCTTAAATGACATTTTGGAAAGTGCACGCTTTCAAGTGTGTTTGCACATGTGGTTACACACTTCAGTGACACTTTTCTCAAACATTTACTGAAACACAGTGACTTCAAATCTAGACAGACAACCCGTCTTCACTTCTTTTTCTGCAGAAATTAAGTAAAATATCCCTGATACAGGCGCCGCAAGAGTTTATCACAAGTTAGCTGTCTAGAATGACATTGCAGCCTCTTTTTTAGGCATCAAATGACTAATTTAAACCCTGTTTTCGATAAAATGAACACTTGAACAACATACGACATATTCTAGGAAAATTCATGTGATTTATACGTCATTTAGTTTGACCAATGTCTCATCTGCTAACACTGCAGGAGCAGGATTTACGATTACGCAGCCAGACACCAGTGTGTGTGCTTGTGTGTGTGTGTGTTACACATGTTTTAAGCTTCACTTTTGAGGGGCTGTCATGTCGTCCATCTTCCACAGCCACTGGTCTCATACCATTAGAGACACACAAGGTCAAAACTAACATGGCTGATGACGAACGCATATGCAGCCGTGGCAGCATGTTTCATGACCGTGTGAGGGCTGTATTGGTTCTGAAGCACACTAACAAGGAAATCAATCACCTCTGTGTGTTTGTTTGTTTCCCCCTCTGTGTCTCAATGCTTTTGCCCTCTCTTGTGTCTGTGTGGACTATCCTCTTTCCATGTTTCAGTGGTGGAGAGGATATATATTGTGGCTCAGATCCTTCTTAGCGAACGACACCTCAGGCGGCTCAGTTTTCTTCTTGAATTCATCTTCTTCAGTTACATTCTCCAGTTTTGTCATAATTGTATGTTTACTCTGATTTTCTTTTTGTGGATCTGCTCTGTGCACACAACATCCATTTCATGTCCGTCTCTCCTGGGAGAGGAATCCCTCCTCTGTTGCTCTTCCTGGGGTTTCTTCCATTTTTTATCCGTTAAAAGGGCTTTTTAAAGAGAGTTTTTCCTCATTCGAATTGAGCGTCTCAGGACAGAGGGTGTTGTACTCTGTAAAGATTGTAAACCCCCCAGAGGCGCGCTGTGATTTGTGATATTGGGCTATATACTGCAAATAAAAACTGACTGGACTTGACATGTTCACTTCTCCGAGTTTCTCACATTTGTCATTTCTGATGCGTTTCCGATGACTTCCACATCAATATTGTCATGTGCTATGATCTGTGTTGAAGTTCCCCTTGTGATGAGATCAAGAAAGAGAGGGGAAAAAAAGCAAAAAAGCTTGTGTTATTTTTGATTCACTTTAATCGTTTTTCACTCACACGACACCAAAAAACTGATGCACGAACATGTTCGCGTCGGCATGTCAAAACAGTGTAGCCCATAAACAAACATCGAACCCCTGCTTTAATCCCAAAGTCATTAAATATGTATTTGCTTTTGATTACTCTTGAAATTAATTCATCAGGGAGAGCAGTGACAGGTGCTCGCTGTTACTGACAAACTGCTGTGGCAGTTACTGATAACATGAGATACTTAAGTATTCTGCACTGTAACCCACCTATCTGTCTTTCTCACTCTGCCTTTCCAACCCCCCCCCACCTCCTCTAACATTCTCCACTCCCTCGTTCTGCCTCTCCAAGCTCAGCCCTCCTTCCTCCTTCAGCCGGGTGAGTTGAGAAATGACACCAGAACCGAAAACATTTGTCACAACAACAATCCACTGAAACCAAATTACATCGAAAGGAATTGCAAGGGAGGGGTGAAGGGATGGGGTATTTATGAAATACAAGTGCTCCAAAGGAAACAAGAGTGCGACCCATAGGTGCACGCTGGAAGCTGCGGAGTAGAAAGAGGGGGGAGGTGGAGAGAGTGTTTGGCATTGAAACGAATAGTGTGTGGCGTGAATCTTGCCTTTGTGGCGATGCCCTTGAGTTAGCCAACGAGGCATTGAATGGTGCATTGTGGATGGGCAGTTATCTCCAAGGCTCCCCTTTCAGTGTTATTACAAAACTCATGACAGCAATGCTAGCTCTTCTTGAACAGAAAGCTTCAAGGCTGTGGAGACAAGGCTGAGAGGCAGACCTGCACGAAGGGGGGAGCGAAATGGCAACATGTGACACCCCCATCACTCTCGCAGCATCCGAAACACACAAGACGCCATCGTGCAACATCACAGCGCCCGCATGAAGCCACTCAGTATGCATGCAACATGTATAAATGATGCTAAATGATGAAAGCGTAATCACTATGTGGAGCAGTCTGGAGATTTCCAGAGCTCAGCCTAAGAACTTGTATCAAAGCAGACGCGGACAAGTTTTAATTGATCATTATTGACTGAAACAAACCCGATCAAACGCCGGACCTTTGATCACTGTTCTCCACTGTCCACCGCAGCCTGCTAGTGCAGTAACGCTGCTCCAGTTAAAGTCAATCAGGCTCTGCAGGACCTTCAGTGTTTGGAATAAAGCAGCTTGTGAAAAACAAAGTGTGCAAAATTTAGTAGGCTACAGCTGTTATTTCAATAACAAATAGATATTTAATCAACACTGCATATATTGTTGCTGTTTCGTGCATAATTATTTTTACTATTCAAAAAGGAGCAGCGCTGATAAAAATTTACTTTGGCATGAATAAAATATATTGTCTCACTCTCTGTTATGGGTGAAAGTAGCAACAAGTTCAAGGAGATCACGAGGAGGCTTGTGAATTGAAAAAATGACAAATTATCAAGTGAATTAACAAGTATGTCATTTGCCAGCGGCATATCAATATAAAAGCTGATAAGCAGGGGCAAACCTGCAAGTGAGAGAGACAAACACTGCATCAGTTTGTCAGCGGGTGTGGTTTCTGATTGACATTTTTTTTAAAGGGGGAAGCAACAAAAATTGCTTTCTGTGACAGAAAAAATGTCAGTGGTGCATTAAGAATGATAAATCATGAAAAGCACAGCCCAGTTTTTTTTTATTAGATCAAAACTGTCTCAAATGAAATGTCAGTTAAGTGCATCGAATCAATGAGAACTGACAACTTACCGTTCTATTCTTCGGTTCAAATGCATTTTATTACCTTTATTATTATTAATTTGTGGAGGCGTTTTCATTACTTTAATTTTCTCCTATTAGTTTTTATCACTCCCTCCCTCGGGACCACTTGGCTTTAATGTTAAATGATAAATTTTGTGTTTGGAAGGGCAAATGATGACTGTTAGAGAGGGAAACGGATGAAACACGGCTCCGTTTCAATCATATCACGACTGTTTTAATCAAATTGGCTTTAAATTAATCAAATGACTTGATGACTCATGATTCAATTTGTAGTTTTACATTTTTTTTTACCCCTCAATTTTTCAAATCATGTCGATATTCATCAGCTACATCGTTTTTTTTTCACCTCCATCCTCCATAATTTTGGGCTTGTAGATTATATGTGTGTCGGGCAGCTTTGTCATTCAGTTAAACATTATTATCGGATGAGACTCAACAGTTGCTCTGAATTAAATGACTCAGATTAGGTTTGGGACTGAAAAACACTTGATGGAAACATAATAAAGCAAACACTAAAAACAGACAGAAAAAAAACTAAATCTAATTATATTTAACAAATTCCACATTACAACAAAGACAAAACTTGATTGCACAGTGGAAGTGAAAGGGCTCTTATTAATCTATATATAACCACGAGTGAATTGAATGGAAAAAAAAACTATGGAGCCACTTCAACAGGCTCATAATGAAAGCATTGTTCCTTATTGGAGCAAACCAAAGGTTTCTTTCCTAATCAATCCAACTTCTCCTGGGAATATCATTTACAAAGCTTATCTATTGACCAGCTTCCAAAGTCTCAATATCCCATAGAGATGAAACAATAGCTTTTTCACTGTAGTTCTCTCCAACCCAAACTCTCATCACACTCTATCACTGTAATGAGCGTGTGTTTGTTTACTTCCTAGTAAAAAAATTTCCTCTCAGCGCACAATATTCCCAATCATTTCCCCGTATTGGATTTTCTAGCTCTCCTGCTTTCACTGTAGACAATATTCCCTACTCTTGTTTGGCTGCTGGTGAGCTTTGTTCCCTCTGAATGTGGAGAAGAAATGATGGGAGAGGGGGGTTGGTACGTTGGAAAGAGAAATGGGTTCCCTTTGAATAATGCAGTAGTGAAACTGGGCAATATGACCACCGTGCGATCTCCTACAGAATAGAAACAACTGTGGATAGCAAGCCCAACTGTGCTCGTGAATTCATCTCATGTGAAATGTCAGTTAAATCAAAGCTGGAGCTTGAGAAAGAGTCGGGCCAGTCATTTTTTTTTTTGGGGGGGGATAAATAAAACATGGCAGAGAAGACTCTGCTCTTTATTCCTCTCTCACTCACTCGCTCTTTGTCTGTTTCTATCTTGAGTTTTTTTTTTCACTTTGCTTGAACCGTTTGTGCGTTTTTTTAGAAGCAGGATGTCTATATAGGCTGCAGCTCGGAGCCTCAGCCACTAAGAGCTTGTCAGATTTGATTAAACTGAAAGCAAATTTATGTTTCCAAATCTAAAGGACATTGTGTATTTTGTTTGCATCATACAGTGCTGCTGTTTTGTTGAGACTACTGTTTTTTTTTCCTCCCAGTATTATGCATGACATTCTGCTTGCAAAAAAAAAGGTTAAAATGGCGGTTATAATATGTGACCTGCTGCACGATTATGTATGTAAGGTCAATCAGGTGACTGTCATGGAGCGTGCTGAGCTGGTACTTCTCCCTTTTGCTTTGCATGTGGATGGAAACTGGTGGCTCGCTTCAAGTTGACCACTTACATGACTTAACAGCTTTGTCACGCAGCATCGGGGTACATTTATTGATCTCACCCCCAACAACCTTACATAGACCATTAGGACTTAACTGATGTTTCAAATAAAGCAGCCTATCCGAGTGGTTTATGCCATCCAAGCGTCTAAATCTAAAGGCTCAAGTTGGAATTGTTCTACATTTTGCCATAAATAGACCAAACCAGAAACATGATAGTCCATATTTCCATGCTTTCTCCTCTGTGTAGCACAATCCATTCAGCTACTGGAGATGTAAATCTTTAAAAATAGGTCACAAATATATAGTTTCATTTTCTAAAAAAAGGCTGAGTAATCTCCAAAAATGGCTTTAAGCTGTGGTTTTTTAGCAAATGCTACTCAAATAAAAAGTGAATGAGTTCTTGTGGCCTAGTGAGTTCTTATGGCAGCAGGATGTGTGTGTGTGTGGGATTAAAAATTAAAGGGTCAGCTGACTTAATCATTAGTTTAACACCTATTTTAAAAGTTCATTATCAATAAGATCATTTTATGCCTTTCTCCAACCTCTTACTTGTAAGGATTGATGTTTTTTTTCTTATTGGATAGTGTTTAATGTACAAAACAGTGCAATAAAATTTTCACCTTGGCTTTTATTGTGAAATTGTGAAGGATATTTTATGTCATTTTCTGAATTTAATGGATAAAAAAATCATGAGAATCATATAAATAATATAAAAATGCACTGATGAATTGTTAAATCTTGGTTTTGTAACCTTTTAATACAAGCCCTTTCAGTTTTTCATGGAACTAAAATCCACAAATGAAACAGCAGTTGGTCTTGAGTTTGGCTTCACTTGAAATAATGCAACAATTGAGCCTTTTCTGAGTGAATGGCTCCATTATTGCATGAATGATAACATACTGCGGCGAAGAACTCATGGAGAAAAGTCACTGTTCTTCACACGTATGACTCAAGGTTTGCAGCTACACACACACACACACACACACACATTCACAATCATATCCAAGCTGCTGCACTTCCTCACTCTTTCACTGCTAGCACAGCTGTTTCACTGATCACACTGCAAACACCTCTTCCACACTCGCTGCTCAACATTTCAACATTTCATCAGCCTCGTCTTCCTCCTGATTCCAACTGCAGACTCTAATTCTGCTGAAAGTTTCCCCTTTTTGGCAGAAGTTTGTTATCACTTTGTGTTCTCTTGGTTTGCTAAATTTTAAATTGTAAGCTTGCAGGTGAATAATAGTGTACCGTCCTTGCAAGACATAAGAATAAATTTGGATTACTGAGTTATAACTTTGTATACAACTGAGAATTAAATTGCCAACTATAGGGGTCTTTATGTGTATGTGGCTCTAGAAATGAGTTTTTACTGCAACTATGCTCTACAACTTAGACCTGCTTGCATGCTTTACATTATTTAGTCTTCTTTTTGGTGAAGCCTTTTCCATTTCATCTCATTTTATTTCTGCATAAAGTATTTGACTGTTGACATCCATATTATTGCACGACATAAATATTTATTTTGCAGCCTGGCAGAGAGCCATCACAAGAGCGAGCCTCACTTTAAAACATGGCAGATGTATAACAACACATACCCCTTCAGGTTGTGAAACTACAAACTGCAGGCGCAGGCACAGCTTGCATTTATGCACCGACAACATTACTGTTTTCTTTTTTTGGCTGTGCATGGGTCACTCATTTCAAACAGCATGCAGCATTTTAAATGAAAATGTAACCACTGTGCAGAAGTGGTCGTGTACAAACAACATCTCTGCAGCCAGTTCTGAAAGGTTATACTCAACGCCTTTCAGGCTAATGTCAAAAGAATGGCAAAAACACTGATTACGACATGCAAAGTTGCCCTGAAGATATATATGCTTAATCTAATATTTATGCTATGCAAATTTTCAAGTTGAAGCTAATTTCAAAACTTGAGATGCATAAAATGAAAACCTTGGGGCTAGCTAACTAATTGACTTGCAAATGCATCTTTGTTACACTACCGTGTGAGCTAAATGGATGTCAATAGGTCAGGACAGATTCACCAGAGTAAAAAGAGAAAAATTTCATGATGAACCATTCACTAATCAAATGGAAACATTTCAAGACAATGGGGAACATCTCAAACTGTTATCAAATAGGCCTAAAGAACCACAAATCTGTGCATTTTCATGAAGGAAAAAATGGCTAAATTTTGCAGCAGGAGCCACATTTTCCTCAAACTGGTACCTGGGTGTCCTCAGCAGGACAGCCCAGATTGTAAACCCACTGAAGCAACCAGCTATCAAATGTCTGCACAAGCCTGAGAAATTTAAATAACAAGCACCCACAGCTTTCAAAGCAACCAACAGCCTATTAATTAGAAGTTGCCTCCAAGCAATCATCTCCATAACTAACCCAGGGAGTACACTGTATTTTTATGTGAAACAATAGGTGAGCAAAAGACTGTGGTGTGCAGGCAACCAGCCTCCCTCATTTAACTGTTATTTCAACTTCTCAATGAACCAGTTCATGTGGTAAATGAGAACCTCCAGCAACTGTCCACATGTGGTGGCTTTAAGCAGCTAAAATGTGAAAAAGAAAAAAAAAAAAAAAAAAGAAACTCATCAGAAAAAATCAATCGGTAACGATCACTTGCACAGTAGGCTGAGATATGAAACACTATGCTCTTCCTTTTCATCACAGTTAAAAAACGTGGCATAAAGGGCAAAGAAAGCAGGTTTCTGGTGAAGCCCAGCTGGTTATCTGCTTTCCAAACTGGCTCTCGGTTTCTAATTAGCTTAATTACAGTGCGGCGATTCAATTTAGACCTTTAAAAAAACACACCTGTCTTCTAAGAAAAATCACATCACTCCATCACAGCTCAGCCAGCGCGTGGCGCAATGCAAATATGAAAAAAACTTGCAATAATTCAAATGCAAGCTGGAAAAATGGCTTACTTTTTCCACACACACACACAGTTCACACCAGTTGTAATATCACTTTTCAAGAGCCCAAAATAACTGAGGTCACAGCTACAAAACAGCGTCTGTCGAGGCTCACACACCTTTTCTCTCGAGTTTATTCTCCAGGGCTCAGACTCAAAAAACACTCCGCTCATCAGAGAGTGTGTCTGCGCTTTGCTTACCTCTTGCTAACGTGGCTGGGACTCGCGAGCCGAGAAGCACGAGGATGCCGAAACTCAAGTAGCATCCTCCCGAAAACTGTCCCATCACTGCTCTGCTGGTCTCCCTCCCCGTCGGGTCTGGGGGCACCGGCAGCGGGTCTCGAACATTTGTCGTCCGCGCGAGGCACCTCCAAACACGCCCGCACGTGCCCTGCCTTGACGAACGCTCAGTCCAGGTGTCGGAGCCGCGTAGAAGAAGTCCGCCCCAGATGAGCCGTCACCTCACGGAAACGCAGTGCGGAGGGGCAGAGACGGAAAGTGGTGCGGAGCTCTCAGCAGCCGGCACTCTTCTGCGCGAGAGTGGAAGGCAGAGCGCGCGCGCCAGCCAGCCAAAAGCTTTGGGGTTGTTCGGAGGAAGAGAGAGAGAGAGAGAGAGCGAGAGAGGGAGGAAGAGAGAGCGAGAGAGGGAGGAAGAGAGAGAGAGGAAGAGAGTAAGAGACCTCTTGTCCAAACCCCCGTGGACCTGTTGAGAAATTACAGAGACGCGTGTGGTGCGAAATGCAGCCTACGCACGCGCAGTTTTTTTTTTGTGTGTGTGCGTGTGCGTGTGCGCGCGCCTGTGATGATAAGATAAAGGAAAACAATGTCTTTCAATTATCTCCCCGACTCTTTCCCCCCACCTCCCCCCCGTTTTGTTCAAGTTTTCAGATACACCCAAGCTTGCTCTCTGGACACCCGCGTGGTCATTGAAATCGACATCATTGCCTTGGAGCTCGTGCCAGTGGCGTTTGGAAAATTACATTTTTTACTAATTAATGCCTATCTTCAGCCTACGAGCATATGGCCTCTGATTGGTGTCCAATTGCCAATTAAGAAGGCAGTGGCTGAGTTAAATCGGGCTACTTCTTTCCAATTGTCCCTTTTCCAAACGATTTCATTCATCTTAGTGTTTGTATTGAAGTGATCAGCGTCACATTTTGTCCTGAAGGAATATATAAGCAGTGATGCAGATATTTAGATCATCTTCTTAAGTAGCAAAACACATACAAGAGCCTTTATACCTCAGAGCTATTATTAGTATTTAAAGAGGGTTTTTTTTGTAAATATTGTGTTTTAGATTATTATTAGGATACATATGAGCAGGCTTTTAATAATCTATTGGGTAGAAGGTGAAAGAAGTAGCGCCTTCATTACAGACAAAGAAGCAATACTGTTCTGTAAAATTCGTAAGTGTTCTTGAATTTAAATCTGTATTTATTAAAAGCATATGTCCAGAAATTAACTAAAAATAAATAGTAAAGTGGACTGCCTTCTCTGCAGGTAGTTAGAATATATCAGTATTATGTTGTTGCTCACTGTAAATTAGGTCAAATCACACAATCTGATTGGTTGTTGGCTACTGTACAATAATGTAAATATGCTGATTATGTTAATACCTTTATTAAATCATTCTGTATCACTCCCTATGTAAGTAGATCAAGCTTGTGTCTTAATTGCAGGTACTTTTCACAGTTTTGACAGTTTTAACAGCTACAAAATGGAGGCGTTTATGATCTATTTCCATCTCCCTGGATGTTTAACTATGGAAGTCTGGATTCAACAGTGTAGATCTTTGTGAGAAATAGGAATATTCAGCTGCCTCTTAGTTGGTAGCAGCTCCACCTTCATCCATTTAAACCACATGAGTGTTGTACAGGGAGCGTTGTTCGGCCCACTTAAATTGTAATATTACAGCTTACCTGTCCTGAGCTGTTGCTTAGTTATACGTTTGGGTTGATGTGCTTGATGCATTTATATATAAAAACACTTAATTGAGATATTTAGCTCAGGTAGAGCTTATTTTGGCTTTTTTTGAAATATTTAGTTAGACAAACAGGTGGTGGAGTAAAATGTACAATATGCCACCCTTAAAAGTACAGACGTGAAAATATTGACAAGCATAACATTAAAATACTCAAGTACTTCAGAATTGTACTCAAGTATAGCTATTGAATGTTCCACCACTGTAACATATGTTGGGTGCACCTGGGTTAGTTACTGTTATGTTATTGGTGGTAATCAATGCACAACATTTCATAAACTGAACATTTTAATCTCAAAGGTGACTACTAGCTCATTCATGTAAACATGAGCTATTAAGTAACCCACAATAAATCCATTAGAAATGGTGACAGCATAAACTGACGTGGTATAAATAGTCCATTAAAGTACCTCAAAGTTTTCATTAAGTACAGTACTTGAATAAATTCCATCATAATGGGCAGCTGTCCTCACTTACTGTGAAAATATTCTAATGAGTCACTCTGTTATCAACTTCAATTGAAATGTATTGAGATGATACAGCCTAAAAGTGGTGTTGCTAAAAGCCTCAGAGTGTCAAAGTTTCCATAGAAACATTTTGACACTCGCTTATCAGCAGGAAATGGCAGGATGTCCCATTCAGAAAGCATCTGTATTTGTTTTTTATGTAAATCACTGCAGTTTGACCTTCTCCTGACATAATTACCCTATTGACCAGAACTTCAGTGGTTCATTTCCCACAGTTCTCGCCTTTGGGTCAGCCTGTCAGGCAAGGTTAACCGCTTGATAATATTTCTAAAGGGAGTCATAAACTGCGCATTAAATATTTGGGACGGCCTTAAGGCTATTGAGCTACCTGACAGAGCGTGAACTATAGAAAGGCACTGCAAATGTTCTTTTTTTTTGTTGAATGTCTCTTTTATTATTTTGAAAACATCAGGAGTTGCAAAGTGATGCATTTACTTGCTAGGACACAAGAACAGCTAAACCTTGACTGATCACTCTCTGAAAGGACTGAAGCAGTGGGTTTTATCACAGCAGAAAAAGCATTCATAACTTGTATTGTGTGTGTTTGTGTGTGTGTTATAAAAAGCACTGGCTGTTGATTGACAGTGAAATAAGAGTAACTAAATGCCCCTGGGCAGCTCCACTGTGCCTCACACTGTTATATTGTCCCTAAAATGCCCACAGGAACTGGAAAACGTTCAAGTGGTCCATTGTGGGAAATAATGTTGTGGGCTGAGCTATTAAAACAGCTGCTTTTATCTATAACTAATCAAGACTAGGACCATTTGGCTCTGGAATTGGACTCTTCCTGTTTAGCTCAAATAAGTGTCACTCTACTCCAAAATAATAAAGAAACTCATTACAGAAAGATTTTTCCATGGAAACAAGATTCAAGCGTGTTTTCAGCCTTTAAAGATTTACTTTTTTCATGTAAGAGCCAAACAGTCACTTTAATGGGGTGTTTTTTTAATCATTTCTCAATCAAGATTTCATGATCTATATTCAAAAGCGACATCTTTGGGCTTTCTGGTTTAAAGGGAATGAAAAATTTGGGATTTTCTGTAGAGGAGAGTAAATTTTTTATGATAATGTATCACACATTTTAAATATTGCACAGTCATTATAATTCAGTTATAATAAATTCATCCCTGACAGCATGTATGTGCAGAAAAAACCTGATTAAATCATATTTATGTCCCTGTTTGTCGGGAGTTAGGCAGTGAGCCTGGTTGGCACCTCTTAATAATTACATAAGGTGCTGGAAAATATCCTGCAAACACATATAAATACAGACGTGTATACCATCAGATACACTCTAACAGTGCTTCTATAAGGAAACAGACGCTGCTGTCTAGATTTTTCTTGCTTTATCCATCTGATACCCAGAGTGAGGATGCCTGCATAGAAATTTTTCAGATTGAAATGTGCAAAACAAGCAGTTTCTGCTTCTACCCCATAAAGCATTTAAAGGAACAAGGCAAAAAGTTCATTACCACCGAACTGCTGCTGCAGCGGCTCACAGCAGCACTGAGTGACAAGCGCAAATAACCCACCCTATTGTCTTCTGTATATTGAATCTGGTGCGTGTCATGGAAGCCCTTAAGTTTCCTTCACTGTGTGCAGCCAGTGATGTTTCTCGGAGCATTTACAGTCTTCTCACAACTTTGCAGGGGCCCCAGCTGAGGAACAGTGAATGTCACTCATTCACTCAGTCAACCGAGTCTGTCTCTCAGAAAACAGCCCTGCCTATGAGAAGGGTATTGTTTTTAATATGCAGTGTTTTGCTGAGTTTGCATGTCTCTTGCAGCATCATCCTGGAGCTTCACAACCATAGTGATGCACAGAGTCAGACTTGACTGAGACCAGTTTCAACCTCACCTTGTTCAGTGTTTGGCCTGAAGTAATAAAGCATTTTTTTTTTTAGTATTTTGAACTAATAATCATAATCATCTGGCTGTGTTTTCAATTTTGCTTTGAAGCATCTTATTTGACATTTAAGGATTTCTCTTGTTTATTTTCTACCTGCAAATAAATGGAATCTCCAAGTGCTCACTAAAGCAAATCTGCACATGGCAATTTATGCGAAAATGCCATTTTGAGTTCCTTTATATTAATCTATTTCAGGCCTGACACAATCTTTCATTAACCTGTAATGTAAAGAAAAAGTTTGCAGTTTGGGAACTTATTTTAATTTCCTTTTACCACTTCCATGTATGTGGATGTGCTAATATGCTAATATGAAGCTACTGGCAGCAGCCAGCTAACTTAGCTTAACATTAAGAGTCTTAATGCTCAATGCAGTCTTAATTCAAGACTGTAAACAGGGATAAACTGCAGGCCTGGCTCCGTCCAAAGGTAGTAAAATCTTCCTACTAGCACCTGTAAAGCACACTAATTAACATAGTATATCTTGAATTTAAACTATACAAAATACACAGTTTTACGAGGTGTTATGTGCCAGATGGTGGCCTTATATAATGCAAAAATAGATATGATAATGGTATCACTTTTCTCATCTAACTCTCAGCAAGAAAATAATATATAATAAGTTGCACACATTTCCCTTCAACCACAGTTTATTTTCCGTGTGCAGGTGCTGCAGAAAACAAGAGTTGTTAAAACCTTTGCACTTGTATGTGTATGAGCAAGAGGCTGTGTGATACACAGTCTTTGCAGACCAAAGAGGGTGGTAACCGTCGGTGGTAATGTGCTGTAAAAAAGTCAGAGTATGTAAGCACGAGAGGAAGAAAAGAAGGCTGCTGCTTTGCAAGCCTTTTATGAGAGCTTATAAGGCTTAAGGATACATAGTGTTTTATGGAGCAACGCTGAATACAAATGCACAAGGAAAATTCCTGAAGGAACCTTTGAGAGCATCACTTGAAATGTTGTTAGGAGATGACAGACAGCTACTCATCAACCCTCCTTTACAGCTAACCTGGAGTTTTGAACCAGCAAAACCCCATAAACTCACTGGTGCTACCTACTCAAGACCTTTAAAAATAAGTCCAACATATATATGTATATGTATGTATATTCAATATGTGTGTGCTGATATCTGATATTTTGCAGCACTTTCTGATTCACCATTGTTCTTCGAAGTTCAGAGGCTACGAGGATGTGAATAGCCAAAAGGTGCAATTAGGCTACAAAAGACAAGAATGAAAATCAATGCATTGGGTGTATTTTTCTATTTAATTCAATAGTATGTTGCTCACTATTCATATATCAGTCACTGCGATCAATAATGGACAGCTTAGACAAAAGCTTAGCGTTATTTATTGAATGAATCACTCACATGTGCACGGCTACCCTAAGGTATGGTATATGTATCTCCTACGTGAAATTCCATTTTCATTGTGTTCAGCTGAACACAGGAGAGTGTTATTAAGTATTTCATATAACAAAAGCCAGGGGAAAACAGCACATCTTGTATGCCAATTACATGATATACAATTACACAAAACATGCATTCATTTGTACTCTGTAGCAGCAACACATGAAAAACATGCAATTTTAAAATTTGTGAAAATCAAGAGGAGGTCATGACAGGAGGATTAAAAGTTTTATGAAATGTCTTCCGCCTTCTTGTTAAAAATCTTTGCCGTGGGCATTTTCACTCAACTGCAGAGTGGCTTGAGGTTTCTGCTGAGAGAAAAAAAAAATCATGCAACAATCGATTCAAAATTAGATAAAGGCCTGATCTCCTTGTATCAGGGCACACAGCCGCTCGTGCTTGCAGTATAAGCCCATTTGGGTGTGAACAAGCAGTGATATTTTTTTTGTTCGGAGGCTAGAGATGACCACCTCCAGTGCGGATATGAAAGGTAGTTATATATAAGGAGGTATGCATTAACAGTAGGAAGGGAAATGGACAATAAAATGAGGTCTTTTCATCTCTTGTAAAAGCAGTGCACCTCCCGCCACAGCGTAATGACAGTAATATAATGAAAAAGAGATTTGACAGCAGGTTGTAGATCATGTTCTTGTGTAGGAGGTGCACAGCGTCTCTGTATATATATATATATATAGGTATATATGCATGTATGTATGCATGTATATCTGCATGTATGTATGCAGCACAAACTACCTCACATAAAACAAAAGACATCGAATGAGCATTAAAAGAGAAGTAGAGATTTAATGTAAAATAAGATGAAAGATAAAACCCTCTTATTAAAAATTAATTAAGCTGCATAAAACAGGGATAGAACGTCATAATTAATGGAAAATAAGATGGAAAATAAAAACCGCCCTGATAGTAGTGGCCAAAATATAATAAAAAAATAAGGATAAAATATTACAAAGCACAGAGAATTCATCACATAAGATGGAATATAAAACCCGCTGAAAAATATCAATAAAATAAAGTGAAAGTAGAGTGCATAGAATGCATAAAATCAAGTACAAGACATTTCAAAAGAAGTGCAGAAGAAGAGGATGTGAGGCAAAGCCCAAAAGAAGTTTCAAGCCATAAAATCGTCGCCAGTTTAAAGGCTAAATTGAAGAAATAATTTGTAGCTTTCTTTTTTTAAAAAAAAAACATTCAGTGAGCTGTCTTTCTTGACAGAGTGCATTCAAACAGCTTTGGGGCTTAATCAACAAAGGCTGCATCCCCTGATTTTCTTTTTGGAAAGATAATACCGTTTCATCTGTTGCATTTACATTAGGTTAATGTACGAACTGAATATATTTGCATTTAAGTAGTCATTCAGCTTCACA
>JAPZDY010000011.1:20834036-20847926 GCA_029783645.1 Ctenochaetus hawaiiensis
AAGTGAATTGGGTGACGTACGTGCATTACGTTTGCGCTGGGGACTGCTATGATTGGTGGAACTCACAGGAGGCTGGCAAGAATTGTGGAAAAGTGGCGGTGATTGGACAAAATTGCAAGGTCGCGCAGAATTCTCGGAGATTGGTTGAATTTACGTTAATTGTTGCGATTGCAACATCGCGAATTCCTGGAGAGACTGAATAATACATTTTTCTCAGTTTCTTATCGTTCACTTACAGTCAGAGGAATGGTGGTAGTGAAACTTCATAAAATTTATTTTTGTTAAAAAATTAAAATAAAAAGAGGGAGAGAAAGATGAAAAGTTCAGGTTGAGGATGTAATGATTTATGTAATAATTAATTCATTGTAATTCATTTATTAAAGCAAAGCAGTGGCTTTGCAAATAAATATTTGATTTGCCTGATTTCACATGACTTAACTCAGCCCGGCTCTTCTGTTTAAATACAGATGCAACAAATGTTGTTGTTTGAAAAGATTCATATATAAAGATAATTTTGTCCCTGTGCACTTCTAATTTTAATTAACAACTATGCAATTGAATTTTACCAGAAGAGAATAATATAATTAAGGCAACGCAGCCAATATAAAATATGTCAAACAGCTACAGCAGGTTGTACTGAAAAAGAAACCGTGTTCATTTAAACGAATAATAATAAAAAAAAAATTCCAGTCACATTTTTCTTTTTTATCTGCAGCGTGCCAAACTGGTTGAGTCAGATCGGGCCCGCGAGCATTAGTCATCCAGGCATCCCATGACTGATGGTGTTGTTTTGAAGAATGCAGCATGCCACCACAATGTTGCACACCTTTATGGTATGTAGGCCGCCCTTTTGTGCAGCGATCGAGGCATCTGAAGTTAATCTTCGGGGTGCCAATTGCTCGCTCGACGATGCAACTGACCTGTTACAGGAAATAATAACAACAACAGAAAGTTGCAGAGGATTGCATCGTTTGCCTTTGAGACCAACTCAGTGCATCTCACATGTAATTAAACTGTATTTTATCATAATGCATGAATGAGAGAAATATAGACGTAAACATGGTTTTGCTGTAGATAGAGTCCTTATATATATACACATCAATCAGGCAAAGTAATGGTTAAAACATAATGAAAAAGTACATATTTAACATAAGATACAGTCAGATGCAGTTGCTGCTCAACTTTATTTACTGGAATAAACCTTCAGATGTACCTTCTCATGTCTGAGAGGGTCTCAGAAGGGAAAAAACAGTAACATCCACTAAAGCTCAGATGCATAGACTATGAATGTTACACATCAAACAGCAGATTGCAGGGAATTGGACATATGTGTGATAAGACTGTTAAAACGTAATGTTCACAGTCTGGCTTGGGTCCATATTCTCCTGCAGGAACCTAGTTGAAGATGTAGATTAATGTATAAGGTCGGTGGATGCAACAGCTTTTTACATCATTTCCATAGTCGCTAAAGCATTTCTTGCTGAAATAAACAACTTCTCTGGTGAAGCAGAGCTTTGAGAATTTAATACTGCAGTTGTGTGACGGGAAATAAGCATTTGTTACAATAAAAGTTAAATAAAGAAAGGCGATGTTTTTTTCTCAGTTGTTGCATACTTTAAGTACCATACAGCCATTTTTTGAGACGCTGCGTATTATTCACACTTCGGAAGTTTGCTCACAATGGGCAACAGTATTTCTTTCTTCTCGCAAGATGACATTTTGAAGTTTCTCCTCCATTACCGAGCTGTCAGAGCACCGCAGCAGGGAGATCACAGCCTTTAAAAGAGGGAGAGGGGTACACTTGTAATCAGTTATTTGTCACTCTGCCTCTCCGTCCCTCCCTCCAGCCAAAAGTCCCACTTCTTTCAACCTGTTCATTGCTATTATGTGCCTCTTCACAGATTGCCCTTGGACTTCTCCTTTTGATTCCAGACCTCGCCACGCCCACCTGCATTGCACCACCTAATTGCACTCACCTGAGCCTTCCCGCCCATCTCGCCACCTGAACCTCATTTCCTCATCAAACCCTGCGGCACATTTACAGCTTCTTTGCCGGATCTCTGTTGCTTCTTTGTTGCCGTGTTGCCACACATATATACTTGCCTGCCTACCTGTCTGGCTGTTTAATAGACAACAAATCATGATGACCAGATTGCTGCAATCCGTATGAAAAATTTATCAAGAAGAAAAGAAATATTCTTAAACCCATTTTTCTGTTTTTAAAAATGCAAAACTCTCTGAATTGAAGTTTATTTCTTGCCTTGTTAACTCTTCGTAAAACACACCTCATTTAGCCTCAACAGAAACAAATATTAAACTCATCTTAATTTATTTAGTCTTTTTCACTTTTCCAGCAATCATAAATTTTGGTTTTGTTAAAACAAATCCTTATTTTATCTTGCAAAATTTGCTCTCCTGAAATCTGCAATCAAGACTGCACATCTCGTCTGCAACAACACAAGCTTCATCCTTCATGTTTTTCACTGGATTGAGATGACCTCGGCTCATCAAGGATATTTGGACATGCAGGTAGAAGGAGCTGGGAGAATCACAAGGTTTTCATCAATGAAGCTTTTAATAATTCCATGGTCGGCCTCTTTACCCCTGATCCACAACCAACCTTGATAACTGCAGAAGCAATGAAAGATTGGCTACTTGCAAAACATGAGCTGCCCAGTTGATTGTGACATCTCCAGGCCAGCAGAGTGGAGTTTCAGTGCCTGTGCAGCACCTGTATTTGTTGCAGCCCAGGACTGCCAAAGGTTTCAGCAGCCACCGGCAATCTCCACGCTAAGGAAGGAGAAGGATTGCTCCACAAATGGCAAAGTTACTCCTACATTCCTTCACTTTGACTGCGGATCAGTTGCAACCTCCTGGGCAGGGAGACGAGATCTGTATTTTGCCCACAATGTCATGCAACATTTAGTGCATCAAAGGCTGCATGCCTGTGGGGGACAGTTGCAGGTTTTTTTTTAAAAAAAGACTTTAATTCTAACCTAAAAACACTCCACGGTGCACTGTCTGTTCCCTCTCTGAGCACTGCCTGTACTCCCTGCCATCACCTTCTGTCAGCAGAAAAACTTGGCAGTTTTCATTGGGAATTGAAGAATGTAGAGCTCCGGTGAAACATCTGTTGAGATAGTTTGGAGCTATACTTTGTGTCGGATCATGTCACTGGCTATTACTGTAAATTGCTTCAGCCCACCGCTGTGCTCGGGCTGATAAACTAGTTCCCCACCGTAGTGCTTGTAGTGCCTGGTAAAGTAAACACAAACATGGCCCGGTTGGCTGTTGACGGGTGATGCTACAGAATATTCAGGCAGCAGTGGTGTTAAACATTAACGGACTAAAACCTTATTTTATTTTTTTAACTACACTTTGCAACTGTACGTCAACGCAGTGCTGGAGGCTCTGAGCAGAAGTTAGTTTTCAAAAGTTGTAACTGTGGCCTGATACTTAGCTCTTTTGTCAGAGATAAGCTGACATGCTCATTAAAAAGCAGATGGAAGTGAAGCTTTCCATCATCTCTGCTTGTTTTTTTTTTTATACTGGTGTTGCTGCTGACTGTCAGTTAGTTTAGTTCATAACATATCCACATTTTTTTTTAGATCTTTTCCCAAACTGAATAAAACCCAGCAGCAAAAGCTTAAGGAATATATTAAACAGAATGAATTTCCATTTTTTTTATCTGCTTTAAAATAAACTACTGCATATCTTCTTTGCCAGCTTGCTAACAACACTAGTTTAAGTAATAATCCCAGAGAACTATATTAGCTAACCAAATTATTTTGTTGTTTTATGGGTTGGGTAGAAAAAATATAAGTAGTTATCAAGTGCATATTTAAATATACCTTTTACAAGAATTTTGTTTCAACCTATGTCATCTGAAACATTAAAAAGTTAGCAGCAAGACAGTGTTTTCTGACCAATTCATGTAGCTAATGTTAGCTTAATAAGCTAGCCAGCCATGCTAAAAGCTGCCTGTGACTGCTGCTGGCTAATACTGAGAAACCTGATTTTTTTTCTCTCTCTTAATCTGAGAACAAAGACCCAGTGTTTTGAAAAATTACTTTAAATTTCATGTGGCAAATCTGGCAACATTAATATCTGCAAATTGCATATGTGCCGCTGGAGAAAACAAGGGGGTTTCGGCTTAGCAACTGGTCAAATGTGTATGTGTAGTCGTTCATTGTTCCTCGTGTAATAACAACTTAATTGGATTCAGTGACCAGATAACTTCATACCTTGCAGTCATGTATATACTTGATGAAAACAGACCTCATCACAAGCTTTAGATACTCTGCAGGTATTAAGACAAATCTTTAATTTGAACAGTTTTCCCTCAGGGAGAAAGACAGACATAAGCAGATTGATTCTTGTTACTACGTGACTGCATGCAGTTGAAATCTACAGTATGTTCATGTAAAGATTTATAATTAAAAGTCTTAATATGTTGTTTTCTTATGCAAGGTTTGTGCCTCAACATTTTTACCCTCCGCAGCAATTTACATTCCATTGCAACATTCAGAGCCATTTTCTCTCATCTTCTCATTGTGCCACGACTTCATCAACTATGCTTTTATCAGTGTTTCAGCAGCACAGGTTTCCCCGCTGCTTTAACCTCCCCGTTTGCCTTTTCTTGTTCCACAGCACTGCATTAACCAATCCAGTTTGCCACCTCGCCTGAATTGGTTTAATTAAATCCAGGGGCCTTAACACCGTCATGAATTTCAAAGAGTGCAGGGATGCATGCACGCACACAAGCCAAAAAACCTACACCAGCCTGGTCCTGCCAACTAAACGTTTGATCGTCATTAGTTGATATTCATGCAGTGCACGACGCCACAGGTCCAAAAAAAAAAAAAAAAAAAAAAAATTGAATCTCATATTCTTTATTATTCCAATGTTCATCAGCAGGCATGTTATTCATAGGATTTAAATCATGGGAACTGATTTGTCTCTAATGGACTTTACAATGTATCTTTATCAGTTTTGTTCATTTCCTTTCTCCTCTCAGGTTTAAGCTGACACGAGGCTGTGTAATTAATTCACTTAGTGTATTGAAGACAAGGCAATCAGTCAGTGTGAAAGACAGTAAGATTAATTCAGGCTTTTTATATTGATGACTGCCGGCTGAATATTATATACATTAATAAAACTGTTCATAAGCACTAAGAGAGCTATAATGTAATAAATGACCGTAGCATAAGGGGGTGCATATTTTATATCCATAATGCTGGTCCTCAAAACACCAGGGAGGAAATATATATGTATGCACACTGTATTGAAACCTAAACCTCCTTAATGCCAAAGTACAAGTAGAGTTTCCTGTGTAATCCTCTGTATGCATTCTCTGAATCCTCTGGAAATTTCATCCTTCCCTGTTCTGAATTATTAGGAGGGAAGAAGGAGGGACAGAAAGAAAGAAAAAAGGAGTAAATTACCGCTGAGCCGATGCTTAGTGGCGCCTAACACTAATTACATTTTTGCTGCTGTTTTAATGCCGTTTACATAAAGTCTTGTGGCAACCATGAGGGGAGAAGAAGTACCTTGTTTTCATTAGATTGATCACTGATGCAGAAAGCACCTACAGTATTTTCTTTTTTTTTTTTAGTTTAGAAAAAGCACTGTTTTGGGTTCAACGTGGGGGGAAAAAAAGCCATTCACAATATCTGTCTGTGATGTCAATGCGAAACTGCTGGAGACATTCTCAGAATTCATCAAATCAGGGGCAACGGGGAGCAAACACAGTGTGATATATTGCTTTCTCAACGTGATAAACATTGATGCTTTTTGTGAAAACAGTCTGCTGTGCAGGATGAATGTGTGCATACTGGGGGGGGTTAAGTGAAAAGCAGCTGAGATAAGGTTAATCTATGTGATATGCTTGGAAAAGCGCCGCGTGTCAACCATGTGGTAATGTGAAGCTTCTCTCCTGAGGATCCAGTCTTTGATGTGCACTCTAATTAACCTACCTCCCGTCTTTGATCAGTAATTTTCATTAAGACCTCACATGTTCATAGTAGTGTTTGTACGACAGGCTGCTTTTGGCAGCCTGAGTTGTAGAAAGCAGGGCCAAGGCCCGACTCTCTCCAGCCCTGCTTCTGCTGTCCCATTTTGCATAATATGATTAAAGTTCTTTTCCTGGCATTGATTAAACTCATCTCTGTTCAACCAAATTACATAGTTACAGGTACTTTCCATATAAAAAAAGAAAAATCATGAATAACTGCAGCATTGCTCTTGGGACGAAAACTGTGGTTTGTTGGTCGGCCCACAACTTCAACAATCCAGGTTTAAATATTGCAACAGCAACTGGACTGAGTGTGGTACAATTTGTAAAGACGACTTATTGACTGTCATAATCTGTGACTTTGCTTTAGTGCCTCTGAGGAGTTTGGATCCATCACATTGGTCCATGCTGAAATATCAAACGGGTGGTTTTTCATCAGTTTTGATTAAGACAGACTGATATTCCCCATAAAAAAAAACACTGAAGCATTTTAACTTTAATTAGTGTCAGTTTAACTTTTTTAATTTAACTCTAGTGTCATCATCAGGTCAAGCGCTAAAGTTTGCTTAAGAGCAAAAACCTGCAAAACTAGTAACTTTCCCATCAGACTAGGCAGAACTTTTTATTTAGCATGCAGCTAATTAGCAACTGTGGCATGCTAACACATTAAACTGAGACATTATGCTCTGTTTGCATGTTAGCATGCTGGCATTAGCTTTTAGCTCAAAATACAACCTCACAGAGCTTCTAGCATCAGTGCTTGTTCTAGCTTAGCTATAATGGCTTTGCTTCAAGGTAGAAAAGTCTTAAAAACATAAATTCAAAGGCTCATTAGGTGAGTATGTGGGCTGTGATGTTAGTTATAAAAACTTAACTTTATAGAAGAGTTTTTACAGAATGTAATAACACTAATAAAGAATACAGAGCTGATATCCTCAGTATCTTGTGTTGTGTCTGTAATATGTTCGTTAGATAGTTCTGTGCACATACTTTAACCTCGTCTTTTTGTTTTACTCGAACTCTTCTGTGAGTCTTTCTGCATTGGCTGCCAACCTTGAAGGTAAGAGAAGAGCAAGAATTATACTTAAGGAAAGTTATCACTGTGATTGTGACACTCAGACCTCGTTGGCAGAACTAAATGTCCTGTATTGTGACAACTTTAGAGCTAAGTCTTTTGAAATAAACGCATCTTATGAGACGAAGAGGTAAAGTGAAGTACTGCAGAAATATTTATCTGTTAAATATTCAGCTATGGATGTCTGATACATCTTTAAACTGCCTTGGAATTGCTATCAGATATTTTTGGAGTCTATTCCTTGGGCATTTATTCCCGCTGCTGTTCTCGCTTACTGTAACTCATTTCTATTTTATTGCACTAAAAAAGTAATTCTTTGGACTTTCTCTGTACATCATGTCATTTTTTTCAGAGATGTGTAGGTGTTCGCTGTTGCTGAAAAACTTGACCTGTGGGATTAGGGCTCTAGTTTTTTTGTGTGTGTGTAGTTGAATAGATATTTTGAAAGCTGTGTCATTCTGAGTCAACTTTCTCAATGCATTTCAAACATTCATAACTTTTTTGGAAGGAGCTACTGTGAACGGGAGCTTGACAGTTGGGATTTTGACAGCGAGTCCCACAGTTTTTTAAAAAGGAATAAAACATGACAACAATGGTTTGCTGTGGGCACGCTCACCACATGAAATCACATCACTTAAAAGTCATTTGTGATGTTAGTCTGGTGTGTGTTACAAGAACATATTTCTTTCCCAGTATTATCAGTTTATATCATAAAAAAATACTAACAATTATAGGAAGTCTGATCACAGATTAGTTCTCAAACTGGAGCCCAGTGTAAGGTTTCAGCTTCTAATTATAACTCTATTATAACGCTGATATGTGAGATGTACTACTAAATTATTACTAATAATTGTTGAGATATTATTGCCACAGAAATGAATTATATTCCTCCGCTCAGTAGCTAAAAACATATCAGCAATACAGAGCGACACAGACAGAAATCTGCCATGAAATTCATAAGCACTTCTGTGGGAGGAAGAAGGAAGCAAACATAATTATTCCACTTCTCCTCTTTCACAATTTCCAAATAAACTATAATCTGTGACCATTCTGATTAGACTTTTGACTTTTTATTATCATGTCGAGCAGCATGGCGATACGTTACGTCTCAGAGTCAAAGCTTTGCGTGCATCTCCGAGGATTTTTTTTCTTTCTATTTACCGATCCTATCAGTGACAAACCCCTTTGCACAACCGAGCCCCAGTGACCGTGTTTATTAATAGACAGTCATCTCAACTACTAGCCAATGAACTGCTATTCCCTAAATATGTGATGAGATTTGCCAAGTGCTGAAAGGAAATGTGGGTTGACCAGATTGCATATTGTTTTGCAGCAGAAGAGGGAAAATCTGAGAGGGGATTGAAAAACTCATTAGACCCAAAAAATGCCTGTTTCTTACTCTTAAATAATACGTGCTGCACACTTACACACTCCTTGATTAAAGACTCTGATTAAAGTTAAGTGTCTGACGTGGATTATAACAAGTGGCCGATGTGTGTTTCCTGATTTCTGTCACAGGAAACTCTGAATGTGAGAATAAAAGGGGCTCAGACAGTATTTTTTTTTAGCAGAAATTTCAAATCTCTATGATGTACACACACATAAGGCGATGTATGTTTAGATTACACTTAGGAGCTGAACTGCATGCGTCCACCCACTGGTGTCATATGTGCATCTTGTTTTGATGTGTACACAGCATAATGTTGATGTTAGTCATTAATAAAAAATGGCACCATCTGCTCCCTCCCTGTGCCAGTCCTCTGTGCAGGATATCTGTCTACTCCAGCACTGTTATGATGGACAGATATTCAATAATCCACCTCAGAATAACAGCATGCAGGCCAGCACCAGGAGGTTCTTTCTCCTACTGTTAGCGGCACAGTGACACATTATGCTAGCTGACCCTCATACAATCAATAGTATCATGGGAGCAGGCCTCTAAACATCCACTTCTGGTCTGCTAGGTTTAACTTAGACTCCAATTCATCAACACAGCAGTTAATTGATTAGCCGTAATATGCTAAACAGACTGCCTGTGCTGTGACACTTGTTTTGAAAAATTGACTACGTTCAGGTGCAGCTACTTGGAGATGTCTTTCCATCACTGCAGATCTCTTGGTGGCCTTCATCAGAATACATGTGTACATCTCCACCTCAGTAAAATAAACTCACAGAACAGGTTAAATGAATAATAAGTGTAGAACATGGAGTGATGCAAAACAGCATCTGCTCTCTCAGATGAAAGTGAGAACAGATAAGGTGTAAATTGGACATGTTCTGTGTCTAATTTAAATGCATGTTAATTCAGCTTGCACGAGCAGGCGGTGCAGAGTGTATAAAATACACACAAGCCATCCACATTTCTTTTCCTGTGTGTCTGTGACGTGTTTTTAATTTAATTAAAATTGGGTCTTTCTTGTAAAATTGCAGATTTTCATTTCAGAGAAGCTTGGACCAGTAAAACTGTTGTTTTTGCTGACCTCCAGTGGTGCACGGTGACTCCTCTTCTTGCTGCAATGATGTAGAAGTTTAGTCCAGGGTGTGTCCATGCAACGTGATGTGTGTTGCACATTTCTCTGTAAGGCATGCACTAAAACACACACTTGCAACAGCATCCAGTGAGTCCAATTTTATTGACAACAAAAGAAACACAAATTGGCACGTGTGCAATTTAACCACAGAGTGAGCAAGCCCACAGTCAGAAGTTGATGACATTTTTGCATGTGATAAGTCGTGCCGTAAACATGGGCTTTTGACCGCACGTGTGGTCCACCTGTTATTTATTTATAACCTCCTCACTTTTGACCTTGGGTAGATGAGAAGCTTGTGACACCAAGATGAATTGGTTCCAAGCAACTTGGAACCAAATCCATCTTTTGAATCAGTTCCCTGAATGCACAAATACCTCACACTGTTTTTTTTTTTTTTTTTTGGTGCTGCTGTAAAACTGTACTGCTGCAATCTTGTTCACTCTGCCACCAAGAACATTCTAGCAAAGCGTATGTTAATATGCATGGGCAGTTTCTGCGTGTGCTCACTGCAGGTAGTCTTCTTAATAAGCACCTGAAGTAGCACCTTTAGTTACAGGGGGGAAAAGGATTATCATGGAGATGCACAGTGATTAGAGAAAGATGGCGGGAAGCAGTCAGTAAGCAGCTGTACTTAGCATCATTAACAGAACCTATAGGTGAGAGGTACCGGTTAGTTTAGTATATAGAGAAACCTCTCTGGAAAAAGATGAAGGCTTTTGTGGAGCTAAGCTTCACTTTAAGTCTGCTACCACTAGATTAATTAGTTGTTATCAAGGTACAGGAGTTAAGAGATGTGTCATGAGCTCACCATCACTCCCCTATACTTCACTGATTGATCCAGACTATTGGTTTCCGGTCGGAAACGCTGCAGAAAACGCTGTGATCATGAGATCTAAGCCCGACGTGCATTCACATCTAAAGACTCACATCGATACTTTTATGCTAAAATCAAATGAATCATTACTGAGCTGTTTGAACAATGAAACACTCTTCACTCAGATGTGATTTGGTGTGTAAAGGGCACACATTTGCAATACTGCTCCGAGCATTAATGAATATTATGTTGGTAAGAAATCTCATCACATTATCCATGTGCACATAAAGACGGAGGTTTGAATTCAGATTTGAAGGAGCACCCCGTCGCTTTCACACATAAAGATCAGTTTTTTTAGCCTTAATGGTTCGGACTCTTTTTAAAATCAGTTGTATAATGTCTGCTGGGGACCTGAGGGGAGATTTCTCGTCGGAGAAAAGTACTCATGCAATGTCATCAGGGTGCCTAAAAGTTTTTTTAAGGCCGGCGTTCGACGGAGGATCTAATGAAAGCCTCTTCTGAGCTGCATAATGGGAAATGAAGCATCAAGTTATTTGTAGAGCTTGACCCCCACCAGTGCTTCTTAAACTTTTTTTTTCAGCATGCCTGTCTTCAGAAGCGAGAAAAAGTTCATTTCCACCCCCAAACATCACCAACACTTAACAATGTTTATCAATCAATAACGATAAGATAATGATAATAAAAACCATGATAGTAAAGTTAAAGAAAAAACGGGAAATATTAGCAATTTCCTGGTTCTTTTGATCAGAAAAACAACTTTTTGGCATGACTTCACCATCACCTACATTCACTTTCTACCAAACTATACTAAACACACTTATTTTATAACCTCATGAGTCATCGAGACGAAAAGTTTGAGTCAGAATAGTTCGTAAAAGCAGTTGTTAGTTGATTAGTTTTCGTGTTCTGCATGATGATGTTTGACATCCTCGACAATCTCCGTAGTCTGATTTAGCTCTTAGCTAGAAACCACCTCTATCAGGACACATAAAAGCTTCAAAAATCAACAGTGACTTACTAACTAAAGTCTCTTCTGCTGTATTTCAGGCATCTAACAATAAAACCATCAAAAAAAACTGACTGATTTTGAGAAAAGAGAGTCAAGACTTTAACGATACGAACCAATTTCCAGATTTTAGGGCTTATCACTGCAGCACTCTCTCTCTCCGTACAGATTGAATTCAGTTTCGCTCCATAATTTTCTGCCAGTCATTCGCTTCACACCTGCAGCAGCTCCGTGCACCCTCGGTGGGACCCGCCCCACAGTTTGAGAACCACTGACCCATACTAACGATCAGAGCCAGGACACTTCGGCCTGCTTTGCATTCATTTTTATCTACGTGCCTGCAATACTAGATAATCCATCAAATGCTTATTTTCCCCAATCAGATGGTATCACTGGCATCAAAGTCTTTGACATACTGTCTCTGCGTCGAAACTCCAACAATCAGCAAATGTTCCTCTTGTAAACAAATGTCCTTAGAAAGCAGTGTTGGATATAATACAAGAGAAACATTGACAGGCATTCAATAGAGCAACTCGAGTCCTGCGTGTTCACATCACAGTGTTTCATGTGTCTTTCAAGCTAGCAATGATTAATACGTCCTTAATGCACAAGGGGACCATTAAAAGAAATGTCAATAGAGGCGCCGCATAACGTGCATTTAATGTTCACATCATCAACGTCTCCGTGTCAGACAGGGCGGAGGGGAGGGAGACTACTTTTTGTCCTCCCTCCAGTCTTTATTTCAGGCTAATGGCACATTGAGGTAAAGGACCATTAGTCCGCTCCCTGGACTATAGCTGCACCTATTATAGTGCTACAGCATAGCTTTCTTCAATGGGCCAACCCTACTTTATCACTGCTTACCCAAGACCTTTCCCAGAAGGTCAGGCTTTTCTAATGACTCGTGACTTGAGTCATGAGGAGGAGAGGAAAAGTGAATGGAGAAAATTGCCTGTAGAAGGGAGGCGAGAAGAGACAGAGCAAGAATGAAAAGCGAGGAAGGGAGGAAGAAAAAAAAACGAAGAGGGAGAGGGAAAGGTTATTGGTGGCGGAGAGGGATATCGCAGAGAGGGACAATACGAGGCGGAAACTCAGGCTGTTTTAACATCACGGTGAAGGTTCTTGATTTAATCCAGGGAGAATTTTAAATAATCCTAAACTGAAACTTGACTTGATCAACTTGGACACTTTACATCCCAATTTTTCCTGATTGAATTTGTCAATTGAAGTTCTGTAAGACTGAACTGAGCGAGCAGCCATCATCTTGATAAGGGCAAGAGTGATGAGTCGCATTAAGTTGTGAAATGAACCTTTTAAATTGAAAACAATATTCTGCCAGTAGGACTACATTCATATTATTGGCGTGGTAAGATTTCCTATTTACTAATTTCCCATCACTGACAGATGGGGACCATATCTGCAGCTCTGAGGACACTTTAAAAAATCAAGAAGTATGTGAATAATTTTCACGGTGTAAATTTGCTCAGTTGAAATCCTTCGCCTTGATTAAATTGGCTGACCTGTGCTTCAGTCAAACTCCTCTCTAATAAGCTTCTCTGATTAATAGCCAGACAATATATATATATAAATAAAAAAGGGAGAAGGTGCAAAAATGTTTGGTACAATTTATACTTTTCATTTAACTGACCCACTTGCAATTCGCTTCCCCAGGTGTCTCACATTTGCAAAAGAGAGGTGGACAAAGGTCACTTCCTACAGTTTTAGAAATAAAGTGAGAAGGAATTCACAATGAGAAGCAGAGGATATAATTGCTGGAAAATGTTAACATAAAAAAAAAAGTATTCATCTTGGTGGAAACAACCATCCAAGTAAAGGGAAGAGATAAGCCGAGCATTAAAGTGTTGAGTCCCTGTGTGAGGACAACACGCCTGCAGAGCTTCTCTCTTTCTGCCCTCTCACCTCCGGTTGAATATTTGACAGAACGGTCCACAGGGTTTCCCGGATGCAGCTGCGTCGAGACTCAATTTGATGGCTAATAAAGTGACTTCACAGCGTCCGCTCCTCCCATTAAAAACCACACGATATACTCTAAATTGTCAAGAAGTGAGCAGGATAAACCAACACAGAGATCAGTGATGAATCGAGCTGGTGGAGAATTACAATCAGGAAGACTTACGTTAGCGTGTACACGGCGTGTTCAGAGCTATGAAATGTGTGTGTAATTATAAGAATAATACACAGAATTTGTCTTCAGTGTTTGCAGTGGGTGGGCGGTGGATTTAAGGTCTGTCTAAAGATTAAAATGCTTAAGCTGTTTCAAAAGTTGTGGATGCTGTAAATCAGAAATACGCCATTTATATCATTTAAACAGTAAATTACTGTAATTAAAAGCGCACCTGAATATAAGCTGCACCCACTAAATTTAAAAAGAAAAAAGATTTTGTACATATATAGGCCGCACTTGTCTAT
>JAPZDY010000011.1:20885943-20896110 GCA_029783645.1 Ctenochaetus hawaiiensis
TCCCGCAATTTCATCGCAACAAATACGCTTAAAACATCGCAACTTACATCGCAATTTTTTAGAAAAGCTGCCGCGAAATCAGGCATTTTAGGCCGCAACAATCATGAAAAACGCCCGCGAAATCCTGGAGGGACTGGATAAAGCAGAAATCTCTGTTATAAGAAGCAAAATACAGATTAGCGTAACTGTAGAACTATAAAGTCAGAGACTCTCAACCTTGTTTCATCAACCTGCATACAAATAACATGACTTCACACTTTGTATGAAGGTGATAAGCCAGTTTTTTTCCTTTACCTACAGTGGAGAGCAGCCAGCTGACCTTCATCTGTTACTGGGTGGAAGTCCTGTGTCGGTTTGACTCATCCATCAGCTTCTTCCTCCACCTTGAGTGGACGTTCACTTCATACAGTCTCATGTTATTCTGTGTGTGTGTGATGTTACGATGCATCAGCACTCACACATTACATGCTAAAAAGTCGTGTTATTTGAGTGCAGATTATAGTCTTCGCTGCACAAAAGACAACATTATTAAAAGATTGATTAAATCTGAAGCAGCAGAGCTCGATGTATCCTCAGTTTCAGCATCAAGCTCGTAATAAATAGTTGATGGAGGCTCCATGTAGCACCTGTCGGATCGTCGGCATACCAACAGGTCACATCAATTCCACTGACCTGCATGTTTCCACCTTTCCTGCTACTGAGATTCACACTTCTTTCGGGCTTCACACTCCAGTTTGTGAAGCATGCACAGAGGAGACTTTCCTGCTCTCATAGGTGGACTAATAATCGTGGTTTCCAGTAAACAGAACTTCATGTGAACACTGGTTAAAATGTCACAGTGCTGATGTGGCTCACATGCTTTCTGACCCACATCTGTTATGCACTCATGTCTTATTCAGGCCTGGTTCGGTATGTAAAATGAATAAAAGATGTGAAATGACACCATATTTTACAGGGTTTTTTTTTTCCAATTCTTTCCCTTTCAGAGCAAACACCTACTGGTTTTTTGTTCCCATCTGTGCCCCCTTCCTGGGCGCAGTGGTGGGTGTGCTCGTGTACCAGCTAATGATTGGATATCATTTGGAAAGAGAAGTACAAGGGAGGCAGAAGACGGAGGAGGAGGAAAGGTTCGAACTTTCCAATAATACAACCAACGAGGACTCATGAGCACTGCTCGATTACTTTTTATAGCTCTGTTGAAGTGGATGAAATTCTCACTTTGCAACTTTTTCTCTTTGTTGTTGTCTAAGAAAAAAAGCTTTTTCCATCTGCTTTTCACACTTTAACTAACATTTCTCGTTGGATCACATAAGAGTCATCAATCTACAGTCGCGAAGTCATCTCTTATTATGACAACTCATAACAGCCAGGAACTGTTTCTCAGGAGGATATGGCACATGTTTTATTTAAGTTATTTTACTTATCTCCAGTAAGTGCTTCCATTTCTGCTTGAATGCAAAGTATTTCCTTTATGCTGCACATCTGCCAAAACAAATAAATCAGCTCGCATATAAAAGCAGAGTAAAAAGACACTTTAAGTTGAAGATGCATTTGTAAGGTGTCTTGTTTACTTCCGTCTACGTTGGTGGAAACCTTCAAATCACCTTTTTCTTAAACCTTCCCTCTCTTTGTGTAGAATAACTCCTCTGACCTGTTTAGCACATTTTAACCATATATATAAATGCAAATGTTAACAGGTACTAATGCTTAATTTGTTGAAAATTGCTTATTGGGGATGGATTGTCGCATATGTTATTTGATGTTTATCCAATAAAAACAATCTTTAATAACTATTACTGTGTCTCTTACTGTGATTTAAGATGAGCACTTGCAATATTCATATGATTGTTTATTTGTACATTTGCATAAAGGCAACTTTTACAAGCAAACTGCTGTAATTTGGTAACAAAGACTGAAGTCTGTCATGTATCACACTGCATATGTGCAACAAGTGCTGTAAATAAGTTAAAAACAACAAATTGCACTAACTTTTTGTCTTTATAAAGGTGAAATAAGATGTTAGACACTTTTCAAAGTTTGTTTTTCTGTCAAATGTAAAGCTAAGGATGTTGACTGTTAGCTTAGCTTAGCTTAGCTTAGCACTAAGATTTGAAGTAGGACACTGTAATCAGCTCTGATTATGCATCCATGACAATGAGTGATTCTTTAAAAGCCTCAGTGTCTCCAAAATGGGAACATTTCTGTTTTTGGCGCCCCCTGATGGTAGAAAAAAAGCACACTTTGACAGACAGCAGTGCCACTCACCCCTCTGCCTCTCATTCAGAGATACCGAGAATGAATCTAAAACCTCATTTTCACCTGAATTTTCTGTCATCTTCTCTAATCACAGAACTTTTCTTTTGGTCCGGAAAAAGAGCGGTGAAAGGTTTAATCACAAAAAATCCACTGACAGTGTCCTTAAATTTAATGAACCCTTTTTTTTTTTTGAAGCTGAAACCTTCACTACGGCCTCACAAAAGCACTTTTTCTAAAAAAACTTTGATTTTCAGCAGCACACAAACGTTTTTTTTAAACCTGTTCATGAATTCTGTCCGATCCTGAACAAGAGGTGCTGTTCCCTCTCCTGCAGCCACGTGCTTTTTTTTTTTTTATTATTTTCTCCTTAAAAACAGTCATATTTTCATGTGAAAAACTGAAAAAGAATGTTCTTTTATCGGTGCGGTTGGTGAACAGAAGCCTCACAGACTCAGGGGCATGCAAATAGTGACATTTACTATTTTACAAATGCCCTCCAAACTGTTAATATGCCCCTTTCGGTTTCTGGTGCCTCAGGTGGTTATCGCTGTTGGAAATTCGATCTTGGCTCAAAAGGGCACTAAGGGCAAAAAAAAGGTCACGGGTATTTGCTCAAAATAACACTCCCACTTCCATTACACAACAAAGCACACACATTACATAACACACGCACACACACTCTTGTTCAGAGGATCACAACAGTAAACTAATGTCTAACACAAACGTCCATCAAGGCTCAATTACAGTGATCAGAGAGGCAAACACACACACACGCACACACACACACATATCCTGCATCAAAATATCAGTAATGACATTTTTGGAGTCTGGAAAGGGAATATCAATCCATCTGATCTTACAAAGGCTTAAACTTCAGAGACGAGTGTTTGACATTTGGAGTCCCTCTTTGGCGTGACCTTTGCAGCAGTTCACCAAACATATCCAGTGTCAATCCGGCTGTTTGTTTCTCAAATTATCATTTACCTTCCTGTGGACTTTCAGACGTGAAGCGGATGGAGGCAGCAGGACTGTGACTTTGCTTTTAAGGACGTCTCAATAGAACAAAAGCCAGTTTTTAACCTTTTTTTTTTTTCAGTAAAACAGCTCCATTACAAACACAATGAAGTCTGCTGATGTCGAAAAGGCATCAGTGAATCTGAATGTGCTCTGCGTTTCACATGCATTGGAGTCAGTCTTCTATGAAAGCTGTGGCAGAAAAACTCCAGGCAGAAATGAAAAAAAAAAAAAAAAGTGATCTAAGAGCAGAAAAATAAAAAAATCAGCAACATGAACAGGCCAGGAGAGTAACGAGAGGCCTCCGCGCGGCCGACACACTTGTTTTCGCTGCGAACCGACCTGTTGCACGCTGCAGCAGGTTTTCATTCAAGATTAAACATATGGAATATTATATGCCGTATTAAGCCTAATCTTTATGTCATGTCACACAGGCATTTCAATGCAGGTGAAAGCCATCCGGAAGCTTGAGCCACAGCTCCCCTGTGTGGTGAAATAATGAACCTGCAACACTTTGACCACTGAGCAGAAATGTGAGGAAGAGAAAAAATGCTGAAAACCTTTCGAAGAAAATTAAAATGAAATTAATATAATAACACAAAATTTAATGTTTAATTTCTTGATTGATTCAAATGTAAATAAAGTTTAAGTGATTCTCAGACATGTTTTTTTTAACTGAATTCTAATGAGCTCATATTTGATTGACAAGAGTAAAGACGGTGTAATCCACACTCCTTCAGATATTCTTCTAATATTCTTATCAAAACAAACATCTGTCCTTCAAATGGAATCACGTCTCATTACAGTCCTGAGTAACAGGTAATTTCATCAGCCGACACCACAGGTATGACAATTATATAAACAGAAGAAAAGAAAAGGATCATTGTCTCACAATGTGACAGGGTATCGTGTTGCACAGCAGAGACAATTCGACATAGTTTTTATTACAAAACTACAGTAAAGAACTTAAACTGACTACATAACGCACAAGGTGGGTGATTACTGTTGTTATCACATCCTTTTTTTGGTTTCCTGTCTCTGTGTCACGATCAGTTATGATTCAGGCATGTGATTTAATTTGTTACACCCTTTTTTTTTTATCTGAAAGTGGCAGTAAGTGTAAGTCACACTCAGCCGGGCAGTCTCTCACTTCTAAAAATATCTTTTTTTTTTGCACATGAGCCACAGCCAGATACAGTGAAGTCTGAGTCAGCTGGGTTTTTTTTCTCTGTTACCACAACAAACGTCCAGGATTTGAACGCTGACTGAATCAGTCTGCCTCGGAGAGTTTGTGACCACGACTAACGATACATAACAATATTTTTAACAGGATTTTTTTTGGTTTTTGGTTTTTTGACACACATGCACACACACACACACTCCCGTTTGTGCAGTGTCGTCAGACGAGTCCACTGATCTACAGGTGGCGCTAATGCACAAAGAAATGCAGCAGTGCAGAAGACTGTTGTTTGAGGTTTTTTAAAAAATGTGAAATATGAGGAAGAAAATGTCAACATGCTAATTGGACCTCAGAGATTTGATTCAGCGAGTAAGAATGAAAGTGAACAGAAACTGTTTACAAGAAAACTTTGCAAGGACTTTTAAATTTGAAAAGAAACAACACTTTTGTGCCTTTAAGAAATCTATTTATTGAATCTTCATTCAATAAATACACATGGCTACAAGTGCAGCCAGTCAACATAAAATAAACTAATTATGATTCATAAATAAATAAAAGTACAAAGTTTTATTACAATTTCAGAGTAATTCGAGGTGGATTTACCTTCCAACCAACAAATACCATCATTAAAAGGTGTCTTTTAATTAATACACCCCAAATAAAAAAATTTCTGCATTTATCTAAAACGCTGCACGAATATTTTTAACATTTTAACGAGCAGGAAGTTTTGCTGAGTAGCAAGTGAAAGTATTTACATGTTTACTTTGGTTTGTTTTTGTTTTGAAAGTTGTTTCATTTGAGAAAAATTAACACCAATAACAAACTACAAAACATTAAATAATATGTAAATCTTGTTTGTTTTTATTTCTTTGTGGCTCATGAAATATGTGTTTACCGCCAGTATCAGGACTAATTCCTCTGACAAGAGAACAAAACAACAAAAAGGCACGGTCCTCTTACATAAGTGCTCCAGTTTTAAAATCACAACTATTCTTTATTGTCAGAAGCACTTGGCACAGATCGTATCTCCTGCACGTAGCCACTGTCTGACACACATCTCAATATGTGCGAGTCTTTCAGATGGTAATCAATTTTTACATTCCAACATACCAAACACCATTGTGTGATTCCTGTACATCGTACGGTACACTAGTTTTTTCATCTGATAGAGTTCTTAATTTGCTTGAGCAAAGACATGCTTCACTGTCATCGCCTGCAAATGCCCCACCCACATGCGCGTCTGCATTCCAAAATTGCAGCAATTATTGCGACAAATGTCATCCCCATTAGAAAGTAAAATGATCGAGAAGCCATAAGGAAAACTATTTAGAGCAACAGGGGCCGGCTCTCCAAGAAGAGGGGCCCCGCCTGACAGCTACGTCTGATATATGAGAATCAGACAGTTCGGTTCATTTCTCATTAAGCAACTAATGAAGAACAGTTGAGCTTGAGGTTTAATCAAGGAGACTAGAAAACCACAGTTTGAAAACATTCCAATTACAGGTTGCAAGGTCGTTTTCAAAGCTTTCAAACACGTCTCAGCATTGAGTGGCACCACTGTTAAGGAGCTGTTTTAATTAATCATGTTAGACGTGTGTGTTGTTTTATGAAAGTCACAAGTACACCTTTACAGAAAGCTGGAAGATCTGACTTTAGAAAAATTTTTAAAAAAGTGTGTTGGATTTATTAAATATGCCAAACTATCCTTGCACTATCAGTGTTTACCTGCGTACGTGCTGACATATTGAGACGTTTTGCTTAAATATAACCTTGATGGAAGGAATGCAAACAAAAAACTGTGATTCATGAATGTAGAATGATTCACTAATAAATAACAACCAAACCGGCAAGACGCAAGATTCAGTAATAAAACTTGTAAGGTGTGTAATTTAAACCCAAAGAAAGACCTAGTTGTCAAGTGGGTGTGGTTCTTTGCATGAGAACTACGTTCACATGTAATAATGTAATAATAACAACTGATTAAGATTGGCTGGCACTCACTGGCTGTTGCAGCAGGTGTGAACGACTATGATTTTCTTTATTTTCTTCGTCGCTGAACCTGCTCCATTTTTTAGACACAAAGAAAAAGACATCAAAAATATATTCTGTGAATTAAAATCTGGCTGTGGGTCATATGTAAAACTGTCACTGTAAAACTTTTGCTTGAGGAAATGTAAACACAAACTCTTTACGTCTGCTTACCATAAACACACCAGATGACAGACAGTAAGAATAACTGCATTTAAATAGTTAGCAATAGGAAATTTTTCTGTGTAGGTCATAAATTTTAGAGGCATCAGTGTTAAACTGAGCCTATGAAGTGACAGTTTAATATTCCTTGACACACATTTAGCTGAAGATCTCAGTGTGCATGCTTACAATAAGGTTCAATACCATTTAAAACCCGGTTTAATGTGCTCCTGTAGCAGAAAAATAGTTTTGTTATTTGATTCAGATGAGATGTTTTATTACTTATTATATGATAATTATTATTTTTGTATGCGGAATGTCCTTAATTTCCTGCAAATTGTCTTTTAGTAAGGGAACTTTTTTGTCGCAGATATTATTTGTGGAGCTAAGTTGCATTGTAATGTTTTATATAAGAAGTTGTGTTGTGTTGTGATCTGAATGTTGCATCATTGCAAAACTATTTGTTCTCCTCCAAGTCAATGTGGACTCCCTGCTTGTACGTGTATAACACAATTATTAAAATAATCACCTCGCTAAGACCAAGTACATAGACTTTATACTCAGGATCCTCCCATGTTAATCCAACTCAAGCTGATATTCCTTTGCAGCTGCTGTATTTTAAAGGTCAGCCGTAGCAACATGAATAGATGAATCTTTATTCACCTTTAGAAAAGATCAAAATTTTGCCCTGCGGTATGAAGGTGAGTGTGCATACGACTACAATTTAGTTTCGAGCATCAGCGATGGCTTGAAAACGTGACCTGTCATTGCATGATTTAAGGCTAGTCTATCAGCAATCTGTCTATTATCTCGTCTAAATTAAGAGCCGTACGAGTAAAACAACATTCCTTTGAAATGATCTTTGTGGGTTCCAGAGTCGGGTATCTTTAAGGCTGTGTACTTACAATAAGTACAACACACTTTTTTACATGAAATGTACATGACACTGTATCATTATCTCTGTGAAAAACAGTAAATTTTCTTTCTGTCTGTAACTATTATTGTGCTTAATCACAGCTTACTTCATTCATTGTGTTTTATTACTGGGCAAATTGAAGTAAACCTTGTCAACAACAACAACAAAACATAACAGTGACGCTGACCAGCAACACTAAATCTTAATGGAATATTTATCAAAGTCTGCTTATGGGTTGAATTAATTAAATGATAAGTGAACAGACCTTTAAATTTCATCCATTCATTTTATACAAATTATTATGTATCTTTTACTACAAATCTTACAGTTTTACAAGGTTACACTGCTCTGATTTCTTTTTCTTTTTTTGCATTTAATACCAGAATTAAATCTGAAGATGGAGTCTGTTTATCTTCCTGCATGTTTAGCTGTCCTTGATTTTTTTCATATCAATGGCAACCATTGTTTTCAGTTTGAAGTTGCACAGGAGAGATGCTACTTTCTGACTTTGTCCACCGATTTGTTTTTTATTTTGACTTGTTTTCAAACTGACATATATATTTGTATCAGCAACCACTACACAAAATATGATTTGATTATTATTTTTTTTTAAATTAAACATCTATATGTGATTACATTCAAAGAAGGATCTCAGAGGCGTTTTGTCCTCATAATCCTTGAATGTTGTTTTCAAACCTCTACATTAACATTTCATGTCCATCTATAAAGATATTTGTCTTTATCATTAGAAATATGATGGAACTGCTAAGAAACCCCATTATCTTTACATGGAAGGGGGGGCGCTGTTGTGTCGTGGCTTTAACTTTTTCCACCAGCAAGTGAGTTCCCCTAAAGGAGGGTGGAAGAGGAGGAAAGCAGCACTTCCTGGTATTAAGTTGGGTATGATGTGCTAAAACACGGGACACCCCACTGCAAGACACAAGTGGATATTAAGAGACTTAAAATTGAGACTTTTAGTTCTCCCGCAACCACAAACTGTTAATAATAAACCTTTTATTAATGCACTATGATGAGGAAGAGTGAGTTGGATGGTTGGACAGTCAACCACAGCTCTTAAAGAAAGTTCACGTGCAGAGCTAACATTAGCTAGCTTTAATCATAAGGAAGCAAAACCTGACCTGGGTAAGCTGGTGAGCTATGCACACAAAAACCCCTCTAGATACCAAAGATTACATGCATGCGGAAGAGATGAGGACACCCTGAGATGCTTAATAAAGCATGGACAGGGAGAGGCACTTGGTTATAAGCCAGTTAGCTTTAGGAGTTAGAGCTAGCTAAAGGTGAACCCAGGTTAGCATGGCAATGTAGCACAGTCCTATTGATAAAAAAAGGAAATGCATAATGTAATAGTATGATGGTTCAACTGGTGATTTAACCTTCTGTTTAATTAAAGAAAATTTCATTAAAAACGTCTTAAAAAATACTATTTTAGCTAGTAATAAATTGACCAGACAACAGATTCTCCGTTTTCTTCTTTACGTTTGAACTGCAACTTTTGCGTTTTCCCTGCAGACATTTTTTACATGTCAGAGGTGCAATCAGTCTAGTTTTAACAAGAAGGATGCATTTTGTTCAGAAAGGCTATCATTCATGCATCACATTTCACTTGTGCTTTTCCTGGTGTGACCAGGCAAAAGTTTCCGTGTTGCATTCAAAGCTACATGAGTTGTTTGCTTTGAATGATAAAGTTGACACATGTGCAGTACATAAAAACATGCTTTGTGATACTGAAATATGTTAATAAAGGATAATATCTGCCCCTATGCCCACAAATAGCTTTCAGCAATACAGCATGTGTATCTTTAATACTGTCTCCTGGGGTATCAGCTGATATGGTTAAATTAAATATATGTTTAGCTTGTTGGTCCTTCTTGACCAAAATCAGGACCTCACTCATAATACAAATATGGAATATTTTTCTATCTCTTTCTGGTTTAGCAGCATCTTGTCAGATTTTTGTGGTGACAAATTTTACTGTAATGACAGTGTCCTTTTTTGCTGTAGAGGAAGAAATGTTTTTCCTGAATCTTTTGTGATCCTTATCTTTCGTCTCATGATACACGCACTTTAATTACAGGAAGTTCTTGTTCAGTCAGTAAACATTGAGGCTTTGATACTAACAGATAGGAATGAGCTGTAAGGGGGTTAATAACTCAGTAAAGAACATGTGTGAGGTATTTTAAGAAATAATTTTTTGATTTCAAAGGATTTAATCAGCTCATTTTTGTAACACCTCTGTACTTAATATGCCATGTAGTGATAGCACAAGAAACTTGGATCCAACATTCATTTTTTAATAAGCCGTGTGTATCATAGTCATTGAAATAGACACATTTAATTAGATTTACACACAGTAATGTGATAATGATATATTATATATTGATATATTATGCATCATGGGGGAATTATCAGACATTACAAAACGATAAAAGGCCGGTTTTTGCTCCACAGGCTTCCATTGTTGAACTTGTTGAGGAGGTTTTTTTTGTAAACAGTTTTTAAGGAAATGTCTGTGAATTTTTCTTTGTGCATTGTTCCTTGTAAAGGTGAGTATCCCTGATACACGACATCTCACAGGAATCTCTTTCCT